>OX103979.1:23805683-24295102 GCA_944470395.2 Schistosoma turkestanicum
AGTCATTGCCTTCAGAACTACGTGTACAGCTCGATGC
The DNA here is from genome assembly GCA_944470395.2 of Schistosoma turkestanicum. Classification (NCBI taxonomy): domain Eukaryota; kingdom Metazoa; phylum Platyhelminthes; class Trematoda; order Strigeidida; family Schistosomatidae; genus Schistosoma; species Schistosoma turkestanicum. The sequence goes on from OX103979.1 coordinate 23,805,721, forward strand.
ATTCCGTTCTTCAGAATATAGTAGACCAGGTGTACTTGCTGAGCAGACTGTGAGTTCTTAATTTTCTACGTTGACCTAGTACACAACGCTAGGTAGGTGTCAAAGTAGTGTCTCGTCCGTTTTTCAGTACTACGTTGCTCTGTAATTATAGGAATTTTTCAGCCCTCGAGCTTCATAACTATCTGAACTCCTTACCAAGTCTTCTGTAAGAGCAATTATGTAACAAGAGTCAGACGTCAAACTGACTTACTGATAATTAAAGTCTGTAAGATCTAGAAAAGCTATTTAGTGATCAGTCTTAAATACTATTCTCTTGGGTCAAGATGGTGAGCAATTTATTTTATAACTCGTTTGTCCCAGTCACTTAATGGTTGATTAAGTATCAGTGGAATATCTCGTGTATTTGTTTTCATTATCCCCTTCGAGTAGCATATTCACATAAATTTCTCTGTCTTATATAATTGGAGCATGGTTAATTTACTCTCAAAGCTGAATCTCTAATAATATAAGTAGTGAAAGTACCTTTATTAAATTCACCTAGTACTCTAATGGTAAGTGCTTGTGCAATTCTACTCCTTACCCAATCTCCTTAATACCTGCATTTTCCACAGCAGGTTGTATATTACTCTTTTTTATCCCATTTTATAACTCCCAACGTTCCAGGGAACTAATTGTTTAAAGCTTTTAACAGCCACGTTAGTTTTTCTTCATACGTGATAATTCCGTTAACCTGCTTGTTAGTGATCCCATTCCTTACACAGTAACTTTGATTTTAGTTATTGAGTTAGTTTTTACAGAAAATTATTTGTCTTCTTGACACGTGTTATCTCCAAAGAGCATTTGCTCATAACTGCTACCTTGACGCGGATTCAGGCTTGCCCATCGTGATGACCTAGCACAGACAGAGAGGGGTGGACAGCCCTTACGGACTTAATCCTCTGTGATTACCAAAAGAGGACTTTTGTCCTTTCATATAAATTATGACAATCAGTGATTGAGATCCTTTTTCGACTTCATAAAGACTCAGAGTACTTACATCGACTTGCCATTCAGGATGACTGGAGATTGCGGGTAACCGGTGTTGCCGAAAGCCAGTTGAACTGATCCTTAAAGTGTTCTGTCCATCAATCCATTCTCTTGGATTGAGAATGAATGATAAGCCCATCCTTTTTGGAGATATTTTCGCTAACAGATAGATTTCTAGTACCGGCTTGCCTGGTAAGTCGGAACTGCTGTTGCCTCTCGCTGCTACCTTTTCCATCTCTCTTGCTTTTTCTACCCGTCACTGTTCACGATCATTGCGTAGGCTTTTTATCAGCATGCACTAAAGCTGACTCCGCTCCTCATCGTACTCAGCCAGGCGCGATGAGTTTCCGAGCATCCATCAGTTCGGTAGATGCTACAGAAATCCACGGCCTCTCATTAACCTTATGGCTCATCTAACTTTCAGATAGCATTGCAGTTTCCACAGCTTTTTTGATTTCATTCCAAGCTGCCTCAGGGTAGGCATCACTTACTACTTGAGTGGCTAACTGTCCTTCTAGCTGTTCCTGAAATATATTCTTAGCTTTATTATTGTTAAGTAGAACCCTAACAGGTTTTCTTGCTATGTCCTTCCTTCGTCCAATAAGTCGCAAACAAATACGCGCACGCACTAGGGCATGATCTGAATCTAGACATGTGCCCCAGAACGAGCAACAGTCCTCTGTCGAACCTCTCCATCGGTGTCTGATGGCAATGTGATCTAGTTAGGTCCAGTGTTGAGACGACTTTGGGGGTCGCCAGGTCGAAAGATGTTTTTCCTGATGCTTAAAGTTAGTGTTTGCTAGAAATAGGCGGTTATCTGAGCACAGTTGCAACAGACAGTCGCCATTATCTGTTCTCTAAGCCGCGACACCATAAGATCCACTCAGGTGTCTTTCATTTTCACTTAGTCTACCTACTTGAGCATCAAAGTCGCCAGCTATTATCACTATATCAGAGTTCCTAACATTTTGGAGAAGGTCTGAAAGCTTCCTGTAGAACTCATCTTTCAACTCGTCTGAATTGCGGTCAGTGGGAGCGTAGCAGATACGACGAAGAAGCAACGGTGTGTCCCTATCTTTCCGAATCCTTACTGTCCCGTTTAGTCGGACAGCGCACAGGTGACTATCTACTTGGATCCAGTCTAGGAGAGCTAGTTCTGTCCGAGGACTCAATGCTATACTTACCCCAGCGAGACCCCGGGAAGCAGCATCAGGCCTCCCAGATACACGAAGGGTAAATCAAGCTGTTTCTTTATTGTGACAAGGTGAAATCAGATTAATGGTTTTACTAGCATCCTGTATGCGCGCTTCGGAGACGTATCATACATCGATGGCACGAGATTCTCAAGTCCTAGCTAATGAAGCCTGTTGCCCTATTCGACACAATGTTTGGACATTAAGTGCTCCAACATGTAGTTTAGAACGGGGTTTCAGGAGACCAGGAATAACGTTTCGTAAACTCGCATCATTTGCATTAGCGGTGCAGTGTGATAGATGAATTTGAGAAAAGTTAGTTGTAGAGATAAGGGCGATGTTAGGTGGTGAAGGAAGGATTAGTTTGTGACCGATTTGGTCTCGCGTGCTGTTACGGGTATGAGGGAGGTTGTTACTTTCTGGCTACCCACACTGTAGACGGGCGTTTCTTGAAGAACCTAAAAAGGAAGGTAGATTAGTGTTGGTCTTAGAGACCTGGGAGCGTGACCGCACAGTCCAAGCGACAACTGCCTGAGGCCGTTCGCGCACGGCCTTTTATTGAAGGTTTTAAAAGCATGAGTTCCACTCTTGCTTGAAAGCCCTTACCTCTGGAGATGGAAATCCGTGACGTAAGGTGAGGTGTGAGAAGGCAGTATCGCTGCAGATGCTGTTTGTACGAGAGAAACACAACTGCTCTCACACCTCTTTGTGGTCAGCAGTACGACTTCGCCCTCAGACCTTGAGTAGCTGCTTTTAGTCTCATCGTTCTCTAATCGACCTGCCTGGCCTGGTAGGACCTACAGGAACATATGTTCCAGCCAATATAGCTCGGTTGGGTAATCACGATGGACTGCCCGGCCACCACGTCAAGGTAGCAGCTATCAAACAAGATAGTCTTTCTATGGGATGGGGTTACTGGCCCCCTAACAATATTACCTGCTTCGGTTTGGACACACGGGCAGTATCCTAGCATGAATATAAATACACTGCGTGGCGTCTATATTATGTCACTATGTAACAACAATTAATTGCTTTAATCAAATAAAAAACAGATGTGCGTCGGCCCAAGTTGTGTCAAATGAGTACAACAATATGAAAACGACTAAGGAAATCTTGGTAATGTAGTGCTGATTAGGGAAGAGACTAAACGTTGGGAATTTGGTTCTAAAAGACCGTGAAGTCATGTATGTGAGGATACTGAAATTCAAGATAGACGGGAAGAGAAGCAGTAAATGTATCTGCGCTACTGCTAATGATCTTCCTCTCTCACTCAAAGTTTATCACGGTGATACGGCTCTAACCGACAATAAATGACTTCAGGGATTGACGCCACGTTTTGGTTCGACCACTTCTAACGTGCTTCTGGACTATCAAATACCAGCTTTCAAGGTAGGTGGTAGTCAGGCATACATAGTACTCTTCTAACAATTCCAGCCTATGATTTACAACTTCTACAGATTTCCTACCTTTACTAAGTACCACTGTAGTGAAGGCAAACACAGGTGGGGCAACCGAATTATATTTAATGAAAATTACAGAGTTACTCAGTAAAATCGGAAAACCATATCGTAAATTGTTCATTTGCAAAATATCAGTTCATCCTATCGAACTGGACTGTTCCTGTTGCCAAACATCAATCCATTGTCACTATTCATGCGTTTCATACAAATTCCATTGTGTTCCCACTCTTCATTTCTTAATCTTCCCCCATCTTCCGCTGCCAGACATTACGTTGACGCTCACGTCATATACTACTTATAAGTAGCTCACACCACATCACAACCACACCGTTTCTCACATGCTCTTTTCACAAGGTGCAGTCAGTCAATCAGTTACAGCGTGGAACTTCGTACACACGTACAATAGTTCAATTAGCCATATCATATTTACACAGAGACGCAATTGTCAATTCAAATCCCATTGTAGTAAAAGTATTGGAAGTAATCAGAGAGATTAGGGTTCGAAGATATAAATCAAGAAGTATAATCTAGTGAAATAAACGTAAAAAGAGAAAGATAAAAGCGATGCAAAATTCAGAGGATTAGGATTTGAGAGGAGACAAAAAATGGATCCATCTGCACCATTCTTTGGCGCAAGCAGTACTTTAAAAACAGCAGCGCCTTGAGTATTTTTAAGAGAGATAATTCCGTTAATGACGTCTAAGAACTAGACGAAGACCGATACTCTATAAAAAGATAGTTCAGATTATCTATTGTTTGTTCTGTCTAGTCTTGCCCTACGTGAATTTAAACTCGATAAAGGAAAATTCGAATAACTTTTCTGAAATCATCCCTAAACAATAGTTCTAAGTGTATTCAAAATAGAATTTTATATCATGATTCAGACAGTTTTGCTTTATTTTCTTTTTTAAGTCATCGGTGATTTTTCTTCTTTTCGAAATATGAGAGATAACCAACTGTGATATAAAGATAAATGTTCATTCTCAACTTTAATTATATATTCCCCAGTTAACCTGATGGTACTAGTGAGGTCTCCACTGTTATGAAACATTGGCAGGTGACTTATATTCAACATTGAACGAAGTATTGTCTATATAAATATTCGTTGCTAATCTCTAAATTATGAATGTAATTTAGTACATATATTAGGATTTTTCTCGTGCGCATTCTGTCTATTTTCAGGTTCGAATCGCATCTGGTCCATTGCCCAAATTCCCTCATTCTATGGAGCCTGTTTTGCGCCAATTAGGAATGCCGGTTAAATTAGTCCGAGGTGTTGTCCATTTAGAAAAGGAGTATCTTGTGTGCAACAGAGGAGATGTTCTTTCGCCTGAACAGTGTCGCATTCTAGTAAGTTTGTCTTTGTACAGCTTCCTATCACTCATACGAGACTGTCCATGAATAGTAAAAAAGATTAGGTGGATATCATACACACTAATATTCTTTTTCGCCAGCTTTCGGTTATCCTGTCATATTTGCTCTTAAAAGATTGCAGGGATAAAGTTTGACACCTTTCTCGATAACAGCTTAGTAACGTTGTAGATTTTTTTTCATTTGTTGGTCTGAAAACCAGTCGAACCTGATTCTGTGTTTCTATTATGAAAATGATGGGATCCAAAAATTCGATGTATTCAGATGTAGTTCAGCAGGGCTCTCGGATGTATCACGAAATAGATTGCCATCTTTAGGAAACTGGAGGATGATGGCCATACAGTAATGACGTTAAAAATAGTAATGGTTGCGGCTCTTATAGGCTCCATCTTCAGTACTATGTTTTACTATTTTTGGAAAGGAAAGCTGTCTAAAGACCTGACCAGGAAGGCGATTCTTCAGAAATCTCATGCAATTGGTTTCCTTTATGGATTTGAGCAAAGCAAGAACAACCATTGAATCATAATCATATGAATTCACTACATTTCCTGGTTTCTCATCAGCTGCCCACAACCAAATATGATGAAGTATAATAACTAGGTACAATATGATGCAAAGTTATTGGCACTTTTATTTTCAAGTGATCTAAAACTTTGATAAGCTTATAACTACCACACGATCCATTTTATCTGTTTCCGAACTTCGTTCAATTACTGTTTCACCCCCTCCTACACTTTTTGAACTCCGTCATCAAATGACCTACACCTTATTGTCAGCTGATGATAAACCGCGAAGTATAATGAGTCCATATTGTCATGCCGCAACTGTTGTTCTGACTTTATTTTTTCAAACACCTCGACTTAGTCCGTTGCGTAATCTTTTTAACTCTAAAAAGTCATGATGTGCGGAAAATGTTAACTTGAAATAACCTCATCATTTCACGATTTCATAGAATGACGCGACCTTTCTAACCATTCATGGTTACTAAATATGACTATCCGCTTGGTTGTAGTATTTTCCAAACTTGTCTAACTTGTATTTTGTGGAATATTTGTATATTTATCTATCTGAACTAATGAAATTCTAAGTTACTCCAGTTTCGTCTTCTAGTTAGACTATTATGTTTATATTTTCTGTATTACTTTTGTTAAGAGATATAATTCAGTTTATTACTGTGCAAATAACTAACGTTATAGTACTATTGAGGATTATAGTTTGTAATTTTTCGTATTCGTTCGTTAGTTATTTTGAGTTATTTTGTATCTTAGAAATTATTTCAAATTGAAATCTCTGAATTCCGAGTTGGCCTAGTTGCAGTTTGGGCAGATGGTGAAGGAGTCGAAGAGTTAGCAGAAAAAGACAGTTGTATGATGCGTACTTCACTTCACCCTGAAGTCCTTGTTGTTTGTAAACAGTTAGATGATGGTTTGTACTACTTTATTCCACAACCATACGAAAATAAAGACGGGTCATTTGTTAACGAAGCTATGGAAGAGGACTAACACTTTTTCTGAATACATAATTACAGATTATAGTGAAGATGTTTTAAATATTCATATTAGTAAGGGTGTAATGAAACAAGAATAAGGCTTTTCAGCGTAAACTGTCATTGATCTCTAAATGCTCTGACTTTGACTCGTGGGTTTAACCATAATTACTTTTATTACCTTTATGTAAACGTATAATTATTGATACAAAGTGGCACCATAATATATGTGCCACACATTGTATTTGTGTTCATGCTGGGATACTGCCCGGGTATCCAAATCGAGGCAGGTAGTTTTCTGAGCAGACTGCTGCCCGATCCTTTGACCCAGATGTCTAATCCATACGATGGTGGAGTAATTTTGCGAGAAGCAGTCCCATGGTAGCCAGTGACCAACAATACGCTTATACGCCACTAGTTCGTTTGAGATTTTGGATCTCGATTTTCCCAATTCCCGTAGGTGGATCCTCAGTATCCACTAACTCCGTCTAGGCACAGGGTATTCGCTTTTCGTCCTCTGAATTTTCTAAACAACGGATGTGTGCCGCAAGAAGTCATTGAGTAGGCCTCCTCCGGCAGTGACCATGTGAGAGCATTTTCAGAGGGAGAGCGAGCTCTTCCTACTCTCGGCCGCACTAAAACCGATCACAGTTATTCTATCAAGATACGATTCTCAAGCCTGCTTGCTTTTTTAGAAGCATTAAGTTCCTGGTCTACTCAGCGTTAAAATCAGTTGCAGGATTTTACTTCCATACTGGAAAACATTCAGGTTCTTCTTACGTAAACTGTACCTGGTAAAATGTATCTCGTCAAACAACTATAGTGTAGGAATAAAAATATGCTACAACAATAAAATAGATAAGCTGATATGTCATAAGTTGTTTAAAAGACAGACCAGAAATCTGTAACGACTGACAGGTCGCGTCCACAGAGACAGCCAGGATTTACAGTTATGCCGGTTTTCATAAGGACTGACCATTGGTCATGAATAGATCAGCACTCAAGTCTGAGAGAAGGGTATGCTCATCGACAGGATAATTAACTACAGAATTGCTTTTAACTAGCATATTATTGAGCAATTAAATTATTGGTATATGAAATTCGTAACATAGATTCCCTAATATTCTGCACTAGATTCCCCGTGGATAATTCTATATCGTTCCAACGAAGTTAAACAGGAATGGAGAAAGTGGACATCACTTGAAGTAGTGAATACTGATGACACTTCGCCATTAGCTCTCACTCGACCTGTAGCGTTCAAGTTGGGATCTTGTAAAAGGTTAATGTGCTTCTCTGGTACACGTTCCAATGACAGACATTGCCATGGAAACTCACGATCAACATAGTCAAATGCTGTTTTGATGTCCAGGAAGAGAACTATTGTCGGATACCTAAATGTGTGTCTGTGTTAAAGGACCTATCTATGTGAATCTACGATCTATACATCCACGTCCAGGTCGAAAACCAGCCTGGTTTTCTCTAGTCTTCTCTTCACGAGCTATAGTTAGGTGTATATGTATTATCGAGGCTAACAATCTGGACACTATATTAGTTAAACTGATTCGTCTGTGATTGTCACAAGAAGACTTTTGTCCTTTCTTGTGAATTGTGACAATCAGCGATTGAGACCAGTCGGATGGGATTACGTCCAGTTCCCAGATTCTACCTAAAATCTCAGTCAATCTAACTGTTAAAACTGGACCACCATCCTTCAAATACTCAGGAGTAAGTCTATCTGGCCCCGCAGCTCTCCCTCGCTTTAGATTTCTTATAGCTTTTTCGACTTCATAAAGACTCGGAGTACTTACATCGACTTGCCATTCAGGATGACTGGAGATTGCGAGTAACCGGTGTTGCTGAAGGCCAGTTGAACTGATCCTTAAAGTGTTCTGTCCATCAATCCAATCTCTTGGATTGAAAATGAATGATAAGCCCATCCTTTTTGGAGATATTTTCGCTAACAGATAGATTTCTAGTACCGGTTTCCTTGATAAGTCTGAACAATTGCCTGCTGTTACCTATCGCCGGTGCCTTTTCCATCGCTCCTGCTTTCGCTATCCACCATTGTTCGTGATCATTGTATTCATGATCTTGTCGGTTATACTTTTATGGGTCTTTGTGTGCTTGTCATATATGGTTATCCCTAATTAATAATCCGTTTGCCCAATATCAAATCATTTTGTGCACTGATCTTGGTTAAAATGCCTATATACATTTCCTAAACGCATAAAATAAAAAGACCGATCACAATCTACTTTCTAAATGGCTTCTGAATTTCTCAAGTGAATTTAAATTCAACTATAAGGTTAGGGTTAGTCTAAGAATAAATATGAGGTTACTACAGGCCAATCATGGACACATGATTTTAAAGCAACCGATTTTAGATCACGACTCGGAGTTTCGAACTTTGTATGATGGTCGGATTTGTTTTAATTAAAGAACCAACTTGCCAATGTAATTCTAAATTAACAAATACTATTGAGTAAAATATTACCACCAAGTGGATATGTTTTTTTACCCATTAGAAAATTTATGCACTAATGTAAATCCACTGCAGCAGGTTAGTTAAGAACCAATATTTCTCCACCCTACTAAACGTCTAACATGTTTACCAGACTTAATGAAACCGTCAATTCAGAAAAGGGGTCTTCAACCAAGTATTTTGATGATAAAACCGGGAATATACAGGTTTAATAACGATTATGACACATCAGATATAAGTATGCTATTCATTACGGGTCAGCTGTATAAGCTGGCAGTTTCAATGCTGATAAGAAAGTGACTAGCATTTCGTTGTTTAAAAGACCACATTCAAGACGGCTATAGGAATAGCGTTTCTGAAGCACATAGTCTATTTAGAAAATACAGATCACAAGATTATGTTGAAATTCCTCTAGACATTTTCTCCAGATTAGCCATATATTCTTCTTCTTGCACAGAAGCATTTATTCGTGTTATCTTATCATCAAAGAACTGTGAAAACCACTCCAGATGTTGCTTTTTTTCGTTAACACTAAAATGTGGATTTTGAGAAAGCCCATTGCAGACGAGTTCTAAGAACGATGCTAGTGGTTTACACTTGAGATGTTCTTTGTTTAGATGATTTTCCAGAAATACATGTTCATGGAAAGGTACATTTAACTCCGAATCCCAATCTGTGAAGTATAAAAATAAGATATGGATTTTTAATAGATTAAGTTGCTGAACCGCCAGCTGAAAAAATCACTTCATGACTGTCCTTATAGTATTTGTTTCTAGCATATAGGGCATCATTTTTGAGATTTCAAAAAATGCTTTGCCGAATAATGAACATACTGGTACACAACAGAATATATGAAAATTAACATTCGTTGGATGAAAATAGTCTCTACACACGTATCAGTGAATATCAGACATTAATAATCATTCTGTATATCTTTTATCCCGGTTTATAAATGCTTGGATCCGTGTGAACCATGATCTTTAAATAATAAGCAGCAATTGCCCCTGAAAACAGAATCTAGAGTAGGGAGTAGTGTTTAGACAGAGGTGAATATATTATTCAACATAGATGGGATTTTTAGTCCAATGTGATGTATTAATGGCACTATTCGCTAACATATATGAATTTAGCTTGTGATATTTGACGACTTGAAGTTATTTAAATCTACCTTAGATAGAAGCAATATACACTAATAGAAAGCATACTACTTTTGTCTGTAGTCTCCGCTGCTGAATGTCTGTACGCAGTATTAACGTTTCATACATCAAATCCTTGATATGATAATTCAGTGAAGTAACTAGTTTCATAAGGACCTATTGGTCAGCCCGTCAACAATATATGAATCTTCGGTTCTTTTAGCGATTAAGAAAATCGATATAAACTGGAACTAAGCTTTGATCAGTGACTCCTATCAGTTAGTGTATGCAATTTTTCACTATTACGATACATAATATATGCTTTTATGTTTATTGGAATTACAGGTCAGAGAAAAACTTCACGGCTGATGCCGATCAGCAGTGTAATAATCCGAGGATGACGCAAGTCGTTACTGTGCCATTTGCACATATAATATGGTGTAATGTAATATGATAGCTTCTAATCTCCATAGGCAGAAATTAACGTACTTCCTGGGACTTAGTGCATCAACTCACTCATTTTTCTAAAAGTTAGAGTTAATAATGACAGGGTTAAGTTGCGTGTGTTGTTGATGTACCGAAAAGCTGTGGCGGTAACGTTAAAGCCAGATGTTTATTTAAAATATCTGGATATAACACCTCATAAACTACTTCAGCCATCTGCAATTTTCTGATGTTCTGTAGATCAAGCGTGATATCCACTCGACCTTTTAGGATTCTGATATACTGTTGCATTCTTGGTACGACTAACAGTCAATTGCAGCGTCTCCTGGACTTAACATCCTACAAGCTATATGCCTTGTCTCTATAACAAATGATTCTCTGAAAATTTGAAAACTTATATGAAGGAGATGAATATTTACCAGTTTCGTTATCTATCTATACGGCACATGTTATCAGATGGACCACAGATCTACTGAAAATTCCTAAATGTGAGCCTTGAATGTTTTTTTTTATTTATTTTCTTCACTCGGTCCGCTGTCCTTTTTTGTGTTAACTTTATCTAGTCTTTAATAGATTTTTCAAAACAAGGTTGTAATCACATATCATACTGTTTCTCACCTGATCTACTAACTTATCAAACATTTTTTTCAGATTATTGAGTTATCATAATTTAATATGAGTTAAATGTGAAGTTATTTCCCAGTCTGTTCTTTCCTCCCTCTTTTTACTGTAACTAGTTCCGGGGTTAGCTTTTCCCTGACAGAAGTGATTTAATAGTGAATTTCAGTTTTCTTTTGAAATCAAGGATCAATTTCCGTGTATTCATTTATACTGCAGTTCTTATGATCTGACTACCATCTCGTGACTACTTATCTCTCGTTTTATATGACCCACCGTGATTAACATTGGTACCACGCACTTGGTGGTCTCAACAGACATGAACAATGCTTAGGAAGCATCTATAATAAAATACTAGTTACACATTTTTAAATATCACGTTTTACAATCGTGAAGTAAACTCATCCTTTGGCTAGTAGACAGCCGCTTCTTCTACGCCGCAGGTGAACTGGGCTGATGAAAATGAGATTTCAAAACTCATACTGATTCTTTGTCAGAAACTAACCCACTAAGGTCGATAGAACTTTCAAGATAAGTAAGGTGGTCAACGCGTTTAACTACTTCACTACCTAATGTTAGTTTAGGCCTTGCGGAAGACCCTTTCTAAAGCAATAGGTTGCATTTGGAGAGAGAAAACTGCAAACCACACAGGCTTGCACTATTGTTTAAGGTAGTAAGTTTACTGCATTTTGTGAACGTACTCGACAAAAAGAACTGTTATCTGAATATTATGAGTCAATGGACAGATTTATTTGTAAGAGATTAAGTTAAGAAGGGTTGTGTGATGATGGCGTTATCTATAATAAATATCTGCAGTAAAGTTAAGCGGGAAATGGCGCAAGCTGACAACCTTGAACACCACTTAGTGTTACTACTTACCTTGTTCATTGTTAATTGGAAAACTCCACATCTTTTTTTCAACAGTCCACTTTAACCATTCTTCGAACTGGTTGTTTGGAGAAGCACAACTTAAAAGTGAAACTTCCAAATTTTCGACTGCATCGAAGATGGGGTTTATTGAGGCAGGAGATTCAGCATGTGACACTAAAAAATGACTAGATCTGAGATTCACTTACCATGTTCATGAGTAAAAATGTTTACATCTACAGGTGCAGGGAGACTGACGCGGAATGGAGCTGTTGTTAATGCCTCATTACCTTGGGTAAAGTTACAATCAAAGATAGAAAACAAGCTCACCGAAACGATATCCCTTAATAATATCGCTAAGCAGGTCTCTAAAATTGTCGATCAAAAGTTACACTGATAGGACGAAACATTTCTAACATACCTTGACTTTACAATGTCTGTAGATTTAGTACAGCTACTAGGTAAATCGTAATATAACAACTTACTCAGATACACCACTTGATGTTGTAACAGGTTCTAAATCATCGTCCTCTTTAGTGGGATGTTTAAATCGTCTTAAAATATAAAGCTTCAAAATAGATGGCTAACTTTGTTTTCACCGATCTAGACGATGTTGCAGCCAAGCATTTGAAACGATTAACGGTAACATGAAACCTGATATTTATTAAGAGACAACTATCAGTGAACCAACCTTGAAAATATGCTCCAGTGGAGAGTAACCATCAACAAAATGCTAGATGCTTGTTAAAGGAGAACCAACTTGATAAGTAGATACTCTGAAAACCTCGGAATCGTTGTTCAAGCAATATTTAATCTACACAAAGCTGTGTACGAATGAACGTTCGCTACAACACGTTAGTCATACAGGTCCTAGAATTTTTAAGTGGAACAATCTTTGATGCTTTGTACTCTTGTTTTCATCTTTAAAAATATTGCGTAATGGCTTAAAAACTAGGTGACGAAATGTATGAACGTGGCCACAGTCAGGAACCTCCAAGTTGGGGACTTCACTTAATAATCAGTTTAAGAACAAGTAACGAGACAGCGAAGAGTGCTTATCTTGGTACATTAAAGTTACCACGAAAACCCTATGACTTGGAAAGGCTAATAACCAATTGTAACACACTTGCTTGTAACCCATTATCAAATATCGTGTGTTACATCAAGCGACTAGCTTTTCTAAGTAAAATCTTGAGATCACTGACAGAGCATACCTTTAAGAATAATTTGGTTGAATGTGATAATGTCATAAGTTATTCTTCCAGAGATAGATAAATAGATAGATACAACGCAGAACTTCATACGGTAACATGAAACCTAATATTTATTAACATTAGCAGCACACAGAGACGTAACTGTCAGTTCAAATCCAACAGTGATAGCGAGGCCAGGACATTGATTTAAATTATCAAGTAGGGAAACAAGCTTTAGAAACTAAAAACATGTTCCTACTCGCGAAACTCCAAAGCTGGCAGTCAGATTCTCGATTAACATACTGGAGTTATAGATATTTTACAAAAACCGACCTAGATCTTTCCAGGAATTGTGATTTCTGCTTCTTTAAATATTGTAATACTTCTAATTTCGTTTTTCCGACAAACCGGACAATACATGCGGAATGAAAATTTTGAATACCTCTCATTTAGTTTGGAATTTATATTCTTTGTCATCTTCAAACACATTAAGCCCTTTGTTCGTTTCTACAATATAGTCTTGTCAACCAGCATTAGTATGTTGAGACTATATGTCTTGAGATACCTTATATAAACTTATAAATCAGAGTAGGAGGGTTTAAGATGAGTACGTCTGCGCACGATACTTGCAAAGTTATGAAAAGTGAAGGCACAAAGACAATTTGATACTGATTGAATTTAGGTATACGTTACTCTTATTTGATTAAGTGATGGTAGTTTATTGAAATATCCAACTGGACTAAATCTGTGATGGTGGATCTTAAAGGCCAGTCAGTCAGCTGCGACGTAGAACTTCGTACATCAGTTCATGCTGCCATACCACATTAGCACAGAGACGCAATCGTCAATTAAAACCCCATGGTGGCAGGAGTAATAGAAGTAATACTGATTAAGGATAAGATTAGGGTTCCAAGGTATTATTGAAGAAGTATGATTCAGTGAGATAAGTCGCCATGTCAAGAGATGCTTTTCCTTACGCCTGCAGTTAGTGTTTGCTGGAAGTAGGCGGTTATCTGAGCACAGTTGCAACAGACGGTCGCCATTATCTGTTCGATCAGCCGCGACACCATAAGATCCATACTGGTGTATTTCGTTTTCACTCTACCTACTTGAGCATTGAAGTCACCAGCCATTATTACTAAATCAGAGTGTCTAATATTTTAGAAGTCTGAAAACTTTCTGTAAAACTCATCTTTCACCTCGTCTGAACTGCGGACCGTGGGGGCGTAGGCAGAGAGACTGGACATTGAAAGTAAAGTCAACAGAATTCTCTACATTCGCAAATGTCAACGCTCAAAAGCTTGGTGAATTATGAAAGTGAGGTATCTATCTGATCTTTTACAGTGGTATATCTATGAAGTGTAATATTTTCAACATGAAGACGATTATTTCTTCCTCCTCCTAAAACTTCCGGCTGATTTCCTCTTGGGTGGGACTGCTGCATCTGAGCTCTACGTGAATGACTCACCGACGCTAATGTTGCTGTCAGTAAAAAAACAAATTGTCCCACCTAGAAAAATGAACACATTTTATTTCTTGAACAAGAGCCTATCTAACTCAGTGGAAGATACATGCGTAGTGGTCTCAGACAGGAGCGAATGAATGTACATATATTTCATTGTATCTGGGTGAGAAACATAGAAATCATTAACCTGCCCCAACTTTATAAACCGTGAAAATAAGTTCCTTAAGACGGAGTGCTCCCCCTGAGGAGCATTTTCAACCGCAAACAAGTTACTAACAGTATTTCTTGTAGGTAACGATTCTAGAGACTTAATGATTAGGTATTCCCGTCAGCTGCCCACTAAGAATGGAAAAGCACAATTATTTTCACCTTCAAGGAGCCATAGATACATAGTGTGGAATAGAATAGAAATGTCTAAAAGTCAAACCGAAAACACAACCTGGTCATTCAGACAAACGTCCGACAAGTAGCGTACACGAAGTTACGCGCCTGATAGACCCAATATCCAATATCTTTTTCACGAGCTAGTATAGACCAATTAATTTCTTTGCGCTCAATTTTTCTTCTTTCGGTACGGTTCCATGTATTTTGTAGTGTCCAATTGATAGTGCACTGATCCTAGTCAGTTGGCAGTTGTTTGTGAGTTTGTATGTCCCGTGATTTGAATGTGTACATAAGTTTCAGGAAATCAGAGGTTCTGGAGACCAGCAGCTATCACGTTACCAGATCGAAGATCACTTAGTTGCAATGTGAGGAATAGTAATGAGAAGAGTCTAGTGCTGATAAGAAGATTTCAGGACTAAGTAATAAATAGATAGGTTAGTTAATTAGTAGTGTTGATTGTGCAAGAAGATAGGAGTGTAAATGAGGGAGAGGACACACACATCATAAGCGGGACGGGTTAATTTAGTGACCTAAGGAGATAGCAACAACAACAAGAAGCAAGTTTCGAAATATATATCAGACACAGCTGGTCCACAAGTGAGATGATAATCTGTATGTGAGTACGTGTTTATCAAGTCTCTTCTTAAATCCATGTCTGTATAAAAGGAGAATTGATGAAGTCAGTGGGCAAAAACCTTCTTGTTGATATTCTTTAAATAATAAATTAACAGGCTCCTGAGAAAAGAAATCAAGTCTTCGGCAATTATCCGGGGTAATATTTAAAGAGTATGATGAAGTGCTAGAAAAGGGTAATAAAGAGGGACGGGCGAGGAGCGGGACAGAAAATGTTCTTGTTCAGTAGATAATAAAATAACGAAGGTATGATTACTCAGGTCTCTCTTTTTCTGTCTTAGAACACTAACTATACACCTGCACTTATGTAGGTTTATGAAGACAAGTCACTAGTACGATAACGAATGGCCAATTAATCTAATGAATAGAGGAACTTTAGAAGAACCAAATTGTTAGCAATAATGTTGAAATACAGAATATAATAACGAGTCACAGTGATCTGATGTTTTTTCGATATTTCATTTATTCTTCTTTTAAACGCTCAAGAAGTCATGAGTGAGCTCTTTTTCAGTATAACTGTCTAGATATGCGTTTATTGGGTTTCTTGGTAGGAAGTTAAAACCAGCGCAAGGTTACGAACATGAGTTGTGGACGAGGTTAGCAAGGAAAAGTAACATCAATATCACTGATTTGTTACATCATGCTATATCGTAAGGAGCCGTAAGCGAACAAAATGTTTTGCCTCACAGACAAAGAGATTGAGGTTATCGCCCCACCATCATGAATGCTCGTCAGATACACCACCCTCCCTGCTTTTGTGATGTTAGGCAGATTTTAAACAATGTTTTTCAATCCAAACTTTAGTTATTGTGCACTTTGTTGGAATACACTTTCTCTACTATCTCCACGTTACAAGCAAACCAGACTAATTTTGCTTCTGTATGTTGGACTAAATATCCACGTAGCATATCAAACTGCTGTTAGGTTAACTAATGGTGCTCATCAGAAGATTTTACGATTCTGATAGGAGACCTGAATGCCAAGGTTGGCATGGACGAATCTAGACGTGAATAGATCATGAGAGGAGATGGACTGGGAGAAAGTAACGAAAATGGTGAGAGGTTTGCAGACTTACATGCCTTCAACAAACTGGTCATCGGCGGCACAATATTCCCACACGAATGCATACACAGAGTCACATGGATTTCACTGGGTCACACTACTCAGAACCAAATCGACCTTGCCTGTATCAACAAAAAGTTCAGAAGGACCATAGAGGATGTGAGAACCAAGAGAGGAGCTGACATAGCTTCAGAGCAGCACTTGCTGGTCGCCAAAATCAAACTGAAACTTGAGAAACACTGAACAACGGGGCAGACAACATCACACAAGTTTAATGTAGCCTTTCTTTGGGATACTCGAAAGCTCAATGAATTCAAGATACCTCTCAGCAAAAGGTTCCAGGCCTTGCTCGATATACTCAATGGAAAAGATACAACCTTGGAGAACAATTGGAATGGGATCACGCAGGCAATCACTTCAGCATGTGGGGAGGTTCTGGGCCACAGGAAGTACCACGAAAAAGAGCGGATATCTGCCCGTAATCTTGAAAAGATTTAAGAAACGTTGAACAGGAAGGCGTCATTCGGCGTCAGCCGAACAACAGCTCAAGCTAAATACACAAGAGCAGGTAGGAAAGTGAAGAAGAGCAGCAGAGCCGACAAGCGAAAATATGTGAATGACCTAGCAATGACGGCGGAAAAGGCTGAAAGAAAAGGAAACATGAGACAGTTGTACGATACAAAAAGCAGCTCTCTGGAAACAAACTTAAACCAGAACGACCAGTGAAAAGCAAGCAAGGCAAGCTAATCAGCAACATTGAATTACAGTGAAACAGGTGGGTTGAGCACTTTAAGGAACTCTTGAATCGACTAGTTCCACCCTAACCAACCAATATCGAACCAGCATCTACGGACCTCCAAATCGATGTTGGCCTACCAATAGTTGAAGAGATCAGCATGGGCAACAGACAAAGCAAGAACGGCAGAGTGAAGGGACAAGACAACATTCCAGCAAAGGTAATAAAGGCGGACTTGGAAGCAACTGCAAAAATATTTCACATTCTCTTCAACAAGATTTGGGATGAGGAACAAGTACCATCAGACTGGAAAGAATAATACCTCATCAAAATACAAAAAAACAATCTCACCAAGTGTGAGAACCACACAGGCATCACTCTTCCTACATTACCAGGCAAAACCATCTACAGGGTATTGTTAAACAGAATTAGGGACTTCATAATCGCACAATTTCGAGATCAACAGGCTGCTTTTCGTAAAGATCGATCGTGTACTGACCGAATTGCAACATTATGGAACATTGTGGAACAATCAATTGAATGGAACTCGTCACTCACTATACATCAACTTCATCGACTACGAGAAAGCATTCGATAGCGTGGACAGGACAACACTGTGGAGGCTTCTTAGACACTTCGTCAACATCTTACGGAATTCTTATGATGGATTATGCTGCAAAATCGTGCACGGAGCACTGATGACATCCTCTTTCGAGGTGAAGGCCGGTGTCAAGCAAGGTTGCTTACTCTCATCCTTTCTCTCTCTCCGGGTGATTGACTGGATTATGAAGACATCAAAATCTGGATGGAAGCACGGTTTGCAGTGGATAGTGAGGATGCAGCTGAACGATCTGCACTTCTCAGATGATCTGGATCTACTACCTCACACGCGACAACAAATGCAAGAGAAGACGACCAGTGTAGCAGCAGTTTCTGCAGTAACAGCTCTCAACATACAAAAATGGAAAAGCAAGTTTTTCCGATGAAACACAACATGCACCAACCAAATCACACTTGAAGGATACGCCTTGGAGGATGTAAAAGCCTTTACATATCTAGAAGCATCAATGATGAACAAGGTGGATTTGACGCATATGTGAAGGCGCACATCGGAAAATCAAGGGAAGCCTTTCTATAATTGAAAAAATATCTGGAGCTCAAAATCAGGATTTCTAATACAATCGTCAAGACAGTTCTACTGTATGGAGAGGATACTTGGAGAACTACCAAAGCCATCATCCAGATGATACAAGTATTTATGAACAGTTGTCTACGCAAAATACTTCGGATTCGTTGGCCAGACACTGTCAGCAACAACCTACTGTGGGAGAGAACAAACCATATTCCATCGGTGAAGGAAATCAGGATGCGGTGGAAGTGGATAGGACACACACTGCGAAAAGCACCCAACTGCCTCACAAGACAAGCCTTCACATGGAGCCCTTAAGGTCAAAGGAAAAGACAGTGGCCGAGGAAAACATTACGCTGAGAAATGCAGAAGGACATGAGGAAAATGAACAACAATTAGATATCACATGAGTAATTATTTACTGAAAAACAGATCAAATGGCTTGTCCTCAGGTTAATTTTCAACTGTTAGACAATTTTGTGGGACTTTTATTAACTTACAGCCACAAGGACGGCAAGCATCACTGGAAAGTGAATAAGTAGTCGTAAGGACGGAGTATACAAACTCTTGACAAGTTAATAGCTATCTAGACACTGGAATATAGTTCTGGATTAGAGCCTAAGCACATTTAGTCAAGATATTACAAATCGAGAAAACTTCTGATTCTGGATGCCACTGCTAGTGTATTGGACTAAAATGCCAATACCGAAATGATGATAAAGTTGTTGCAAAAAGTTTAGCGACAACTAATAGGACAAAAGTATTGGTCATTGCTCATACTGCCAGTTGAAAGAGTGTTCGGGTTTTGGTATGGTAGTCTACAATTATAATAAACAATCAATAATTTCAGGTTGCTTTATTTCAGGAATAATCGAGTAATGAGGATACAAATATGATGTGTAGAATTTAGATAGCAATTATATAGGGAATCTATTAAAATGCCAGCTGAGTAACGAGAAGGTTGTAGGCAATAGTATTTTGTGAACAATAACCAGTAGGGGACTCATCATCACCAATGGACCACTGGGCCGGCATCTAATGGTTAGGCGTTCGTTCCCACGTTCGAATCCTGCGAGGTGCAGGAGTCGTGGATGAGCACTGCTGATGAGTCCCGTACCAGGACGAAACAGCCGTCCAGTGCTTCCAGGTTTCTAATGGTGGTCTAACAATGATTGATTGATGATTTTAAATGTGTAAAAGCACTAATCTCCATAACTCTAATTGAAAATAACCAGTAAGTCGTGCAAACAGCGAAAAAACGGTGACCGAAAGGTCAAGGTCAAATTTAGACAACAATTTACAGTCAATAACAGTGATGATACAAATCGAGTGGGATGATGAATAATGTGAATAACGATGAAGGTTATTTACGAAAGTCTCTACACTAACCACAGTTAAGAAGTGAATTCAGCCCTTTCCTTTCCCATTAAAAGCAGAAGATATATTTCGAAATAGATGCTTGGTGATGTTATGTGACTGTATTAATTTGGACGCTTAAACCAAAATCAAATATATCGACTCAAAGGAAAATGACCGATGAGAGATGATGTTAGGAACAGCCTGTTGGTTAAAGATTTATCATAACTAATCAAGAAAGACAAATCACATATGAATGAGTTTTTTAAGATTTTGATTTGGTTTTTTAACCAAAGTATCCGGTTGGATAAATATGAAAAGCGTAAATTCAAGTAGGATTTGGATTGAACCACTAGCCAACAAATTGAGTGAATATATATGATATAAGATATCTCTCTGTGTTACTAAACTGCAACGGCCAACTTTCCAAATATGTCATATTATTCATGTAAATCACTATTTTTAACAATTCATCTGATATTTCTGCAAACTACTTTGGAGTTATTTCAATCTTAACAACAATCGAATGATGAATTGCAGAGTTTTAGGAAAACAATCATACATATGTTCCTTAACGAATACGATAACTGCTTAACGCAGATTTTCTACCAAATATTACAAGCCAACTCCCTGACTTATATATTTTTATCTGATTTATCCACAGAATAATTTCAGTTGAAGTCTTATAGTTGATTTCAGTCATATAACGTTAATTATTTATAAGTATAAAAAACGAAAGTAATTGAGTGCTAGTACTTTATCTAGGAAAGAATAATAAAACTTCGCTTAAACTACATTATGTGACTGACAGCCAATTTGTAATGATTTCGATTTGGTGACATTATACACTTGGTTTTTAGAAATACTGACACAATTATAATTCAAAAATTATCAAGTTTGTCAATATTCTTACTCTGAAATAAACATATTATGAATACTAGCTAAAAGTGCCTTACGTTATTGACATTTTTATGAAAATAAATTTTATTACTTCCGGTTAATGAGGTACTTTAGTTGATAGACCAAATGCTATGCATTATGCAGCAACAAGTGTATCCAGTCATTTTAAGCCTAGACTTGAGCGAGTCTCCAGAATAGCTGTTCTGTAATTTGCATGTGTATAGGCGCTTATTACATAAAGGCTTACAGCCTTATCATTGTGACAGTTATCATTCGATGATATTGATCAATAATAATAAGAATACATTTAAACTACAGCTTATCTATCAAATTTAAAGTAAATGTATCTTGTTTATTACCAACTCGTTAGTACTGAATCAAGATTCATTCGAACTAGAACTCAAACTATCTCATCTTGATACAGTTGAATAGATTAACAACAATGTAGCGGTAATGCACGCTTATTCATTATTTCAAATGACCTCTAACACTGTTATCTAAACAGATCACAATGGCTGATACATGTTTTGAAAAAGTTACACGAAACAACATATCCGACTCAATATCATTAGATCAGCAGGTTAAAATGTACTCGAGTTTCGTAGTCATCCATTTGAGGTGGGCCAGTGATACCAACATTCTATAAATATAGATGTGAGGTGGTTCTAGAAATTATGGTCGAAAAATCGATCTTTTTAATTAACGTACTGTTATTCCAACACTAAAATGTAAATTACATAAATGCTTAAAGTAATAATTAAGTCAGATATGTAGATAGAAATATGGTAGAAAAGAGAGACTATTTATTCGTAATTTTATAACAACCTGTGTTGTAACGCCTTAGACTGGGTAAAAGTACTCTAGTAAGCAGTTCCGTCAAAGTTACAGTTACATCTCGCTAACAAGTGTCAACAAATATGTAACCTAAGTTCAGGTATTTTTGCTGACGATTTACAAACACCATACTATGAGTCTGTATAACACCTAAACAACATAAACGGAATATTTAGAATCAGAAATCTGAGAAAACAACAGTGGCAGAAGTATTTAAGCATTGAATACAATTTATTCATTCTTAATAGATTGGTAAAGAAAAATTTCATATCCGTGATGTAGGTACTGGAGAGTTTTTTCAAATTGTTACGAAATGTGAACTGAACACCCGAAACCATAGAACAAATGAATCCAGGATTATCATATCAAATGATAGGATTTTTTCTACACTTCTGTTAATTTATCACTTAAATGAAAAACATTCGCCCTATCTATTACGTTTGTAGTTACCTGACCAACATCAATTTTTGGTAATCCCATAATGTGTCTTACTCTGAATGGATGTTGACATCATTGTAAATCATAATTTATTACTGATCAGAAACTCTTAAAACACAGTACATTGTTACCTAATGACAATTTGTCGACTAACTGGGAGACTAGATTGCATCACAGTGAAAATGATACAGTTTCGGCAATGCGGATGATCAAAAATCTTACAAACTGAGTAGTAGATTTCGAAATATTTTAAAATTCAACGTAGTTTCTTATTGCCAACGAACCATCGGTGATGGATACACAAGGATCTGGCATAAGTCCAAACATATTTTGAATCAGTAAGGCTAAACACAAGAATTAAATCCAATACTGTTCACAGTGAAGCACTTGGGGTACAGAGTAAATCAGAATACGGCTATCCTGCTGAACCCAAAAGACTTGGGATAACATCTTATGAATTTTTGCGTGAAATTTAAAGAGCTGTAAATGACAGTTTGTAACTTATCAGTAAATGAACTAAATGTTACCTTGATTAGGAACTAATACGCTTACGATGAATAATAATTATGAAAGAATTTATGTCAAAAACGTTCATAAATTTTGCTTTCACTATAAATTGTTTTAAATCACGATTATCTGTATGACTAAGAAGCTTCTCAAGATCGGTTCACGGATTACTTTTTCTTGTAAGATTCAGCAATAACTACTCTTAAACCACATTACGTAAGGTTTAAAACAATAATTTAAAATGCCTTTTACTGCTAACACGGTTAGCAAATCGATACTAATCCTATTCCGAGTAAATGGAGTGGCACACTAACACTGATAATAGCTTGATATGTGTAATACATGTTACAACCAAATTCGTTTGCGATTTACATCATCACCGACAATTTCTAATCGAGTACTCTACACTTAACCACTATATATTTTGCTTGATGTGGGTAATAATTCGAAGGAATGTGTCTAAGCACTGATAACACGCGAACATTTTCAATCTTCATAGTCGTATGACAATACAAATGCCAGATACTTGCACGACAGATAGACTCTTGCTTGCTGTCTTAGTGAAGCTATTCAATAGTATTGGACAAAACTGTAACTTTGTTAATACAAAATAAAAGGTCTCACTATCAATAACTAATTTGTACACATCAGGTATAGTGTTTAAATTTAATTGCCTAGTCAGTTCGGTGTCATTTATTTTAGAACTTAAAAAAGCTATTATTCAGTAAATAAACAGACGGTTTTTCGCAATATTTAACGCGCATGTTTGAAACTAATTGTTCTTGCATTTAAACTGATAGATCGGTTCAAAGTGGATAAGTACACATACATGTTCTAGACTGTTCTGTGAATCGACGTAGACTATGTGAACTACTCATGCACAAGTACTTTTGATATTGGTTCATATAAGACGAGAAAATATCTGTTTATTCTGTTAAATACAGTTTTTTTAATTATTTTAATGCGTAATAATGATAATAAAATTATTTAACACTAGCACATTTATAAATATGAAAAAAATTTATTTGTCTACAATGTTTATCGATATTTTTTTACTACCTATCAGTAAAGTGTGCGCATGTGTTCATGTATGTCTGCGAGGTGGACATAAAAATTGTCGGAGAAAATGTAAGTTGAGCAAAAATATCTCAGAAGAAGAGTAAGAAATAGTTTGGGAAACGAAACCGGCTATAACAATAAATTCTTTTTCTCATCAACATACTATATATATATATGCATGCTTGGATGCGTACAGTATGAAAATAGTGTGATATTATCTGCGAATCTAAATACAAGTGAGATTTCACAAAAACAATAGAAGTAAGAATAATAACAGGAATAATATACCGATAGGAAGAATGATACTGACAGCTGCATTGAAAATTATAGTTACTGATAGTAAATAATAGTTGTAGCTGTATTAGTTGCATTAGCAACAATAATAGTATTCATGATAATTAATTGCAGTCAATAGAAAGAATTGAGTTCCCTCTTCCTGAACTGACACATCCGCGTACACAGAATATAGATATATATTCAATAATTGCTAATAACAAACATTATAGTCAAGTGTTTTACCTGATTATATAGAAGTGCAATAACGTACATGATTAAGTAGAAAGACAAGATGAGATAAACAAAAAAAAAAAGAAATGAATGTGTTAATAAGAATAACAAGGAAGTGAGGATTTTTTTTTTTGAAAAAATGATTTTCTAGTTCAATAACAATCCTCATATACAATACTTCGTTTCTTTTCTAAATGGAATGTAGAAATCTCTGTGTGTGTGTTTGTGTATGCATAATTGATTTGCATTTTAAAAAGGCGTATTTGTAATTTCTGTGAACAAAGGAAAATGCTAGATAATCATCATTTTGGTGAAAAAAAATAAAAAATAAATTTTAGTACCAATGCACTTTGTTGAATACAGCTGTATAGCGAGCGCATAAAACTATAGGGTTAAAACAAAAATGAAAAAACGAATAGATAACCGATCAAGTAAAATCAAGGAATAAACGTTTATTTGAATAAATAGCAGTAGCCTCAAAAAAACCGTCTCGAAAAAAAGATAAAGAGTTAAATATGAAATAACTATTTGACAAAAGTAAGACACAATACAAGGAGAAAAGAGAGGAAACAAAATAAAACGAATAAGTCGTCAAATAACTACCAACAAAATCTGAGCAAGACAATATTACATGATTCTGATGAGTCAGTCATTGAATAATCGTTACTGGTAGCAATACCATCATGATTGTTATGTTTGTGTTTCTAATACAATTTCAGTGCAGTGTTGTTGTGAACGACGTAATCGACGAGCCCGCCTTCTTCGAAAATGCTGTATAATAATAGGAACAACTGAAAACGCTGCCAAAACCATACCCAAACCAGAAATAATGAAAGCAGGATCATGAGACTGCGTCAAATCAATTACATAACCTGATAGGTATGGTAAAAAGAAAGTAGTAAATAAAAGAAAAGTCTCCATTCAATTATTTCGCACTAACCTAGTTGCTTATGTAACTAGAATGAACGTAAAACAAAACAGTAGGTAACATTCTTAAACATCTTACTGGTCGATCGCATAAAAGTAAACAGTTAGATTCGATTCAAATTTTCAATCTAGTGAATTTTGTTTATCGGAAACGACCACCTACAAAGGTAAGTTTTAATAAGTTCTTAGCTATTGATAAAAAGAAGTTGTGCATTGCACTACGTGAATAGTTATAAAATCACAGTTAGAAGAATTTCATGAGATGCAAAAAACAAAATGCGGATTTTTAATTATATATTCATAAGAAAAATATCAATCGAAAGCAGTGGTTTCATGTTGATTAGTTTAAGCTTTGACAAAAACATTTAAGTGGAGATTACAACAAACAAACGCACACGTATTGAGTGGTGAGTTTTGCTTACAATTAACAAATTTAAGATCTACAACTTCGATTAATATTTATTCTACAAATTTATGTAAGAGAGATTAGTAACAAGTGAAAAATCATCAATTCAAATTAAAAATAAGAATTGGTTAGAAAGGTGTTATGAGAAGAAGAAATAAACACCAAAAAACCATTTCAGAAGTGGAATTTAAGTCTGGAAATTACTGTATTTTGATGAATGAATATTTAGCTAAATTATTTAACGAAACTTCATGTTACTGCTTGCAAATATTTACAGAGTTCCACAAGTAAAACATTTCCAATGATGATAAACAACATTGTAGATATTCAGGAAAGTACTTCACCTGACTCTTAAAGTAATGGTCACGTGACAAAGACATAGGATACCTTAGTTTTTTTTGTCATTATAGAATTATGGAGATCGTTGTTTTTACATTATAAGAGGATTTTTTTATTGGAAAACCCTTGAGTCAAATGAATTGAGAATGATCGAAACACATTTGAAACATTTAATAGCTAACCACTTGCCGCCATCCACCTAGTTAGATATATAAATGTGAGTGACCATCTTATTACACGCTTTCACCACCATCCACCATCTTCAAAGATGCATGTTAAAATAAAATGATGTGGTGTACTTGAACATATTATGTTCACAAAGAAGCCAGCTTACTGAAGGATGATACAAAATTGTTTACAATAATATTTAGCATCAACAAAGAAAAAAGTATTTTTCACTTTAAATAAAATAATCGAACTTACACGAAACTTCTATCAACTTTTAAAACACAAGAGAGGTAACAGCATGTAAATTACTGACAGAAAAAGAATTAAGAGTACAAACAATTAGTATTCTTTAATTAGTAGAAAGATAAGCTTAATTTTATTAGTTTCAGAAAATAATACAATTCAAATGTACATAAACATGATGGTATATCTATTGTGAACATAGATTTTGACTAAGTAACCAGAGAGTTTTTCTACGATCTTATAGTAAACAATGTGAGAAACAATACTACAGTACAGTGCAATTCAGAGTTACAAAATGAACTATGACAAATTCGAGAGAAATTCTTCCGTTTATCGTAGCTTTTCAATTTTATACTAGTTTTTAACAATTCAAATAGGAAAAAGCTATTATTATGTTTCTAGTTGTACTACATCACACTGACTATGTTTTCAATCATAAAACAGCTTAGAATAAAATAAAAATTACAACAGATAAATAGTTTTGATAGAATTAATGAGTTTTTAATTATTGAATTATTCAGTATAGTAAATAAAAAACAGTTCAGATTTAGGAATCAGGTTTAGCCGTGTAGGTTAGAGTGAGAGATTACTTTCTAGACATACATGAAATATGCTCAATGAACAATTAAATTATGATCTGAATTAGGAGCAGGTGTTGATTATAATTTAGCTTACATATCATGTCACATTTACTGTGTGATAATGCAAGGGACATTTTTTTTTCAAGCATCTTCATAGCTAAGTACGGTTAATTTATGGATATATTCTTTAACAATCTACAATGTTGTTCATTTCTCTATCTACAGAAATACAAATGCAAGTACAAAATAGGAAAAATAAGTTTTACTTATTCTGATTTGCGTAATCTGAAAGCCAATGCTTGATAACTATCGCCTTAATTAATTCATAACTTCTTTCTTCCCATTTTTTACTACAAACAAAGTGAACTTTTGTTGTATTTATAATACTTGCATTGAAATGAATACATGTGTTCAGGTCATTAGTCGTTTGCATGTGACTGCTTTGCTTCGTCCCTTTCTATACATTAAATTTCCCATGCTAAACAGTAAAATACGACCTTCTAACTGTACTTTTAACTGTTTCCAAGTCGATATATATATATATATATATATATATATATATATATATATATATATATATATATATATATATATGAGGTTATAAATTAGTCCGTTACCACAGTTACTCGTTTCTCTTATGTTTACTTCTTGTTTATTTGCTAAAATTGATTGCTTTTATTCTTTGATTGCGAGTTTTCATTTTAGTCATTTAATTACAATATTTATTTCTGTATTATAAAAGTAGAAAATAGAGAAGTAAAGAGAAATTACAATAAACATTATCTATAGAAATGGTTGGAAACAGTTAAGAAAATTGTTATATGATTTTATAACAGAACTGTTACTCTTGTGTGTGTGTGTGTGTGTGTGTGTGTGAGTGTATTTAATTAATTAACTCATCCATTCACTTGATAATGTAATGAAAAAGTCAAAATCAACTGTTATTATATAATGAAGCTATCTATGTGCGATTGAATTTGTAGTTTTTGTATACTAGAGGTGCATATACAATTCCTGTTTAAGGAAAGTTATTTATTATATGAATACAATAGCTTAAATTCTTTATTGTTGAAGTGGTTAGATTTGAATAGGCTGTGAGTCAATATACTACTTCACTTACTATCGGTGTATGTTTTATGAAAGTATATTATGCAAAGTACTCAACTATGAGTTGTATTTTCAGTGTAAGGATCAACGATACTATCCAGCTACACTAGCGTGCATAGGTGAAGCGGCGTTCAGATTTACGATTCACTAGCTGAAAGTCAGTCGCTTTACGCATCGAACAATGCATTCGATATAAAGTAATATCGACTGCAAATAATCTACTTGTGACAATTATATCTATAGCTGTGGACATTAAAGTTCTCCATCTTTAACTAAAATTAAATCTTGTGTTTCCCCATTCATGAGAATAGCCAACTTTATGATAAAAACTAGCTCTACAACTTCTTGATCACCTTTTAATTTGTACAATTAACTGTTGACAAACTTGCATAATAATAAATATATTGGATGTGACAATAATCTAATTTTGATGTTAAAGCTGACTAAAGCAAGATAAAGCTGAAAATTTTAATGAAACGCATACACGTTTCAGAATAGTTTGGTTTTAGATAACAAATGGTGGAATGCAATACACGAGTTTCATCCTGTTTTTAACTTGTCGCTAGGGTGTAAACGAATTCCAATGTTAACGCTCACAGACTCAAACCCAGTACATTTCGCTCCAAGGGTCAACGGATTGTTCATTGAGGTACTGTGAATTCAGGTAGTCAGTGAATTTTTAAGAGTATCAGTGCATTCTTTGACTTCACTAGATACAATTAAAACCATACAGACAACATGAAAATCAAATGTAATTTCATCAGATTTTTGAGACCAAGTCAATGAATTTTTCAAGATAGCTAAATTTCCAAATCCGGAAATAACATTGGAAAATTATCTTTAAAACGAACTAATGAGATTAGTGTTCTAGCAGTTTCCAAAGCAACTGGTATCAAATAATAATGATAATAAAAAAATAGTAAACCTAACTTGTACAGGATTACAGAGCAATGAGAACTACTACTACCTAAGTCGCTTGTGATACTTAGATTCTTTACCATGTATAAAATTCTCAAAAATAAAATAACGACAAAGATATTAGAAAAAAGGAGACTTTTCAGATTAAATCTATTATCAAGCAAGATATATGTGGTTGAAAAATGAAAGATACTTCATCATAACTACAACTCATCAGTTAGAACTGCAGATCTGAAGTCAATGAGTTATTGGTTCGAGCCAAATAGAATCCTTTACATACACGAAACATACATGATTCACACACATGATATATACATATATATATATATATATATATATATATATATATATATATCATTTTTCTATGATACACAAGTTACCAACTATTAAAACACAAGTATTATTATATGTAACATGTAATATTCAAGATTCACTGACAATATGTTTACTCTAGTTAATCAAAATATCATTATTTTAGGTCACAGGTACTGTGATCAATAATCCTATTGCTAAACTGTGAAATACCAATCACTTGAAAGAAGCATTACATATGATTATTTAGCAGCTAGTAAAAATTTATCTACGATCAATCCTCAAAATATCTTTAAATAACCGGTATTGAAACGAATAAGTTAGATAATGTTACTGAGTAAATTACAATTAATAGCCAAATAATTTTTAAATATCACTTGATGATTACATATATAGATGGTTATAAATTCGTTAGTCTGTTACCAAAACTGCTCGTTTTCATTAGGTTTATCATTTAATTGCTGAAGCTGATTGCTTTTTATTAGCTTTGCTTTTCACGTTAATCATTGATAAGCAAATTATTGAGCTACACTCTCTAGAGAACGATAAGTTTCTTTGAGATCATGAAAATAGATATCATACTGGCAATTATAAACATGTGTGAAACGTAATTCCAAGTCTTCTCACTATTAGCTATGTAACACCCGGAGTAAAGCACTAAACATGATTATCGAAAAAAAAAATATAACTCAGGGTCACTTTTTTATTGACTCACTTCTGGAGCATCCTACTGGTGAAGAAAGTTTGCAGTAGAAAGTGAGATTGGTTTTAGTGCCTCGTATATGTTGTCAAGTATGGTATTAAATGCTTTTTCCGACTGACAGTATACATGAATATACACTTCCATTTTGGATATTTTATTATCAACGTTATTAAATTGCCTGAAAAGAATACCTTGCCTTTTTCCTTCTAGTTTTATGAACACTTACAGTGAGATATGTTGTTCTGTTGTATGCACCTGTAGATTAATCACTCTCTTGGTAACCTACACAAATCAGTTACCTTAATAAGGTTACATAACATATAACAGCCCTGATACAAATCACAACAAAATAAATATTGCTACGAATTCGGATAGCGATTCCATATGTAAACAATATCTACAACTGAATTCAATAATTGTATTTATTGTTATAGCCAACACTATCAGGACTTATTTTGAATGTTAACTTTCAATAATTACGTATACAAAGAATACAATCAACAAATAATTCATGATAGATTAAACAAATGACTGTCTGATGTGGCTAGCCAAATAAAATAAATTCACAATGAGATTATTATTCACGAAAAATGAAGTTACTTAAACAATCAATCATGCATAAATGTATGAATATTTTCAATTTTCATTTGCCAATTAATAGTACAATTATGAATAATGATGCAACTAAAACTATTGTCGTATGATCGACAAATTCAATCGGTCAACCATGAATATAAACAATATGAGACAAAGCAAATCAATCTATCCCGTAGTTATAACTAAAAAACTAATTTTTTTGTTTTTGAATAAAACATACATACAAAGTACAGATATACGCGCTAAATTCCAGTCAATAATGTAACTGAGTTCGTTCAGTTTATTTAATTAATAAGAGTTCACTAAGAACTTCAGGATATTCAATATAATACCTTACATAAACAAACCGTTTTAATGGTAATACTAAACTGAATTTATTCACTTCACTAACTGTTTAGTCAGTATTTTAAAACAATATATTACGAATTCGATAAGTAAAAAAATCGAATGATTGCTGGAAATACATAGACAACTTTATAGGTGCCAAGAATTATCTAGACGTATAGGGTAGTATTAAAAAAATTAAAAAAAAATTAAAAAAATGATAAAGTCATAGAGGTCAAATGAAGGTTCATATGTTGTGTTAATGAACACAGATGGTTACATGATTTAAATGTTTTTGATTTTAAATGATTAAGATTTCAGAAAAACAAGACAAAGATCTAATTGATGCCAAAGCACATCATTAATTTACCTAGAGAACTTTCAAAAAAGAAACTCGCTGATAACTTTATGCACAGTAACCTACAGCCTTGATAGTCTCATCATTGTTACGTATACGATACACCAAAGATGAAGAAAAAAAGAATGTCCTACTTTGACTTATATTATCAATGATTAGGTCGTCTCATATGAACATCCCACCAGAAAAACAAAACAGTTAGGACTCGTTTATCAACAAATATCTTTAAAGGTCTACTTCATTTTGTTTTCAGAATTAATCATATGAAAAAAACTCATAGCTTAATGGTTGCGTTCGTTCACTAAAGTACATCTTTTTGAAACCATACACATTGTTTACTGCCATTTTAATCTTCAGCTTCTATCAGTATGATTTAAAACAACACTGATTACATAGATCATAGGTGTCCAGTTTCGGTTTAACAGTATCGTATAGTGTCTCATTAATTGTTAAAACTAGATTTATTAGGTCTGCTTCAAGGATATTCTTTTGTGGGTAAGTTTAAAAGACCGAGCTTACGGAAGTAACTGAGAAACTGACGCCATAATCAACATGTAGCATTAATATAGTCTTTTGGCTTGGTAGAAACAAATATCTAGTTTACTATGGAACACAAAAAGGATAACAAGATCCACTCTCTTAACATTGTAATATAACAGAAATGAGATAATTCAAATTCCGACTTACTGGCAAGATATACATAGTGGATTATATTTGAACCTAATTAGCTTTTTTTCGCCTGTTACAAAATATACTGACCAAAACACTTTTGTAGAGCAGAAGAAATGTATCAATAACAGACTAAAAGCTGATGGATGTTAAAAGGTTGCCAATAAACGAAAGGCATCCCTAAAAGTTTGTTCATAAATACAGTAAAAAGGGATAGAATCTTTGATTTTATCCAGAGTGTAACCAGTAAAACAGCACACAAATCTTTGTGGAAATGCAGAGGTTTGCAGATAATCTTTCTCTAACACTTAGCTCGACAACGACGATCAAAACCCGAGTGTTGATAGATTTAAAACTTGGCGGCAATACACCAGAAACTGAATTTCAACTTTATAGGATACTGAATAAGTCGACAATGAGACGTTTTAAGAGTTCTATTCAGAGATGTCTATCGTCCAAGCCGCATAGATTTGAGAACGTTGTAAGCGGTCAATTTGAAATTCATATACAGTTTCAAAAATACCTGGGTAAAATATAGAAGTGAACAGCAAGACCCAGAAGTAAAGATTTAGTGACTTGGGTTAGATAGATCAAAACAGAAAGTAACCAGAGTTAAATATGAAAATGAACACAAGGAAAAATAGACAAGGGATGGAGATATATTCAGTAGTATATCACGAGCGTATTTATGATATCATAACTAACTTCTGTGAACAGATATTTATCAAGTAGGTTATTCATATCACATATTTCGGTTAGTTCTGCTCTATGATGTAGTAATAGTACCTAAGTTAGCAAGCTAAATTGGATTGTTGGCGCGAAAGTTGTTTTCTTGACACTTTGTACAATGTAATTTCTGTTACGTTAGTCACTAATTGAAATTCGAGAAGTAACAGATATACATTTTGGCTATATCTACATACAAATAATACATTAGATTTATATTCCCAAAGTATTTTTTTAGAGACAGGTATGACCGAAACTTCATTTCAAAATGTCAAAAAACTATTTTTTATATATCCCTGAAATAATTAGTAGTCTGACTAGAATATCATCTAAATGTTGAGCAGAGAAGAGAACAAGTTGATCTGATCAAATACCCTGAAATCAGGGTTTTTGTAGAATCTTTGCTACGCCACGTAGGCTGATATAATCGATGGACCATGAAACAAAAAACAGTGGTTGAAATCCCAGAGAAAACAAGTCATTGCCGTAGAAAAAGCTGTTACAAAGATTCTTAAAGATTAATTGATCAAAATATTGCCAGCTTTTTAGACTATTGCATTGACACTTAATTTTTTTGACATTGATGATTAAGATGAGTTAAGATATATTCAAAAATACATTAATCACTAATAATGTCATACGAGAAACTAAAAATCTGATGATTCTAGAAAAACATTTCTTAGGAATACTTATGACAATGAAGTGTGATCTGTCTAATATTTTTAAGAGTAATTAGTGGTATTCACTTCGGTACAAAGTTACAATATCAAATAAAACGACACCAAAACAATACCAGCATATTAAATTTAAAGTACGATATTTAACTAATAAACATTCTTTGAATAAAGGAACTGTAAACAATGAGGAAATATTAACGGTAACTTTTACTACATCTGTTTGCGAAAAAATCAATGAAACTGGTAGATAATTTACAAAAAAATGATCATTGATCGGTATGTAGAAAAATAATTCTCTCCTCTTAAGCCTATATATATATATATATATATATATATATATATATATATATGTCCACACCTAGAGACACTACGCATAATTCTAAATGAGGATGGAAAAATATGGTGTAGGTGAAAATGAATTTTCAGCTGCAATTCTCTGTATAGAAGGTTTTTTATCACATGATTAACCTTTTCATCTTTGCAATGATTAGTTTTATACGACATATAAGCTGATAGTTATTAAAACATTTTTAATATAAATCTTATGTAATTCGTAATTCAAATTATTGTCAATTCAGAAGCTCAAATACTATTCTAGATCATATGCACTCAGCACTGAGACATACTCTTCAAGTGAAAGCTAGTGATACTGCACAGTTGAACATAACGAAAAATTATAGTTGAGTTTGAAACTGCAACTAAATGGTTGATAAGCACGTGCCTTAACTACTGCTCTGCAATCTGTATTTGTTTAAGTTTCTGCTACTGCTTATGGTTATACAGTAAAATTAAACGGTTTTAAACAAATTTCACTAGGAAATTATTCGATTTCAGAGTGCATTAATTAATATGTAATTGTTTTCTAAGTGCATCTTAGATTTGTCCTAACAGTTGTTTTAGTGGGAACGGTACAGCCAGGAATACAAATATTATATTCCACAATGAAAGCTACGGCACTTAGGGAAGTATCATCAATTAAGTGGAAAGTATTTACTAGCTGGTTAACTGTTGCTTTTATAACTTTTTATCACAAATCCAGATTCGAATCCTGTCAGCGAAACCATTACCTTCAAACGTCCTAGTATGACTGAGAGTGGAAAATTCACCTAAGTAGCCAAGAGTATATAGATGCCGCCACGAAAGTCCTACTCATCGATTTCTCGTGACGGAGGTATTGTTTACGAAATTGAGAGAAAGAAAAGTGTTTAGAGGTTTAACCGGGTTGGTATATATGAGGGGTTCACCTAGGGGAGTCGGAAAACCATGACTTCAAACTAATGGTGCATAGGGTTCCAGGATACTCAGAGAACGAGTGGTGTGTGGATAAATTGTTGGTCACCGATTACCATGGAGGTGCAACTCCTTACGTTGTTTCTTTACCTTGTAGATTGGACTTTTGGGTCAGAGGTTCACTGTTTGGCTCCATAAGAAAATCACCTGCATTGGTTTGGGGATTCGGGTAATATTTCAGCCCACTTACACACCCAATAATTTGTGTGGAGCATAAATAATTGGGAGCCCATTTGTGCCAATGTTGATGTTTCAGTGAATAAACTGTCTGGTAATGAACACCATAACATACTTTTGTTGAGAATATATTTTAACGGATTTACTGTAATGTTTGGGTTTGTAAGAATAACATTCAGCCATTCAAATTTTTCACATGAGATACATTTATGACTTAGATTTGTGTTCATAATACAATATTTGCATGGCAGATTTTTAAAACTTGATCAAAACCTGAAATTTTAATGATAACTAGAATCATATTTATAGTCTGTCAGCACATTTGGTTACTGGGAATTGAAAGAATACGAACTTTGACAACTTATGATGGGCTTTGAATTGATGAAACAATAAAAAACTTTTTATTGTAAGAAGATGAACAATATATTGGAAATAATATTGAAAATGGTAAATAACAACAGTAGGAATAATTTCTTATCGGTGAGATTTAAATAGAACAAAAATGTACGTACAAATGCGGAAAAACTTCTAGTAGTGGTTCTATAAATATGAATGATAATACGAAGACACCGATAATCGAATACTGATAGCTTACGAATATCCACTACTCTTACGGGCCATGTTTCACACCCGTATAGTAGTGTAGTGAAGGAGAACACAGGTGAGGGCAACCGAATTGTTTTTACCTCAAATTACAGAGTTAATTGGTAAAATAAAAAAACCATATCGTAAATCGTTGATTTGCAAAATATCAATCCATCATATCGAACTGGACTGTTCCTGTTACAAATATCAATCCATCGTCTGACATTTCACTGTTCATGAGTTTCATACAAATCCCATTCCTTTCTTGATCTTCCCGCATCTTCTGCTGCCACATATTACGTTTTTACTCGCGTCATATATTACTTATAAGTAGCGCGAACCACAGTAGGACAGAGCAAACTGCTGCGCAGTAGACTTGTCCTTCGGTTAGCAGACGGATATCTCGCCTACGCTATAAGTGACGCAAGTTGACAAAAGCCAATCAAACCTTCTGTATCTGTGCTGAGATTTCACCAGTCACTACTAGGCCACATCAGCACTAATGAGACTGCCGAGATAAGTGAAGCAGTCATCACACTCAACTACTTCACTTCCGATTTCTAGTTCACGTGCCGATACAAGCTAATCCTGAAGCAATATTTTGCATTTCGATGGGGACAATCGCATCCCAGACATGCTTGCATTGTTGCTTAGGGTTGCCGGAATACTGCATTTTGTCAGCGTCTTCACCAAATAGAACTATGTCATCGGCATATTCCAAGTCAACGAGCGAGTCTCCTGGTACAAGGTTCATTCCCGAAAAGTCAGACGAAGATATTGTTATTTCGAAAAGCAGATCTAGGACAAAATTAAATAACAATGGAGAAAGTGGACATCCCTGACGGACAGCACTTGAAGTAGTGAATACTGATGACAGTTCGCCATTAGCTCTCACTCGACCTGTAGTGTTCAAGTAGGGAGCTTGTACAAGGTTAATGTGTTTCTTTGGTACACATTCCAATGACAGACATTGCCATAGAACCTCACGATCAACAGAGCCAAATGCCACCTTGAAGTCCAGGAAGAGAACTATCGTCGGATACCTAAATGTGTGTATATGTTCTAGGACCTAACGTAGTGCGAATACGTGGTCTATAAATCGATGTCCAGGTCTGAATCCAGCCTGGTTTTCTCTAGTCTTCTCTTCACGAGCTCTAGTTAAGCGTATAAGCATTATCAAGGCTAACAATCTACACACTATATTAGTCAAACTGATTCGTCTGCGATTGTCACAAGAGGACTTTTGTCATTTCTTATAGACTGAGACAATCAAGGATTGAGTCCAGTCGGATGGGATTACGTCCAGATCCCAGATTCTACCTAAAATCTCAGTCAATCTAACTGGTAAAACCGGACCGCCATCCTTTAGTCTCAGGGGTAAGCGTTTCAGGGCCTGCCGCCTTCCTTTGCTTTAGATTTCCTATAGCTTTTTCAGCTGTATTAGGTTTCAAGGACTCACGTAGATTTGCTATTCAGCATGACCGGAGATCGTGGGTAACTGAAGTGTGACTGAAAGCCAGCTGAACTGCTTCCTAAAATGTTCTGCCCATCCTGGAATTTAATGATTGAATGCCGTACATCCTAACTACTAATCGAACACGAGGGTGAAACGCTGACAAAGCTTGGATTAATCATCTCCAAAGAACCCTGAAAATGCACAGGCTTTTCTAACTATGTAAGATAGCCGGGACAGGCATGGGTAATAACTGAAGAAAATGCGTTTATAGTAGAACCAAATAGGTATTGCTTTCGGTTGTGGAGTGGGTTTCACAGTAACATAAACAAAATAACATTGTTTGTAGTATAAATAGGAAACGTTAATTACTTCTACACATTTACCTGAAAATATTTCAACAAAAATGAACTAATGTGCGGCTGTGTTGAAATATTTTTTCCATAAAGCACACATTCAGGCTATATATGTATGTGGAAATCGGAGTAACATATCGATGTATTGGATTAGGATGACTTGACAGCTTCACTAAGTTATTATTTCATTGAAAGAAAAAACCGTTTACATCACGCGGAACATAACAGAAAGTAAAGTTCATGTCTAATAGCTACACACTTACCAATAAGAGGCGGTCCCAAAATGTTGGCAACACCCTGACAAAAAAAACATATTCCAAGGCCGTTTGTAAGACGATGAAGTCCAACAAATTCTACCAACAGAACAGTGCACAGGGCATCGTTGGCGGCTAGTCCCATGCCAAATACGCCTAAATTTTAATTAAAACGAAAAATACTGTTAGGTGTATAGAAAGCGTATACAGGCGTAAACAATGTAGAATAAGGTATAAATGTCTATAAGCTCAAAATGTCGAAACACACTCGTGCACCAGGGTAAAAGTACATTATTGATTATAGTTAAACCCATAACAATGAAAAACTAAAGAGAGAAAGAATTCAAAAGACGGATCCGACGTGAAGGAATCAAGACAATGTTAAGACTCATATGAATACGACCCATATCACTTAAAACCTTCAAACATAAATTACGGCTAACTTGTGAATGCCAACAACGATATCTACATCTCATGACTGAGACGAACACGGCCAACAGAACGGGTAGTTATAAGCGTCGCACTGAAATGAACGACAATCCCAAACAATTCACTTAACGAATACCTATAACTGATTTATGAGACTTATGCAGCTAACTAAACTTAACATGTACGTCTTATATTTTTAAGTTCTACCATGAATGAACAATACATTACAAAACAATTATGATCAAACATATAAACGCAATCCATATCTCCAGCAACTAACAATGTTTCGCTGTCCTAAATAATGAGATGACAGTTAAAAAACGCAGCGACGATAAGCAACGTAGACAACTGCTCAGACTTACTAATCAGAACTGCATTAGGACACCGAAGGTGGAACTATTTCAGAAAAAGATGATCTTACTAATCATTCTCAATCCAGGAGATTGGATCGATGGACAGAACACATTAGGGATCAGTTAGACTGGTCTTCAGACACACTTTGGTTACCCACGATCTCCGGTTATGCTGAATGGCAAATCTGCGTGAGTCCTTGAAACTTAATACAGCTGAAAAAGCTATAGGAAATCTAAAGCAAAGGAAGGTGGTAGGCCCTGAAACGCTTACCCCTGAGACTATAAAGCATGGCGGTCCAGTTATTGTTTAACGTGTTAATATGACTGTATTCTATCAGAATTAACAAACAAAGCTGTATTATCCCAGCATGTTAAATGGATAAGTCTTAAGTGAAAAAATTAATTTATGAAAAACAGGACGAAAATTTATCAGTTTTAAAGCATAGATATGACGAAGCTATATAGACGGAGAAAGTGAACCTTCGGATAGGTTACAAAACATTTGCTGATTTGAAAGGTGTTGAATCCCATTGACTTTTCCTAGATATTAGTAGGCAGCTGTTAGCATTCACTACTGTTATGTTTACATCACTGAAGATCATACGAGGTCACTCGAAAATGTAAATCTTCAGGTTCAGTCAAGTACCTAATTTGCTCTGTTAATGCATAAATGACACTTATTTCCGGTTTAAGCTACAAAAGATTTTCCTCCGGTAACTTTTTAGCTCAGCTATATGTAATAACATGTATTTTTGTACCTCAACATAACCGCAGTTCAAACCTATGCTGCAGAAGGTGTGGTGATCTAATGATTTTATTCAAAGGTGGTGAGATCAATTATATACATATGCATACTCACCGTTTAGCTAGCGCTGATGGTATGATCCATAAGATAAATCCAGTTTAAGTAAATGAGAAACTAGTCAAACTACAGAACACTAACATTGGGTTCAAATAATTTTCCAACTACTGCATTGTATTTAGGATTGATCTCTCACATATAATATAATTCAAAAACGTTTCTATATCATGAACGAATTAACTTTCGCGAAGCGATGGGTTGCGCTTAATATTATGAGCGTACGCCTTAGACACTACTAGTATGCAATACAGATATAAGTTTAAAAATAATGACCTCTCATATTTTTAACGACTAACTCAGAAATCACTGTGATGAAATAAACACAGTCCGAGTATTATGTATTATATACTTTACTGATAGGTACAGTGGTGTGCCTGGTAGAATAGTTATAATTAGCGACTCAAAATGAAGAATTTTCGCTACACTCAACTTAAAATACCTTAACAAAAGTCAACTAGAAAGGTTACTGAAGTTGAGTAAAAAATATATGCTAATATAATGCAAACAGCATAAAAGGCTTTCAATATTTGGAGATAGACGCACATATTTTAGGCCAGAAAAATCGTTTTCCTTAGTTGTACTTTCATTGACCGACAAATGTTAAAATCAACAATAATAAAACGCATTCAAATAGTAAATAGTAGGATTCGTGTTAATTCAATAGCGTCATCAATAAACAATTAGTATGGTTAGTAGATGAATCAACGAACATAAATATAGTTAGTTAGTTGAACCAGTTTCGTTTCTTTAGGACACTTACATCTATAATCAAGTGAGTACTACACTACAGTTCAATATTAAGTGGGAACAATAGAAAATTTAAACGGGATACTTACTAGAATAAACTGCCATAGACATAAATGTAGTAAGTAACGGCATCAAGCACGTTGATAAACCACATGCAAGAATCATGAAGAAATATAGAGTAAGAGAATCAACGCCGTCACGATCAGCCAAAAATCCAACCAAGACCTCACCAATCATGTTAGCACCACCAAGAACAGAAAATAAAAGGGCTGCAAGTGTTTCACTAAGACCGTAATTGATAGCACGTACACCCATAAAAAAGTACGTAACATTGTACCAGAAGTAAAGTAAGAAATTTGAGACCATAAACAGAACGAACGTAGGTCTTTTAAACAATCGTAGATCGAACAGACGATGAAAAATATCATGCTTGTCCCCGCATATTTCTGTACAGCAGTTAAAACAGTGTATTTCCCTATTCTGATATTTTTCATCCTCATCAAGTGACTTTAATCCCGATTTTCTTTTTGCAAGACAATTGCAGTTGTGCCTCACTGAATACTGAGATGACTCTTCAGACTCACTAGAAGTGGCTATTTTGTACACTCTCCTGATGTGATGAAGATCAGGCAAACTCACTGCACTCTGGTGCCCAGAGCGATAATATTCAAGCTGACTAGATGAAGAACGTCGAAGAATGTCACTCTCATCATAATTATGTGAGGTGTTGTATGCAAGCTTAAGGGAACTGGTTTCGCAGCAGTCACTGTTCATGTACATCTGGTTGTCTCGACGAAATGGATTTAAAACATATTTTTCATCCTTCTTTGAAGAAACAGTTTTTTTGTGGTTGCACGAAATAAAGTTATCGGCAGCGTTTGGACTTCCATCAACACTGTAAATTCCATGTCTATTATTTGCCTCATGGTTTTCATCTTTTGAAATGCAGTCAAAGTTTTCAACAGGAATTAAATGCGAGAACGAAATCCCATCGGGTTCAACTTCTGGACACTGGAGCTTGAAGCTACACACTTTCTTGTTCCCTGACTCATTATTTCGAGATTTAAATGTGAGCGCATTGTCTTTCCATACATCCTGATCTTGGACTCGCAGGGTCTTTTTATTTATTGGTTTAACATTGGAATGGACTAGAGGGATTCGACGGGGATCTTTGGATAAAACCTCCTTGTTTTCCAGAACTTCAAAACGATTTCCAACGGATGGAGGATATGCACGCGCACCAGAGATCAGCTTTCCACTTAGCTCAGTTGTCGAATGCAAATAACTCATTGTAACTCTGCGTGGAGCTAGCATGTAGTCACGTAGTAGCTTAATCCGTCCAAGCACATCTTTATCCAAGTAGTCTGCACTTTCAAAAGGCGGTAATCCCGACTCGCGAGCTAAGTGTTCTAGCCACGCAAGACGTTGTCTGTGTCGTTTCTCGACGTCAGTTTCTACAGGACGCATTAGAGCACCACATACTATCATGTTTAGGAAAAACCCAGACAATATAATCATAGCCCCTCGCCAAGTATAAATATTCAGCAGCATATCTACCATCGGAGCAAATACAAGTGCACCAACACCTGTACCTGCAATAGACAAGCCAGTAGCTGTAGCTCTTCTGTCATCAAAATACACTGAAACAACAACAAGAGCTGAAGTGATGCACAAACTCGCACCCAGACCAGATAAGATACCAAAAGAGAAGACCATTGATATGATCGAATTAGTGAAGGCACCAGCAAAACATCCTAGACCACTTATCAACCCACCAACCATGCATGTTATTCGACATCCAAAGCGGTTAAGCAGCAACGAAGACAAAGGAGCGGCGAGGGCAGGGATACCATACGAAAATGATCCAATCCATGAAGTAGCACTGATTGAATTTTGGAATTCTTCAACGAGAGATTCAATCAAAACACCGAACGATACTATTACCCCATCGGTTATCATATGAACAAAAAATGTGGCGACTACAACAACCCAACCCCAGCCTCCATCTGGAGGTTCTGGTAAAGAGAGTTGACTTGGAGACAGTGGAAGTCGTACACTACTGGATGCATCGCTTAAGTTTGACACAGAGATAGAAGACATCGTTGTCGACGATTCTGAAGTGTCGCTGAGAGATGACAAAAGATAAGGCATATACCTTGCGAACGTAGGAGATACGAAATTGGGTGTTGTCATGCTTTTTGATGATTTAGTTGTCGGGAGAGTAGGTTCAGAAAGAGTACGCGACGACTTAATCATACCAAATCCCTTCCTTCCCGGCTGAAACTTATTTAAAAAGCGTGAATCGAACTCCATATTTTCACCACACGGAGTTAAGCCATACGTCGCTGACGGAAGAGAAACAGCTAATTTTTCTAAACAATCCATTTGCGGCAATTTATTAAATGTGCTCGTATTTTCTTTATCCATTGTCAGAAATTTTGAATCCTCGTCTTCATCAAAATAAAGCCACTTTGTAAAATATGTTAAAATTTGTCAAGTAAGAAGAATAAAAAAATTATACAAGCTTGTTAATAATCTACTGATCACTCGAGCAGACTAGTAATATATATGACAAGGTGCCAGTTGAAAGTTACTGTTTATAGAATAGATTAGGATCAACACTACTTGTAGATTTTTCCATCAAAACTAGGGTACCTACACAAATAATTTGAAGTACCATTCTGCTTGATACAGAAACGCACACACCAAATCTCCCTCTTGTTCAATATCCAACATCTTAACGATGGGCCTATGGAAATAAACTGGTCTACTCCCCCGTGCTTCATGTAACGGTACGCTTCTGGGTTCTCGTTATCATTCAATGTGGGTGGATTCACCATTTATCTGCATTAACCCTTGTGGATTTTAATATAATTTTTATTGAGCATGAATAACTACGTTCGGCTTGGGGACTTGCGGTTGCAGGGCTGAGTAGCTATACAAATATCGAAAAAAGGTTGGTTAAGTACAGTGTGAAAAAAGACAGAATAAGAATTTAGAGTAATGAGAAGAAGATAGTTGGCAGAATGGGTCAGTGAATCCACCACGCAAGCACCTTGGACAAACGAAGGTCTAAAAATAACAGATGTATGTGGGTGACGA
This sequence comes from Schistosoma turkestanicum, assembly GCA_944470395.2. Lineage (NCBI taxonomy): Eukaryota > Metazoa > Platyhelminthes > Trematoda > Strigeidida > Schistosomatidae > Schistosoma > Schistosoma turkestanicum. The sequence continues at coordinate 23,848,670 of OX103979.1, forward strand.
TGGACGAGGAGACCAGAAATTTGCTAATGATAGTACCACGCATGTTTGTAACAGTAACGATATCAACGATAAAGAAGACGAAAAGTGGTGGATGATTACGTATTAACTAACCCTCCTGTAAAGATGTGTCGATGAGAGGGTGGTTGTCAGGTTTTGGAGAGTACTACAAACTGCCCCCGTCGGCGAGAAATATTTATGATCTCATCCGGGAATTAGCTACTTCATTCGATGCTTAATATCAGTCCTTCCATGTAGGGAGTTTTTGAGTGCCGAGAATGAAACTTCCATTGGTTTTACAGGAACTAATTAGCATGTCTCATACATTCATAGGTTCGTCTTGTATTCTCCTGTAACTCTCATCACTGAATTTGTTCATTAATCGCGTGACTCATTTTTTGTCTACCTAAGCAGTCACTACAAGGAATATACAACCCTTCCTAGAAAAGCATGTGCAACAAATATTTGAATTGTGTTAGTCAAACGTTTCTGCACGGGATGGAAAAGAGCTTTCGCCTCTGGTAACATTGGATCACTAATGTATCTAGGTTCTTACCTAGATACATTTAATGGGTAATGAGAAATATTAGTAGGTTATGAAGAAGTACTGTCCTGAGTCCTAACATATACGTCAAACCGGACATATCGCAGTGTTACAAGTTGCGTCTTACTTATATTGGATACTGGACTTTGAAAAGTGACTGAATTTCACGAAAAGAATCTCCAAAACTTGGAAATAATTTTGCTGAGTTTTTATAGGATATTTGACGGTAGAGAACAAATTAAGAACGCTAAGACATCCAGAAGCAAGCATCCTACCAATGTATCTAGATTGTTATCAACTCTGGTTTCCCTTTTATCCTCACAGTTCGGTCTTCTCGCGCTATCTTTATAACCAATTAATGAATTTGTTTGTCTAGTCATTCATCTATTTGTTTCTGAAACATTAGTGTTCTGGTATCTAGAAACCCTACTGCCCTGAAACAAACGTTTTCTTTCAAACTCACAGGCACAAAACCTGCAGAAGCCAGTTCCCGTAGAAAATTCGACCACGGCTGCTGCTGCTGCAGAAGTGCACCATAATCTGAGACAAACCACCAAGTGACTCTATAGCAACGTAAGAGGACTAAGGAGTAAGCTGTTAGAAATCAGGAATACGTGCTCTCAGACGGGTCTAAAGATCATAATCCTAACTGAAACATGGCTATCCCCTGACATTGAGAACGAACAAGTGAGCTTGCCAGGCATGACACTCTTCCGAAGTGATAGGGTACACCAAACTGGAGTTGGAGCGGCTATATATATAAATAGCCCCTTATAAGCAGAGCGACTATACGAAACCCAACCAATTGAGGTGACAGGATCATGTTGGTGTTGTTTCCACACTAATGGCACGAAATACTTGATTGGAGAGATCTACCGACCTCCTTCGGGTACTAAGGCACAGAAAAGCAAACTGATCGATGTAATACTGCAACTGCCATTCCTGGGGTTTGAGCAAATGATCTTAGCTGGAGATTTCAATACCCCATCTCTAAATCTCAGCAATCATAGTATAACTCCCACTGGTTGGTCCCAAAGACAACTTGGTACAGCCATTAGAAGCTCTGGGCTGGCTGAGCACGTATGCAGTGCCACTGGATGGACTGAGGAAGGAAAGTCCTCAAACCTGGATTATCTATTAACAAATGACCAGCTCCTGGTTGAGGATGTTAACGTCCGCGCACCAAGAGGAAGTAGTGACCATGGCACAGTCTTGTTTAACATGGTCATAAACGAAACACTCACACAGGATGATAACGAGCCCTACTTTTGCTACAATAGGACAAACTAAATACGCAAGGGAGAGATCCTCCTACATGCCCCATGGCCACGGGAGTGGTGGAGGCTGACAGTAGATGATCACTGGCAAACAGTGAGAAATATCATCCAAAACGCTGTCGTAGACAATGTACCTCAGTCACATCACAATGCACTGAACGCTCGCTACAGGCGAAGAGAAGAGCCTGGCACAAGTGGAAGGTCTACTTGAAGGATTCCGATCGAAGTTCGTACGTGCAATTGAGAAACAGATGCAATGCCCAAGTTCGAAGTGACAGGAGACAATTTCAGATGAAGCTAGCTGCCAAAATAGAGGCAAATCCGAAGCATCTGTTTAGGTTCATGTCCAAAAGAAAACCTACTAGTCAAGGGTTGTGTTCTCTCAAAGGACCAAACGGGATAGACCTCACCAACCTAGAGATGGCCGAGATCTTCAACACTAACTTTACTGAACAGTTAAACCATGCACTCACATGTTTAGAGAACTACGCCAGTCCACTGCCAGCTGACGGATTAGGGAACATCCTTATCACTCCTGACTTAGTACTAAAGAAACTAAAATCCTTACGCTCAGGTAAGTCACCAGGTTGTGATAAAATTCGCCACATAGTCTTGCAACAATGTGCAGAAGTCCTCTGTTCACCGACATGTCACCTGTTCAGGCATTCACTGGAGTCACACAAAATCCCAGCTGAATGGAAACAAGCTACCCTCTTTCCAATCTTCAAAGGAGGAGATAGAAAGGGCCGAGCCTGTTACAGACCAGTTGCACTACTACCAGTATTATGGTCATAGAAGCGCTAGTGGACGAAAAAATGAGGGAGTACATGGATAAGAATAAAATACTCCATGAAGCTCAACACGGGTTTCGGAAAGGCAGGTCGTGTTTATCTAAACTTCTCATTACATGCGACAGTTGAACATCCTGTTTGGACCATAAAATACCGGTGCACGTAATATTTCTCGACTTTGCAAAAGCCTTTGATACAGTACACCACACACACCTAATCGAAAAAGTTGTGGAGATGTGCTTCAAAGACACACGCCTATCTTGGCTCAGAAACTACCTTGAGAATAGAAAGTTTCGCACCAAGGTAAACAGAGTGCACGCGAGCTGGCGAGTATCCACATCGGGAGTTTCACAGGGAACCATCCTAGGCCCACATCTCTTCCTGATATTTAATAACGACCTGTTAGGTTTAGTTAGCCCACCGGCATTGATCTACGCAGACGATGCGAAGATCTGGAGGTCCATTAGAAGCGAAGAGGATTCGACTGAGCTTCAAAAGGACCTTACATCTATTGAGAAATGGGCAGTGAAAAACGGCTTAAAACTCAACCAACCAAAGTGCCACGTCATGCATCTCCTGCCTCACACGAAGCAAACGATCCACACCCTCAATGAAAGTCCGCTCAATAATGTTTCCCCAAAGCGCGATCTCGGTTTAATAACCATAGAAAGCCTCCACACGAGTCCAAAATATGTAGGGGATGCAGTCAAGTCAAATGCGACTCTTCACTTTATGCGAGGACAACTTGGTGCTATCACCCCGAAATTATTTTTAACCCTATTTAAGACGTACACGCGCCCACACTATGCAGTTCACAGTGTCATTGCACCCCTCTGCTTAAAAGAGACATAAATCTTTTAGATCGAGTGCAGAGACGAGCAACCAAATGGGTGCTAGGGTTGAAAAATAAACCCTACCACGATATACTCCAGCTCATGGGATTGTTTCCACTGAGCTACAGGAGAATGAGAAGCGATATGATTATGGCGTACACCATATGAAACACGCCAAACCATCCCAATGTGAGCATCTTACCGATGCATCACCACCACTCCCCTCGAGGCAATCCTCGAAAGATTGCACATCAAAGAGCGAATACTCAGATTCGTACACACTTTTTCTCATTGCGAGTCGTCGCAACTTGGAATGCTCTCCCAGCCGAGGTGACCACAGCCGCCTCAGTGGACTGCTTTAAGAAGATTCTTGAAAATCACGTGCTCACATGTGGATTATTATCTCACTCTTGGACAAGCTGTACCTGATGTGTATCTTGAGACCTAGTAGTTTTTATCGTTGTCATCTCCTCAGATCACTGTATTAATCTATCTCACCTATTATCTCTGTTTCCTCTGCCTTGCTTACACTTCAGTTCTCTCTCACAATCTTCACTACCAATTAACAAACTAAATTCATCTATATATTACTCAGTTCTGAAATTTTATTCATATTAGCATTAGAATTTTATCCTTAATATCCTAATTGCTCTCCACATTGCAGCTAACTGATCTCACGTCTGGTAATGTGACGGCTGCTAGTATCCAGAAACCCTACTGCTCTGAAACAAACGTTTTCATTCAAATCCCGAGACATGCAAACTCACAACCAGCTGCCAACTGACTAGACTTAGACAGTCGAGTGGCTAGGACCCCCATTCACTGGGTACTATTAAGCACCTGGAACCGTAACGTATGGATGAGAATCAAGTGCAAAGAAACCAACTGGTTTATACTAGCTCGTTGAAAAGATATTGGATATTGGATATAGGAGAGGGAAGTTTGAGCATCTCTGACACTAGCAATGGCAATTTCACATACACTAGGGACTGACTCGCTCGTTAGTCATGCTTTCAATAGAGATGGTACAGAGCTTGCTCTTTCCGTCAATACTAGTGATGTTTATTTACTAAGCGTTCCAGAATCACCCAGTGGGAGGTACCAAGTGATCGATGTCCTACGCGAACATAGTGCCTTGGTTACAAGTATAGACTGGGCACCAAAAACGAATAGAATTGTTTCATGTTCTGCTGATCGTAATGCCTACGTATGGAATAAGCAGTCTGATAACAAGTGGAAACCAACACTGGTTCTGCTCATGGTACTTTGTGGTTACCAATTTTTACAATTCCATCACATTTATTTTTCAGATTGATAGAGCTGCAGTATGTGTAAAATGGTCTCCACTTGAAGACCGTTTTGCTGTTGGTAGTGGTTCCAAACTTTTGGCAGTTTGTTGGTTTGACGAAGAAAGTGACTGGTGGATTGGCAAAAAAATAAAAAAGCCTATACGATCTACCGTGACATGTGTCGATTGGCATCCCAACAATGTTCTTTTAGCTTGTGGGTCAAGCGATTTTCACACGCGAATATTTTCGGCCTTCACGAACTCTGGCCCTTCGGAATCAGTTTGGGGCAAGCACAGTCCTTTGGGGAGCATGTTATTTGATTATTCGGATGGTGAAGGTGAGTGCCATTTCAATATATTTGGAGACTATGTACACTGGTAGTAATTATTTAACCGATGTGGATGCCTTAGATTAATTCGAAAGGCCTGGAGAGTAAAACAACAATGAAAGCACCAGCTATCACCTGCACACACGTCTACCGGCATGTCTAAGATCCAACTCCAGTCATGTTGTCTCACGCTCTGTTATCTGGTTAAATTGGTAGTTTTATGCAGTTATAAGTATTAGAGACCCGGTTACTTGGCGGGCTTCATAAGCTTAAGTTCCAAACTGCTGGCTTATATTAGACATGTATCTTCTATTTTTTCTAAGTGTGTGACAGAGCAAGCGACCATTAATAAATTCAATGGAAAAACACTACATAGTACATTACCACAAACATTACTTTCCTTGCTTTCAACATGTTCAGTTCTGGTATGGGAACAAAATCAGTTATTACTCAAACATATAGGCTTGTTATTACACAAGCAAATAGACGAAAACTTTTATCGTGCCGACTAGGCATAGTATGCTAGCCGAATATTTTTTACTTTATCACAGCACATAAATGGTCGTAGCTTATAACTGGACGTGGTGGTCAGGCTTATCTGTCCTGACGACTTAACTGGGCTATATCGGGTGGGTAGCTCCTATGACAGGCAAGTAGGTTAGGCAACATTTAGATCGAGACAGCGATTTGAGACCCGGGAGCACAGCCGTACTTTTGACTGAAGAGAGATGTAACAGCAGTAAGGTACTTAATGTGGACAATCAGTATCTGCAGTCATGCTACCTATCCGCGACAGAATGGAGGGGTTAAACGAGTTCGACCCTGAAGATATCACACCTCACATTACCCCACTGATTTCTGCCCCCGTCAATAAGCCTTCGTCTAAAGTCTCAAACTAAATAAAGGATCGACTGCAGTCGACCAGAGGCAGTTGTTTTCTAAAATCTGAGGTCATATTTTCAGGTCCATATGACCATTAACCCAACTTTATTTTCAGATACCTAGTGAACAAAACAGTTGACCAGCCATATGAATGATGCTCATCCCAAGGCAGCTTTAAGTGTCCGTGTGATGGCCTCTCTTGTGACGCAGTTGGATGCTTTACTCAGTGTGTCCTATCCATTTCCACCGCTTCCTGATATCCTTCACCGATGGAATATGGTTTGTTCTCTCCCACAGTGGGTTGTTGCTGACAGTGTCTGGCAAACGAATCCGAAGTATTTTGCGTAGACAACTGTTCATAAATACTTGTATCATCTGGATGATGGCTTTGGTATTTCTCCAAGTTTCCGCTCCATACAGTAGAACTGTCTTGACGATTGTATTGGAAATCCTGATTTTGAGTTCCCGATATTTTTTCAATTATAGAAAGGCTTCCCTTGATTTTCCGATGTGCGCCTTCACATATGCGTCAAATCCACCTTGTTCACCATTGATGCTTCTAGATATGTAAAGGCTTTTACATCCTCCAAGGCGTGTCCTTTAAGTGTGATTTGGTTGGTGCATGTTGTGTTGTATCGGAGAAACTTGCTTTTCATTTTTGTATGTTGAGAGCTGTTACTGCAGAGGCTGCTGCTACACTGGTCGTCTTCTCTTGCATTTGTTGTTGAGTGTGCGTTAGAAGAGCCAGTTCATCTGCGAAGTGCAGGTCGTCCTAGCTGTCCACTGCAAACCGTGCTTCCATCCAGACTTTAACGTCTTCATAATCCAGTCAATCACCAGGAGAAAGAGAAAGGGTGAGAGTAAGCAACGTTGCTTGACACCGGTCTTCACCTCGAACGAGGATGTCATCAGTGCTCCGTGCACGATTTTGCAGTATATCCATCATAAGAATTCTGTATGATGTTGACTATCTTCGCAGAGTGTCGAAGAAGCCTCCATAGTGTTGTCTTGTCCACGCTATCGAATGCTTTCTCGTAGTCGTTAAAGTTGATTTATAGTGAGTGACGAGTTCCATTCACTTGATTGTTCCACAATAATCCGTGATGTTGCTATTTAGTCGGTACACGATCGATCTTTACGAAATGCAGCCTGTTGATCTCGAAGTTGTGCGATTATGAAGTCCCTAATTCTGTTTAACAATACCCTGTAAATGGTTTTGCCTGGTAATGTAGGATGAGTGATGCCTGTGTAGTTCTCACACTTGGTGAGATTGTTACCAGTCTGATGGTACTTGTTCCTCATCCCAAATCTTGTTGAAGAGAATGTGAAATATTTTTGCAGTTGCTTCCAAGTCTGCTTTCGTTGCCTCTGCTGGAATGTTGTTTGTTCCTGTTGCTTTGTTCCTCTTTTCTTCAATATCTTTAAAAGTACCAACAGAGATCCATTCTTTGTGATGGTGGTTCTTGTGACCCAGAACCTCCCCACATGTTGAAGTGATTTCCTCTTTCATCCCGTTCCAATTTTGCTCCAAGGTTGCTTCCTCTCCATTGGTTAGATACTGCAAATCCTGGAACCTTTTGCTGGGGCGTATCTTGAATTCGTTGAGTTTTACGGTATCCCAAAGAAAGGCTGTATTAAACTTGTGTGATGTTGTCTGCCCCGTTGTCCAGTGTTTCTTGAGTTTCGGTTTCATTTTAGCGACCAGCAAGTGCTGCTCTGAAGCTATGTCAGCTCCTCTCTTGGTTCTCACATCCTCTATGGTCCTTCTGAACTTTTTGTTGATACAGGCAAGGTCGATTTGGTTCTGAGTAGTGTGATCCAGTGAAATCCATGTGACTCTGTGTATGCATTCGTGTGGGAATATTGTGCCGCCGATGACCAGTTTGTTAAAGACACTTAGGTTTGCAAATGTCTGACCGTTTTCGTTCCTTTCTCCCAGTCCATGTTGTCCCATGATGTCTTCATATCCAGTGTTGTCAATGCAAATCTTGGCATTTAGGTCTCCCATTAGAATGGTGGAATCCTTTGGTGAGCATCTGTCGACGATTGACTGCAGCCTTTCGTACAATTGATCTTTATCGTCGTCATTGTAATCGTTGGTAGGTGCATAGCATTGGATGACGTTCATTGTAATGTCCTCTTTCTTTGTTTTGAAGGATGCTTTAATGATCCTGGGTCCATTAGATCCCCATCCCATCAGTGCCTTTGTGCTTGTTTGGACATCATCAGTGCATCTCCTTGTGTATGTGAAGCATTTTCCTGTACCCGACCGTAGCTGCTACCTTGACGTGCTGGCCTGGCAGCCTATCGTGATTACCCAGCCGAGCTATATTGGCTGGAGCGTATGTTCCTGTAGGTCCTACCAGGCCATGCAGGTCGATTGGAGAACGATGAGACTAAAACCAGCTACTCAAGGTCTGGGAGCGAAGTCGTACTGCTGACTGCAGAGGGGTGTGACAGCAGTAAGGCGTTTCCCTCGGATAACCAGCATCTGCAGCGATGCTGCCTTCTCACAAGGAAGGAAGGGTTAGAAAAGGTCGGCCCTAGAAATGTCACACCTCTCCTACCTCACGGATTTCCGTCTCCTTGGGTAAGGGTGCCCACTAAGGGCCTTTAAGAACGGAGCTAATATTCAAAAGTCCTTTCATAAAAAGGCCGTGTGTGACCGGCCCCAAGCAGTTGTCCCTTGGACTCTGCGGTCACGCTCCCAGGTCTCCAAGACCAACACTAATCTATCTTCCTTTTCAGGTCCCTCAAGAAACAACCTTCCACAGTGTGGGCAGCCGGGAATTGACAACCGCTCTCATACCCATAACAGCACGAGAGACCAAATTAGTCGAAATCAAATCCTTCCTACACCAACACACACCTCTCCTATCTCCACGACTAACTCTTCTCACATTCATTTATCACAGTGCACAGCTAATGCAAACGATGTGAGTTCGCGAAACGTCGTTCCTGGTCTCCTTAAACCCCGCTCTAGACTACATGTTGGAGCATTTAATGTAAGGACATTGTGTCAAATAGGGCAACAGATATCATTAGCTAGGACTTTAGAATTTCGTGCCGTCGATGCAGCTACGTAACGACCGCAAACAGTGGTGGGTGGCGAAAGCAAAAGCGATGGAAAAGGCAGCGGCGATAGGCAACAGTAGGCATCTAATTAGACTCATCAAGGAAACTGGTATTAGGAACCCAAGTGTGAGTGAGACTATTTCAGAAAAGGATGGTCTTATTATCCATTCTCAATGCAGGAGACTGGATCGATGGGCAGAACACTTTAAGGATCAGTTCAACTGGCCTCGAGCCACTCTTCGGTCACCCATGATCTCCAGTCATCGTGAATGGCAAATCGACTTAAGTCCCCCTAGTCTTTATGAAGTTGAGAAAGCGTTAGCAAGTCTGAAGCGAGGGCGAGCTGTAGGTCCTGATAGACTTACCCCTGAGATATTTAAGGATGGTGGTCCAGTTTTAGCAGCTAGGTTGACTGAGATCTTAGGTAGAATCTGGAGACTGGACGTAATCCCATCCTACTGGACTCAATCCTTGATTATCTCAGTCTATAAGAAAGGACAGAAGTCTTCTTGTGACAATCACAGGGGAATAAGTCTAACTAATATAGTATCTAAAATATTGGCCTCAACAATACTTCGACGCTTAACGATAGCTCATGAAGAGAAGACTAGAGAAAACCAGCCTGGTTTTCGACCTGGACGTGGCTGTATAGACCACATCTTCACACTACGACAGGTCCTGGAACACAGACACACATTTAGGCGTCCTACAATAGTTGTTTTCCTGGACCTCAAAGCGGCATTTGACTCAGTGGATCGTGAGGTTCTGTGGCAGTGTCTGTCATTGAAAGGTGTACCAAAGAAGTTCATTAACCTTATACAAGCTTTCTACTCGAACACCACTGAGAGCTTATGGCGAACTGTCAACGGAATTCTTCACTTCAAGTGCTGTCCGTCAGGGATGTCCACTTTCTCCATTCTTGTTTAATTTTATCATAGACATGCTCCTAGAAATAACCTTATCCTCGTCTGAATTTTCAGGAGTAGACCTTCTACCAGGTGGCTCGCTTATTGACTTAGAATATGCCGATGACATTGTCCTACTTGGTGAAGACGCTGACAAAATGCAGAGTCTTCTGACTACCCTAAGCAACAATGCAAGCATATTCGGGATGCGGTTTTCCCCCTCGAAATGCAAAATGTTGCTTCAAGACTGGGTTGCATCGGCACCTGAACTAGTGATAGGGAGTGAAGTAGTTGAGCGTGTCGGCCGCTTCACTTATCTTGGGAGTCTCATCAGTGCTGACGGCCTGGTGACTGACGAAATCTGAGCTCGGATACAGAAGGCTGGATTGGCTTTTGCCGACCTGCGTCACTTATGGCGTAGGCGAGATATCCTTTTGCTGACTAAAGGACGAGTGTACTGTGCAGTAGTTCGCTCCGTCTTCCTTTATGGCTGTGAAACATGGCCAGTGAGAGTAGAAGATATTCGTAGGTTATTGGTTTTCGATCATAGTTGTCTTCGAACCATAGATCGTATATCCTGGGATAGCCGAGTGAGCAACGCTGTTATTAGGAGACGGGTGCTAGGTAAGAATGGCAGATCAATAGATGAAGTGCTGAAACCTCATCAGCTGATGTGGTTGGGGCATATGCTGCGTATGCCTAACCACCGACTGCCTCGTCGAGCTTTGTTTTGTAGTGTAGGAATAGGTTGGAAGAAAGTTAGGGGCGGTCAAACCAAAACATGGCATAAATCCATGAAGTCATTGACGAGTGGACTTAGCCATGTCGGTAATTGTCGACTACCTGGTTGGGGTCCGCGAGATGATAATAATCGATGGTTAGAGACCTTGAATGACATGGCTCAGAATCGTTCGCAATGGCGCCGGTGCATTTATTCTTTGTGTTCTCTCAAATCCTAATCTTCTGGATTCTTCAACACCTCTAGTTTATACTTTCTAAACTTTTCTCACTGAATCATACTTCTTGAATAATATCTTCTAATCCTAACCTCTCCGATTACTTCTAATACCTTTAATACCTCTACTACTCTAATGGATTTGAATTGGCAATTGCATCTCTGTGCTAATGTGGTATGGCAACATGAACTGATGTACTTACGTACGATGTTCTACGTTGCATCTTACTGACTGACTGCATTTTCCTGTTCATGACCAGAGTATTACAGCAGTTCCCCTGAAGCTAGTCTCAGTTGTCCTGTCTGTGTCCAATGCGTTTCACTGATGCCGAGCACCTCGAGGTTGTATCTTTTCATTCATGCCGCAAATTGAAATAGTCTTCCAGTCTCCCACAATGTACGGACGTTCCATGTACCTAAAAGAATGGTTGCTCTGGTTGTCAGAAGAGGCATCAGCCCTGTGACTTCCGAGGGAACTCGGCTTTCATCACGAAACGTCATAAAATGGTTTGAATTATTATTTCTGGTTAGCGTTTTTTGGTTGGTTGGGGTCGCTAACTTCATACCAAAACCCCTCCTTTATCCGGGCTTAAGACCGGCAGTAGCCCCGAAGGTTCTAAAGGCAGAGTTCAACCCTTCTTAACCTCATACAAAATGATCTATTTTTAATTAGAATTTAGTTAGAACTTTTTCGTGCTGGTTAGATGAAGAAATCGATAGGTATATAGGTATAGAACTATTTAGGGGTAGATTACGCCTCATTTTTATTTCTTCGAAACATATTTGTCATTGATCTTAGAGTTAATCATTTACGTGCTTTCTATCGCCTAATAGAGATGTTTGTGAATAGGTTATTACAACTGAGGCAAAATTCAAAACTCTAAGAGTCTATATGGTTTTACTTGTTATCCTTAGTGAACATACATCACGTCAAATACAATTAGATATTTTGCATACATGTTAGGGAAATATTGTTTAATGCATGATAACATCAAAGTTGCTTGCCACTAATTATTAGTTATATAGTGTACGAAATTTATTTCCTACCTTCCGTCTGAATTTCATCTAAAAATATTGTCGTAAACTTACTGTCTAGAAAACTAGACCATAATAAGGATGTAAAAAGTCTTTATTTTACCGTAGTTTCCAAGTTTGAAACTCGTTTTTCGTAAAAATAAAGCCCCGGAGCACTTTGACATTAAGCCTTGATTTAATTTTTGTAGCTTGAGGGAGCCGAGGATGTCTTCGCTCCTCGAAATACTGCTTCACATGCATACATCATGTGCTGTGCATCTTTAAGATGCAAACTGCTGGATGGATGAAAGGAGGCTATGCTGCACTCCTTATTTGCAGGTTAACCTGTTAGTAGTCGAAAATTGTGTGTCTGGGTACTGGTATTAGAAAGCGTGGTTGAGTGACAAATCAAATCAATCTGTCTAAAGTGAAAGTCAAAATGGCTTATACCAATTTGAGCAATCTTTTGGCGCCTTCTCGATACTAGTTTGGGCGTATAGGGTGAATGTTTTGACTCTTTATGTTTGTGAAAGTTTGCCTCATAACTGAAGGTTTCCAGCGATTATTTGGTATTCTTTGTCTCCAGAAAATTGCTCGTATTTACTGACAACATGTTAGTAATATCAATGTTCGGTAATCTTTATTCAGATCCAGTGAGAATAATTCAGTTGGTTTAACCATCTTGAAACATTCATTTTCGTAACTTATACATGTTATCCACTTGATTTTGACACCGTTTATTTGGAAAAATTGGAACTGGGTGTACAAGGCTGGAGAGTGGTCAGTTTATGACATGACACTGATATAAAAGTTATCTGTATAAGAATGTCATCTTTCGGTCCATAATCACTTTCCAATTCAAGTTCTACAGATCTAACTGAGTAGCTCTTGATGTATTTAAATATGACTGAAAATGGAGGACGGCTTTACTTCTGTTAGATGTTTTAGAAAAGTGAGATGAACCCCGTTAACTGGAATTCGACTTTTTAGTCTAAAATTTTAATTGTACGATACTAAACAATATTCCTCCCAAACCATTTATTGATCCTACTATCCTTCTCTCCCTTATTTCCTCTCAATATTACCACTTCGCTCGTAAAGCATATTTTTTAATGTCTTATTGAACTATAACTTATGTTTTAAATAAATTCAACATTATTTTGACTGTAGTTTCCAGTATACATGCTTACGCTCATGCTTACGTACTTTTGAAAATCTGATCATAAAATTTCTGAAGAACTATGATGTGTCTATATATATGCAGTATTCACAGTCAATGTTATGACATTCTTTAAACTAATTACATAACTTCACAATTGTTCAATTTTTTGATAATTTAAGTCTTGGAAAATTATTCTGTTGCAGTTGCCCGTTGTGCAAAATAAGTGATTGCCACTAATTGCAAATGATAGTGAAAATACACTTGAAGTCTATCAATTAATGTTACAAGTATGTGTTGCAGGTTGACTTTATATATACGTTGAGTCACTATTGATTTTCTTCCTCTAAGTTGTATCTGAGGATTTCACGTCTTCAACTCAAACATACATTTATTGTCGCTTCCTTTCTTCTGCTTATAACTAGGCAAAATAATGTTTTTGGTTTTTTCACTTTTATTGATGCTCACATTTTCTATGTAAGTTCCAAGAAATATATATACGTTCACATTTTAGGTGGTTGGGTCCTGAGCGTTTCATTTTCAGCAGATGGAAATAAATTAGCATGGACTAAACATAATTCAACAATTTTTGTAGCTGATGCAAGTACTGGTACCACACCTACTATTACACGTTTACGAACTGATTTCTTACCTTTTGTCAGTTGTATTTGGATTGGACCATCAACTTTTGTAACAGGTGGTTACGATTGTTGTCCTATGCTATTCAAATATACTAATCAATCGATCAGTTTTGTTCACCAGGTACGCTGATTAGATTGTTAAATATGTGATACTTTATGAAAAAATGTGTGCATCATTTTCATGTATAATTTGCTGTTCATTATAACTGTCGGTTTAGTTCTGTTACTTTCGGATGCATAGCCTTTGTTTATTTCCTCTCATTGTGTTAGTGGGTATTGTGGTAACTTGTACTGGTAATATATCTCTGCTAAGTCCTGTGTTGTAAAATGACCTAAACGACCAACTACTTTTAAATAATATGTATGATCTACGGAAAAATATCCATTCATATTTTAATACATTGTTGTATTTTGGTTTAATGCGGAAGGGTTGGTCCTCTCTGTCCATTCATCTAAATACATTAAGTACAAATCGTTTCGTTTGACTGTGTTTAGTTATGTACTATTGTTTTATTCAGTTATGGTCTTGTACAACAACGTAACTAAATTTTATCCTATTAGTACTTTTCAGTAATTAGATTGTGAGCACGAAGTATTGTATTTGATCGGGATCTATTTATTAAAGTGATTTGCTCAATCAATATAACTTTTTTGAATTTATTCGGCTCTTAGAATCACATCCTCAGTATGTAGATCGGTTGTATAATTTAAGTAGATGGTTATGATACTGTAACTTGTTTTTTAGTTGGATTGTGCTAATGTCTTATCGAAATCTAACTCAAAATATTCAGCAACTAAACCCATAATATATAACGCAATTTCACTCATGTCAATGTAATGACTGTGTTTTTATCTTGGAAATTCAGGTCAAAGCAGTAATTTTATCTGATTGCACTAGTTTTTGGATATTTATAATATTTGGCTACCGTATAGCACAATATTTTTCTGAGTTTAAGTTGCAGATACTATCGAATTCGGTATTCGATGTTCCAAATGCATGGAACATCTCACATGAGTACATGTACACAAATGCAAACCGTTATTGTCACTATTCGCCAAACATTCTTTCTCTAAATCATTAAAATTTATCGAAAAGATATTTTCTCGTCTACTGCACCTAGAGTATTATGTTCTGAAACAACCCATTCTTTTCTGTAGATAAACTTTGTAGAAGGGAACAAGTAGAGATTTAATACTTTGCTTTATTTGTTTTCGGAAAAAGCTTTATTAATTGTATGAGTGATTAAAATTTCTACTATTTAGATATAAAAACAATAATCAGGTAAGATGAGTTTCTACCGAATACTTGGAAATGTGATCGACTGTTTGCATTTTTAAGTACGATTACAAGTCAATAAGATATTGATTAATGCACATCTTGAATAAAACCTTAACCTGGTAATTGATTTTATTGTATGAATATATCAGATGTTTACATCGTGCTTAGATTGTGTTCTGTAAATGATATTGTTGACTATAATAATCCAAAAATGACTGAGTAAACCGGTAATTGAGCAATTTTATTTTAATAGCGTGAACTATAGAATGAATGATGATTGGTGATGGGAATATAATTAATATTTTTCCCATAAATTTTTATATTCGTTGTTCATGATACTATTTGTATTTATCTAATTTCTCTTTGTTGCCCATCTTAGTTGGACATTAAAGGTGAATCTCGTTATGGTGGAAAGGTAACAGCTATGAAGAAATTTCAAGATATTGATCGCATGGCCACAGCTGATAATACTAGTTCTCGTTTACCCACCATTCATCAGAATTGTATAAAGTGAGTTCAGTTACGTATTCTTCATTTTAAGATTATAAGATTATCATTATAAGATTACGTTTGAGTGAGCGTTATGCATATAGCCATGTCACCATGCCCAACTACCTCATACTTCGATATTGTGTAGTGTAGTAGTAGGTTAGTAGAAAGCTAAGGGTAGCGAATATATGGCGTAACATCAGTCCATATGGTCTTTGACAATCAGACTAAGCTGTATACAGATACAGACAGCTAGTTTGGCTTTGCTCTTTAATCTTAATATTTGACTGACTGTCTTCGCATGAAGTTATCTCTCAGGTAAAACATTTGAATGTGTCTAAATGTTCCTCTTTATTTAAAATGGGTAACAGGTGGATACTAAGGCTTTAGAAACCTAAAATTTCCACTGTGTAGGTTATAATCAACGTGCGGTCTAGCACAAATATTCGTCAGACCAAGCGTTCATACTACATAACACAGAGAAATAAAATCAACAAATAAATAACAGGGGAGTCGAAATAATGTAGTATCAGTAGTGATGTGAAAGACTAAATATTGATGTGGTTCGGAGAGGCAGTGAAAATGTACATATGAAAGAATTTTGGGACTCAAAATCGGGGCATAAAAGGTTTATGTTTTCGTCACTGTGAGCAGCTTTGAGCCATGTCGCCTGACGTCTCTAAACAGTGATTGCAGTTATCTTGTGAACTCTTAACCAGGTAATCCGTATTTACTAACATAGCCCAGACTAATAACCACTAGCCTTTTAGGGCGACTCTAGCTGTCTTTTTAGCCTACTCTTACATTGATTTTTTTCAAACTAATTGGACGAGAAGCCACAGATTTCTGGGGCTTCTGTTTCTTTTTGTTTTGTCAAAAGCTTCTTATTCTCTACAGTCTTATCTAATATGAGATGTTACATTGATGACTTGTCGCCTAAATTTCATATCTAGTTTATATAGGTTTCGGGACATGGTGACTCATTCAACTGTTTTTTTTTCATACTCGAAATTTCAGTGAAATTCGAATTCTTAAAGGTGATCGTTCAATGGCTTCAGAACTTAGTTCAATCGGTCGAGATGGTAATCTTGTATTGTGGAACTTTCCAACATTGCATGAACAAATTGCAGATTTGAAAATAGTTTAATGTGTTTCCATAATTCTCCTAGGAGATTTGGATGTTCATACTATACTCTATCATATGATTTATATGATGATGATGATGAATTTATATTGTGATCGCTGCTAATGACTATTACCGCCTTTTTTAATTAATGATTTTCAAAGTTTATGTGTAAACTAAGTATTTGATATTTTGTTTTTATCTAATTATTCAAAGACAGTTTTTCTCCCATTCAATTATGTAAGTATGCGTATTTGTGTCTATCTTTATGGGAATGCATGGAACACTTAAAAGAGAAGTATATTCTATGCAATCGTAGTAGTATTTTGTTTGATGTTAAACTGACAAAAGTATAGTCTTGTTGGAATTATTTTGTTGTTTACACCCATCCATTTTTAAAAAATCAGTTATTTCAATATGTACGCAATCTCTAATGCTAGTTGAATATTTTTTATTTCACTTTCTTATTCCTTTGGTTACTACAATTTGGAACGTAAAAGTTTCTACTTTCGTTATCATAATATTAACTATCTTATTTTTTGACTCAACTATTTTTTTCACCTAATGCTTTGAAACTACTTTCGAAACCATAAAAATTTGTTGTCTTGAATTTTCCTGAGGTTTTAATTTGGGATTACTTTTTGGTACATGTTCAGTGTAAAGTGGTGAACATAGTAAATAACTGTGTGGCAATGTTTTCCTAAATAATACCAGACTAAGTAAAAGATAAGCAGAGCTTAGGAGTTCTTAGTTGGGCCTGTTACCCGTTTGAAATTTTCGTCCTCTAATCAACTGCAACTCCAGTACCATGAACGAGATTGATGCTCTCCTGAATCTGTCGCTAGATCCTGTGAGGATAAAACGAAGCTGTATCTAGTGCTTTTTTATCGTTCCACCTTGTTCATATCGTTCAATCGTTTTGGTGACATCAGGTCTACAGTGGTCCTCTGTATTTGTGTTGCACTCATGCATAATTTAGTCACGTAATGAAATGATTGTATTTGCAGGCAACGTAATATATATGATGGGTTACAGCGTTTTATGGGTAACTGTCTGTGGAATAAATCCCTATTTTTGTTCTTGCAGATCATATTTAACTGTTTAGTTCCGAATTTCTTGTGAGCATCAATCCGTCTTTTCGACTGTTCTTGTCGGTGGATATTAACAGTGTAAGTATGTTGCTTATTTGATTAAAAAGCGCACTAAGTGCCTCATTGTTTACAGAATGGACTGATGATTGATGCTCACTGCTGAGGATTTTATTGTGAAGACTACACAGCATCTAGAGCTTCCTGATTTCCTGTGGCTGCCTATGAGATGTCATTTTTCCCACAATTCCACCAATTAGTGATATTGTGTCTGTCGTCTTTGTACAAAGGAATGTTGTTGGATATTTATATTTGATTAGTAAATTTCGATTAAACTTTGAATACAATACAATGGTGGTAGTGCTATCATTGAAATATGCAATACGATATCATAATTAAAGTATTGGTCTTGTGAATGAACTCATATTTATGTCAATGGTACTTTCTTGGGACAATTAAAGTTATAGAGGCCTTGATAATATCTGCATGAAACCTCAAAGATTATTGAACTTATTTGACTATAATTCTCAAGTTTTTGTCCTCCGGAGACAGCAGGTTGATTGTACGAAACCGAAGCCATGTTCTACCCCTCCTGCTGATTCATGGGTACAGAATTAGCAAAAGAATGAAATCATTATTTTCAGTTACTGAAGTATCATCATCAGCATTGATTTAAATCCATTTCTGTCTAGACCTCCATAGCCATTTTAATAAATTACCTACTTTCACTTTTAGTTATACATCAGTCCAGTCCGTTTTGTCGAGGTATGATACATATTAGTACATATTAGTACGAAGATTTGTGTCTGAAATAAATAAACAATCTCATCAAAGTACTTACCACCACTCTAGGAGTTGTTGCTGCTATAGATAGTGAATACACTAGTATTTTGGTATCTACACTCACTAAGAAGTCAACAGAAATTCACGTTAATCTGTTTGCCTTATATGAGTCAAGAACCTATTAAAAACAAATGAATATTTTGTTACGCATATGATAGGTCAAAATGTCTTCGTATTTATTAATAGTGATACTTTAGGTGACAAATATTCCATTAAGATCATAATACCTTCATCACAACAGCTTCCTCAGTCTTTTTAATAACACATCCGGTGTTATCAAATAACTTCATAAACCTTTTACTATTAATTTATAGCCATATAACTAGTGCCGTTGCTTGTAGGCATTCAATAAGACATTGTGTTCTTCCACTCAAGAATAATTTCCGATTTCAATGATAATCAGTTACGAATTGTCTTTATTTTGTTTAAGAATCGAAGTGTAACTAGTTGGCTTACTGACTGTTACCCCTAAAAATCTTTTGTCATTCCCTTCTTGCATCCAAATATATCTGTATACTCACCTAACAATGTAAATTTTTTCTAACTTAGGCAAATGGTATAAAACTAGGCCCTCAACAACTAAATAATCGACAAACTGGTTCGTACGGTCCGGTTGGCTCAGATTCAGGAAGTAATCTAAGAAGACGTTGTTGTTAGCTGATACCAAAGAAAGATCGATTTCTGAAGAGATAGTAAAGGTTATAGCTGGTTATCCTTGATAACTGTAGCCTTTCCACAATTCGCATTTGTAGAAACTATTTCCTGAATTCTATTGAAATCGGATCACATAAACCATACTACTCGTGAGTATCATGACGTGAAAAGTTTCATTACGTGCCTGTAGTTAATGTAATCGCTGAGGTATAATAATTTAATTAAACAGAGTTTATACTCACTGCTGAACATTTTTCCACTGCAATTTAAGAAGTGATAAAGTATCACACCAATCAAGAAAGACTTTATAAAATCTTGTTTAGCAAATATCGCCTTATCACTGTCAAAGTATCTAGAATAAGGATGTTATGCTTCAAGTATTGAAACCGGAAACGCTTTTCAGTGTATTTTAAGACTAGACGGCCCTTTTTTCTTTCAATCAAATCGAATTGGAGTAAATTTTTACAAGATTCGGTTTCTCAGGTTAACTTTTACCACACAGTGGAAGGTTGTTTCTTGAGGGACCTGAAAAGGAAGGTTGATTAGTGTTGGTCATAGAGACCTGGTTGCGACCGCAGAGTCCAAGGGACAACTGCTTGAGGCCGGTCACGCACGGCCTTTTGATTTAAGGTATTTTTAGTATTAGTTCCGCTCCTAAAAGCCCTTAGTGGGCACCCTTACCGCCGGAGACGGAAATCCGTGAGGTAGGGTGAGGTGTGACATTTTAAGGGTCGATCTTTTCTAACCCTTCCTTCCTTGTGAGAAGGCAGCATCGCTGCAGATTCTGGTTGTCTGAGGGAAACACCTTACTGCTGTCACACCCCTCTGCAGTCAGCAGTACGACTTCCCCCTCAGACCTTGGGTAGCTGCTTTTAGTCTCATCGTTCTACAATCGACCACTCTGGCCTGGTAAAACCTTCAGGAACATATGTTCCAGCCAGTATAGCTCTTTTGGGTCATCACGATAGGCAAGCCTGACCAACACGTCAAGGTAGCAGCTACGGTCGGGAAAGGCGGCAGGCCCTGAGACTAAAGGATGGCGGTCCGGTTTTACCAGTTAGATTGACTGAGATTTTAGGTAGAATCTGGGATCTGGACGTAATCCCATCCGACTGGACTCAATCCTTGATTGTCTCAGTCTATAAGAAATGACAAAAGTCCTCTTGTGACAATCGCAGACGAATCAGTTTGACTAATATAGTGTGTAGATTGTTAGCCTTGATAATGCTTATACGCTTAACTAGAGCTCGTGAAGAGAAGACTAGAGAAAACCAGGCTGGATTCAGACCTGGACATCGATTTATAGACCACGTATTCGCACTACGTTAGGTCCTAGAACATATACACACATTTAGGTATCCGACGATAGTTCTCTTCCTGGACTTCAAGGTGGCATTTGGCTCTGTTGATCGTGAGGTTCTATGGCAATGTCTGTCATTGGAATGTGTACCAAAGAAACACATTAACCTTGTACAAGCTCCCTACTTGAACACTACAGGTCGAGTGAGAGCTAATGGCGAACTGTCATCAGTATTCACTACTTCAAGTGCTGTCCGTCAGGGATGTCCACTTTCTCCATTGTTATTTAATTTTGTCCTAGATCTGCTTTTCGAAATAACAATATCTTCGTCTGACTTTTCGGGAATGAACCTTGTACCAGGAGACTCGCTCGTTGACTTGGAATATGCCGATGACATAGTTCTATTTGGTGAAGACGCTGACAAAATGCAGTATTCCGACAACCCTAAGCAACAATGCAAGCATGTCTGGGATGCGATTGTCCCCATCGAAATGCAAAATATTGCTTCAGGATTAGCTTGTATCGGCACGTGAACTAGAAATCGGAAGTGAAGTAGTTGAGTTTGATGACTGCTTCACTTGTCTCGGCAGTCTCATTAGTGCTGATGTGGCCTAGTAGTGACTGGTGAAATCTCAGCACAGATACAGAAGGTTTGATTGGCTTTTGTCAACTTGCGTCACTCATGGCGTAGGCGAGATATCCGTCTGCTAACCGAAGGACAAGTCTACTGCGCAGCAGTTCACTCCGTCCTACTATACGGGTGTGAAACATGGCCCGTAAGAGTAGAGGATATTCGTAAGCTATTAGTATTCGATCATCGGTGTATTCGGAGCATTGCTCGTATATCCTGGGACAAGCGAGTTGGCATTGCTGTCGTTAAGAAAGGAGTACTTGGTAAAGATGTCAACTCGATTGATGAGGTAGTGAAACTTGATCAGTTGAGGTGGTTGGAACATGTGTTGCTTATGTCTAACCACCAACTGCCTCATCGAGCTATGTTTTGTGGTGTAGGAGTGAGTTGAAAGAAAGCTAGGGGCGGCTAAACCAAAACATGACACATATCCGTGAAGTCACTGACAACTGCGTTGAGTCATGTTGGTAGGTATAAACTAACTGTTTGGTATCCGCGAGATGATTATAATCGATGGTTAGAGATCTTGAATGACATGGCTCAAAACCGTTTGCAAATGCACAGATGCATCGATTCTTTGTTTTCCCTTAAATGCCAATCTTCAGAATTCCTCCTCACCTTTGTCATTTTCTTTAAGCCTATTTTACCAGATTCTACTACTTGAATAATATCGTCCAACCCTAATCTTTCCGATTGCTGCTAATGCCTTTGCTATCTCTACTACTATGGGGTTGAATAGACAATTGCATATCTGTGCTAATGTGGTGTGTCAACTTGAACTTTTGTACGTACGTACGTGCGTCCGAAGTTCTACTTTTCAGTCATTTAATTGATTCTCTGTCAAAGTTTCTTTTCATTCTGAGGCTTATTAATTATTTTTTTACGATGCAAAGTTCTTATGTCGAAACGAGGAAAGTCTCTGTTTATATCTATTATGAATATTGTCAATCTTCTAGTAATCAGATTTTTGTGTCGGTATACTGACCTCATATAGCAGATGTTATCATGTTAAAAAGCAGCAAAAGCTCATGGATACATGTTAACTATCGTTCAGAACTACCACAAGTTCAGAACTAATCATTTATTTCAACTTGATAGCGTTTAAATTTAGGTACAAACTACCAGTTCACTAGACTTTGAAACGAAGAAAATTAGTAAATTTTTTAAAATAAACTATTATCTAATCGGAGTTATGGCTTTATCGTTAAGAATATGAATTACACAAAGATCTAGGAATGTATCATACTGTCCACTGAGTAATAAATTTCGTAGTCATGCTGAAGATTAGTCGCTACTGGAGTAGCTCATTGTGACACTAAATGATAGGAATCCAGGTCGTATAGATGTCATTTGTTCATTTAAGACTGCATATACTTCTTACTGATAAATGACGATCAGCGCAAAACATTGTTCGAGAGCATCCTTTGGTCTACGTTTTACCATACTACGTAAGTCTCATCGAGCTAGTTATCCGAAAACTAATAACTGGACTTCGAACTGGGACCAGTTTTAATCAGTTAGTCAGATGATTTTTCGGAATTCGTTATGAACAGCATTTTATTAATAACAGTGAATAATCACATTAAAATTACTAAAAAAAATTAAAGATTTCCCACATTTCAAATTTTGGGAAATTCCAAACTAAAGTTACAATTACCGTATTGTTTACTCTAGATAATTTAACAGTGAAACATTGACCGCCTTTCTATAAATCGTTAACACTAGTTTTGACCTGAAGAAAATATTTACTTAGCCTGCTTGTTACGTTGTGCTGAATATATTTTCAATCAATCTACTCATATTCTAGTATATTTATCGAGCTTTGTAGCTTATTGTAGATTGAAAGGATTCATACTTACTAATCACTGGTGACAATGAAGTTGTATTCTGCATATAACGAAATTTGTGAAGAAAGTCAGTAAATAACATTTATAATCAATATTTTATTATTGATAGTGAATATTCAAAATTCAAACAAGGTTTTGTATCACATCCTTACTCAACCAGTCAACAATTAAATAAGCAAAATATCAAATTATGACATCTGATAATATGCATGTAAATTTTAAAATGTCCACTATTTGTCACATTAAACAAAGATTATTTAGTGTTTTCAACTTATATTTATATGTATTTAAATGGATTCTTTCTGAATCTACACTTTAATCATGAATGATTGGCAGCATGCTACCTCTTTGACCTATTTATTTGACCTGTCATTCAGCTTTAATCAATATGACCGATTTGCTTAGGTCAGTTGAACTTTTAACCCGATGAACCATTTTTTATAACTTGGATATCATAATAGAAGTCATAATGTTGTTTTATAGATGATTTAATGATTAGTCTGTCGGATACTGTATACTGACATGATGTATTTAAGTTGAGTAGTATATATATATATATATATATTAACTGATTGGTTTTCAGTTTGAGTTTGAAAATGATGCAGAATTAATAAATATTACTTAGGTTTTGAAATAGCTGTTTGTTATTTTTTAGGTGTGATAAATATATACTACTAGGGAGATTAGTTTACACTGAGTAGTGAACAGCGGTTTATGGACTGTAGTCTATAACAGATGTCACATCCCGAACATGCCTGGATTGTTGCGTAGGGTAGTTAAAAGGCTCTGGATTTTGTCAGCATCTTCACCAAGTGCAACAACACAAACACGTATATTTCATTTTATTATATTAGTAAAGTGATACTAAACATTTTGTAATGTGTCCTCGTATATTAATAGTGAATCCTATTTAAGTATAGGATTCGAATCAGAAAAGGTTTACTCAAAGTAAGTGTTCGTGTAAAAGAAAAATAAATCTTTATTTATACTCAAGACAAATTTCCATCAATATGAAAATTAAATGAATAATCACAATTTCACTCAGTAGTCAAGTAACGAACAATTAAAGAAGATAAATTTTCATATATCATTCAGTTCCATAAAGTTTTGTGGTTTGAAATGAAGTATCTGAATACAAATCGAAACTAGTCCATTCATATGGTTTATTTGACTTGATTAAAAATAAACTTTGTCCCGAAAATGTTCTCCACCCACAAATTCTGAGCTCAGATTGAACGGTTGTAACTCGAAAAACTTAACTTGAGGTCTAGTTTATTTTATATATATTTTGCATACGCCTGTTACCCCTAGTGTAGCATAGACGGCTGATCCGTGTTCTCCAGCTTGCACTTTCCTTGGCCTCCCTTTCCAGTTCTGTCCAATTTTTTGTTCATTCTTCTCATATCTGACACCATTTATCAACCTAATGTGATTTTTTGTCTTCCTCTCTTCCTTTGACGTTGAGAATTCCAAGTGAGGGCTTGCCACGTGACGCAGCTGAATACTTTACTCAAACTGTGTCCTATCCACTTCCAGTGACTCTTCCTGATTTCTCCATCAGTAGCAATCTGGTTGGTTCTCTCCTACAGTATGTTGTTGCTGATTGTGTCTGCTAAACGGATCCGAAGTATTTTGCGTAGACATCTTTTAATGAACACTTGTATCATCTGGATGATGGCTTTGGTAGTTTTCCACGTTTCGGCTCCATTCAGTAGAACTATCTTGAAAATTGTATTGAAAATTCAGACTTTGTTGTTGGCTGATAGTTTGTTTGAGTTCTAGATGTTGTTCAATTGTAGAAAGGCTTCTCTTGATTTTCCAATCTGCGCCTTCACATATGCATCAAATTCACCTTGTTCATCAATAATGCTTCCAGATATGTAAAGGCTTTTACATCCTCCAAGGCTTGTCCTTCAAGTGTGATTTGGTTGGTGCATGTTGTGTTGTATCAGAAAAACTTGCTTTTCCATTTTTGTATGTTGAGAGCTGTTACTGCAGAGACTGCTGTTACACTAGTCATCTTCTCTTGCATTTGTTGTTGTGTGTGAGATAGAAGAGCCAGATCATCTACGAAGTCCAGATCGTCCAGCCGCATCCTCATTGTCCACTGTATACCGTGCTTCCATCCAGATTTTGATGTCTTCGTAATCCAGTCGATCACTAGGAGAAAATGGTGAGAGTACGCAACCTTGCCTGACACCGGTCTTCACCTCGAATGAGTCTGTCAGCTGTCCTATGTGCACGATTTCGCAGTATAATCCATCATAAGAATTCCGTATGATGTTGACTATCTTCTCAGCCATGCCGAAGTGTCGAAGAAGCCTCCATAGTGTTGTTCTGTCCAGGTTATCGAATGCTTACTCGCAGTCGATGAAGTTGATGTATAGTGAGTGACGAGTTCCATTCACTTGATTGTTCCACAATAATCCGTGGTGTTGCAATTTAGTCGGTACACGATCGATCCTTACGAAATGCAGCCTGTTGATCTCGAAGTTGTGCGTGTACGAAGTCCTTTATTCTGTTGAACAACACCCTGTTGAAGACTCTGTCTGGTATTGAGAGAGGAGTGATGCCTGTGTAGTTCTCACACTTACTGAGATCTCCTTTCTTTGTTATTTTGACCAGGTATTCCTATTTCCAGCATGACTGTGGAGTGTCTTTGCAGTTTGCGCCACGTCTTGTTTTAGAGCCTCGACTGGAAGGCTATCTGGTCCCGCTTCTTTGCCGCTCTTCGTTTGTCTGATGGCCACACTGTTGGGCCAACATCGATTGGAAGTTCCAATGACACTACTTCGATAGTGGGTGGGTTTGGTGCAGCTGGTCGATTAAAGAGTTCTTCAAAGTGCTCAACACAACTGTTTCACCGTTCTTCAATGTTGCTGATTACTTTGGCTTGCTTGCTTTTCACTGGTTGTTCTCGTTTACTATAGTTTCCACCGAGCTTCTTTTGTGCATTATACAACTGTCTCATATTCCCTTCTATCGCAGCCTTTTCCTCCGTCATTGTTACATCTTGCACATATTTACGTTTGTCAGCTCTGATACTCCTGCTTCTGTGTATCCAGCTTGTGCCGTGACTTTCTGTGATGTTGATTGCTGCCTTCTTATTCCTCCTTTCTTCAATTTATTCAAGAGTAACAACAGAGGTTCATTTCTTGTGATGGTACTTCTTATGGCCTAGGACTTCCTAAAATGTTGAAATGATCGCCTCCGTGATCCCTTTTCAATTGTTCTCCATGGTGGTTTCATCTTCATTGAGTAGTTCATGAAAGATCTGGAACTAATTGCTGAGGACTATCCTGAATTCGTTGAGTTTGTCAGTATCCCGTAGAAAGGCCGAATTAAACTTTTGTAATATCCTTTCCGTTGTCCAATGCTTCTTGAGTTCCAGTTTCATCTGTAGCTATATCAGCTCCTCTCTTGGTTTTCACCGTCTCTACGTTCCTACTGAACTTTTTATTGATACAAGCAAGGTCAATTTGGTTCTGAGTAGTATGATCCGGTGAAAGCCACGTAGATTTGTGTGTGCGTATATTTAGGAATATTGTGCCTCCTATGACCAGTTTGTTGAAGGCATATATATATATATATATATATATATATATATATATATATATATGTCTGAAATAAAAATAGTTAACGGAATACATTCAGGGGTTATTCTCAACTAGGAAATTTAAACTGATCTACTCTACCTAAGTTTCGATGTTCATAAAAGAAAGTCAAAATTCAAAGTCATATTTGTTGGTTGTCCAACTAAAAGACGGTTCCTCCTTCTGGCATCCTTGACAGTGAGAATACAAAATCAGTTGTATGACTAGAATATTTCTTATGCTCAGTTCCAATAATTAGTAAATTTGCAGTTGATCCTTTGAGATTGTACGTACTTTTTCAGACTCCTATTTTCCAGTGTTAAACAGTGATTTTAAGTTTCTGTCAACTGTAATGTTAGATTAATTATTAAGATATGTTTAATATAATTAATGGTTTTATAAACCTGGTAGGTTTATGCCTATAAAAATATACTTATCGATCTTTCCTAACAATGATAAATTCGTTGCGAAGCAAGACTGATATAAGATTAGTGTTGTCTATGAATTTGTTGTTGTTTGATAACCGACGTTTTTAAATAGGTCAAGAAATAGTGAATAATGCGCGAATGAAAATAATAAATTTTATGATATTTCATCGCATCTATCACCCAACTAGGTACATGTTAGGGATGCTAGATCTTCAGAAATTTCTTGGTAAACTCCCTAATTTTGTAATTTAATTGTGGAAATCGGAATTTCTTGCTTTCACACCGAAAACTCTCCTTATCACACCTGGAAGGACCTTAAAAGTCATTCACTCATTTTCTTCTTCAGTGCCCTCTTTTGTGACTTTTCCAAAGATTTTTTTATATTGTATACATAACGCTTGGATCGAGTGCTCGTTATTCGTTCTGGGCTGTTTGTGGATTATGTATTCTTACTGCTGACTCTGGACTTTTTCCTCTAATTAGCTGGGTCAGGGAGCGGAGAAATTGATTAGCTTAGCTATTAATGTGTCGCTCGCTGTTTATACGTTTCGTTCGTTGTATCCTAAATATCGCAGTCAAAACACTGTAGCCAGCAATCATTAAGTAGTATGAGAAATTAAACTATTGTATAAGAATTAGTCAATCAGAACAGTGGAAAAGACTTCTCGGTTTTTGTTTTAAATTTGTACTGGTGACAAAATTATTGCCGTATGACTCTCAGAATAATTTTAAATGATAACGGTAAGGTATTTTTTGTCACCGATGCTCGATACTTTACAAATAGATTGCATATAAGGCTTAAAATTATATGTCCCTAAATAATAACCCTAAAGCTCTAACCATGACCTATAACCTAATCCTCAATCTGTAACCCTATTTTATCAACGATATACAGACTCCTAGAAATTTGTTTTGGTCGTTTCATTTATATTTGTGTGGAGAAATTGATGAAAAAAATTAATATATGAATGAAGAACATTCTTTCGGTGAA
The DNA here is from genome assembly GCA_944470395.2 of Schistosoma turkestanicum. Taxonomy (NCBI): domain Eukaryota; kingdom Metazoa; phylum Platyhelminthes; class Trematoda; order Strigeidida; family Schistosomatidae; genus Schistosoma; species Schistosoma turkestanicum. The sequence goes on from OX103979.1 coordinate 23,876,626, forward strand.
TTAACTTCACGTTCTACTGTAATATATCGAAATTAACACTCCGAAAAGTAGCTAGGTTTAAGGTCCATGTATCGTTTAAAATTATAGCCTGTTTGGTGCAAACTGATCATAGTATCAGCATCGATCAACCATTCTCAATAGTTTATCAGGCTAGTCATTTCCTGATAAATTCAATCCGACGTAAAGTCTTCGAAGCGGCAGAAGCCATTCTGTTTAAAAAACCAGAACTGTGTGTGAAAAAAATGAATATTTTCAACCTATTCCACTACGTTAATTAACCTCAGGGTTAATAAATCAATAATATTAATCTCAACTGATAGAATGAGATAAATTGACTGATGCTTTTATTAATCAAATATTATTGCATTTTTATAGTTTCAATCACTAGCTGATTTTAGCTGGACCACCACTGAAAACGTGAAAGAACTAGACGACCGTTCCGTCCTAGTACAGGACTAATCAACAGTGCTCGTCCACAAACCGGCGTGTGGGAACCGAACCCGGGACCTTCTATCTCACGTGTGAATGCTCAGCCTCTAGACCACTAAGATGGTATACGGTGGTACTGGTGTACTGCTTTTATACTTAAACGTTTACATCATTACTATTAGTTTAACATCACCATTAATCTCCCGAACATATAAGTGGTGTGATTAGCACTCACTCCACTTATTTATTATTGAATTCATAAAATAGTCGTCTACTAAACAATTGATCTAATTTGTTATTGCATTCGTGTTTCTGTCTGTCAGTTTATGTTACTCATATTTATCTTAAAAATTAATCATACAATTTCACTTGACATAATGAGCTTATTCAAGTTCACATTGCTTATTTGTCATTGAAACATATACAGCGCGTTATTTTATTCCTCTAGCAATTCTAAATTCACAAGCTACAATTTCAAACAATATAGTCCTCTTAAACCTAGCTAATTTTCAGGTTATCAATTTGAACACATAACTGTCGAACCTGGGGATAATTTTTTTTGAAAAGAATGTTTTTCGTGCTTATATTTGTGTTTTAAAATGATGGAGATTTTCAAAGAGACTTTGCCTTTATTCTGCCGATTTACCAACAAAATAATATGTAGATGGCAACAATGGATATATTATGTAAAGTCATTTCAAACTCCATGATACGATTGTTTATTTCTCACAAATTATTCTTTCATATAATCTGTTTTCTGAATAGCTAGATTTCGTTGCGACTGTTTTGAGATTGTCCTTATATTATCGAATGATTTAGTCATACTATCAAGTGATAAGAACGACAATGAATATTTACTAAGAGAATGGTTTGTTTTTCTCTGCAAAAGACTATCGATTTACATTTATCTAATCCAGCATCTCTCAAATCCCATTCCACATGAGAATTCATGAATCCAAACATGATCTGCAGACCACGTAGACCACGGTTACTTTCAGTATGGATTATCGATTATTTGTACTTAATATGAATCAATTCTATTATGTTATTGTTTGGTTTTCGAACACAGATTGTATATTGATTGTATAGACTAGAAAATATGGCATTTCATTGTTCACTTCGTGGCCATTTGTTATTTTCTGGTTTATTAATGAATTCAGAATGTTTAATAGTATTTTATATTAGCTTCTCCAAACATTGAGAAAGTATGATGTACCTGTGAAGATAATTGAAATCCATTGTTTAAGCAGTAACCTTGTATGCAAAAGAAGTTTGCGTAACCTTGGACTTGGATTTTGTTTTGTTCACACACACACATTCCAAAAAAGTTGCGTTGGTCACTTTGTGTAAGTTTAAAACTTGACAATTATTCCAACTTAAGAGATTGGAATGTTTTTTCTTCTGTGACATATAAAAGATATTTCTAGTATGCACTGCGCTTTACTGGTAACTATATTATATATTCAGCTTATAAATAAAATAGTTGTGTTCTGTTCTATATCATACAAGTGATAGAACTTAATGCTGTCAACAGAAAATGTTTCAAGGGATGGTAAGAAAAAAAACAATATAGAACTTTCTGTTCGAGGAGTTTGTAAACATTTATTTATTTGAATCAAGAGTTGTGGCTAATGCAGTCTAGACGTTTACCCAATGGATGATCATTAAGTTTTGTCATGAACTTATTGAGGTCACATGTTTGATTTAATGGATTCCAATTCAGCAGTAGTCTATCGGTTAAGTGCTGGCCGCGTAACCTGATACTCTTGGATTTAGTCATTGAGGTAATTGTGGGTAAATAAGTGTTGCTTACGAATCACAAACCAATATCCTGTACTATCTAATTTCAAGTGGTGTTCCAAATGTTATCATTTCATGATGTGAAAATTACAAATTAAATGCGCCTACAGCAAACCTATCGACCAGTATAACAATCATATAAATTTTTTTTTTTTAATGTAAACTAAGATGAAAAATTAACTGAATTTTATACGTCATTAATTAGGTGAATTAATAATGATGACCAATCAAATTTTCCAATGTCATTATCATTAACATAGTAAGTGATAATGGTTGTTATAAAGTGTATGTATAGATTTTTAATACAATACATGTATATATTACCAATGGGCAGAGTAAAGTTCAGTTGATACATACAATCATATACATATATATCATATATACACATATATATACATATACATATATATATATATGTACATAAATTAAATAAATCACTAGACATACACTATTATTTGTTTACTGTTTACATCTTTCATATTTCACTTTAAAAACACAAAAAAATAATAAAATAAAATAAAATAAAATAATTACTGAAGAATAATCACAGAAAGGCGTATTATTTTATGCAGTCAATATAAATTATTAATCATTTAAAAAAGAAATTTCAATATTCATTTAATTATTGAGAATATAAGTGAACATTTCTTCAAATTAAAAGGAAATGAAAGAATCTTTAGTTGATGAAATGAATATTCGTCGACGTCATGATGATAAACATATGAAAACTGAATTAATACAATCGTCAAAAAATTTAACTTTATCATCGAAAGAATCTACAAATACGGAACAAAATAAAACAATTAATTCAGATAATGATAAGCATGGGTTTGTACATGATGTTGTTTGGTGCGATTTAGCTGAACAATTTCGATTGAATCTAATTACACAATTAGATGAACATTTAAAAGTGTCATTGAATGATTTAGTAAGTACAGCAATTTCCAGGGATAACTATTTACAAAATACACAAGCACTTAATGATTGGATGACTGATAAGTAAGTTGTTTCCTTTTTTTCGCTACATCTATTTCTTATTAATTTCACATGTGTGTGTGTGTGTGTGTGCGTATTGTTTATGATTTGACCAATTTAATGAAAAGTTCATTTTTCCAATCATAAGTTCTTGCATGATGCTTTATCTTGAATTATTGTTCCACACACTATGGTTAAGTACTACTCTGTTTATGTAATAAAGGCATTGAATAGAATCAAGGCCATTCATTGTTGAAAAGCATCAAACTAGAATTAAGAAGTTAGGAAGTTGTCCAACGATTTTCATTGATATTATTTTGTAGTTGCATAAATCAGTTTCGATTAATTTCAACAAGTCTATAATAATGTCAAAGTATCCAAAATAACCACTAAATCGTATGATGTGAAATAGTTCTTTATTGTCTATCTTAGATTATAAGAAGTTGTTTGGTGAAAAACTTCATGAACACCTAGTTGGTGCTTGTCTATACTGAGCGATCAATTAAAAATATAGAAAAATACTCCTTGTCTAATCATGTATTATCCAATTTCTACAGTTTAGTTAACATTTTCACATGAATAGACATATTCAACAAATAGCTTCTGAAGTACATGGAGGAATGTATTTAATTTTAGAAAGTTCTTTGTTGTAAGTGAGTGCACACAACAGCTCTCATGAATATTAAGAACTATAAACTGTTCAGTAACAGGAAATATATGTTAAATATTGGTTTGAGTGAGTACTGTTCAACTGAAAAGTATGAAATGAGTCTTACAAAGTCCTCATAAACAAGGAACTCTTCCAGGTTAATTGAATTATCTTATTCCAGTTATTCATCGACTCTCTAATAGGATTTATGTTCTAAACAGTGTATATTCAATGAATTCCGTTCATAAGTAAATCGATGTTTCAACTATTCTTTAAAATGCTACATTAGTTTAATTGAGTAATCTTGTTTTACGACAACAGACTCATTTTGAAGTCACATAATGTTGATACTTTGAATAAAAGGACCGTCTACCTAAAACACACAGACTATACGCATGATGATCTTCGAATTCCCATTTTTAAGTATCGATATGCTGAGTTCACATCATCTTTCTGTGTAAGACAGCTCAACTGGAACGTTCTGTCAGTGTATTAAGTTCTTTGTAGATACCTTGTACTTATTTAGACTGAAAATTGACTTTATGAAAAATAGAACCTATACATTTCATTTCACTCCATCCAAAAGTTGACATGGTTTTAAAAGACTAAATAAAACGAATAATCATTTTATTGTGCCTAAATAAATTAGAATATAGTCAACTAAACCATTTCATGTTACTTTTTTTTTAGTAGAAGGCAGATTTTACTTTTCATAGAGCGCCATATATAACAAACGTGTAAATAAAATAAGTAAGTATGAATCTATCCTTGAATGTTAGTATACTTTAGGTATATTCTAGTGTCGAGTAAAATATAAAGTAAAATAAAAATACTGAACGTATCATCATTCAGTGTTCAATCTAAACTTGCTTGTATGCTTTAATTATATGCCGAATATAAATATCTGAATGCCATTTAAATAAAAAACGTTTGCTTGAATACTTAAAATATTGATAGGCTTTCTGATCAACAGACATGGAATTTGTTGATATCAGTAACTGAAAAGAATATGTCAATATTTAAGGCGAATATACTAATGCGTTCACATCGTACAACTGGAAGTAATTACTATAAGAAATATGCGAAAATGGAATGTTAAATAAAATTTTCACTCAACAGCAGTAATTTATTAAAATAGTATAAACTTTTCATGATATGAAATATCGTTTGCTGTTTAATGTCGAAGTTATCTGATGAACCAGACTCATTGAGTTCTCGCTTTTATTTTTTACTAAAGTTTTGTATTCAATGACAGAATGTATGTGTTGCTTTTACTGAGGTGGTTGGGACATGTGCTGCTTATGCCTAACCACCGACTGCCTCGTCGAGTTATATTTTGTGGTCTAGGAATAGGCTGGAAGAAAGCTAGGGGGGGGGGCGGCCAAACCAAAACATGGCACAAATCCATGAAGTCACTGAAAAATCGACTAAGTCATGTTGGAAGGTGTTGAATACCTGGTTGGGGTCCGCGAGAAGATAGTAACCGACGGTTAGATACCTTGAATGACATGGCTTAAAACCGTTCGCAATGGCGCAGGTGCATTCATTCTCTGTGTTCTCTCAAATCCTTATCTTCTGAATTCATCATCACCTCCATCTTTTTCTTTTTCAGCCTATTTCACTAGATAGATTCTACTACTATTTGAATTATATCTTCCAACCCTAATCTTTCCGATTATTGCTAATGCATTTACTACCTCTACTACTATTGGGATTTAAATTGACAATTACATCTCTTCTGCTAATGTGGTATGGCGACATGAACTGATGTACGTACGTACGTACGTACGTAGTTTTATGTTGCTATTGATTGGTTTAATTGATTGATTGCCTTTACGACTAATACTATCAGTAGTTTGATTTTCTGCAAAGTTTTACTTGACTTAGTTTGACATTTTATTGCTTTTCGCTGTTACAACACAGAATATTGATTTTTGGCCATGTTAGTTTGTTAATGTTATTGATTTCATTTTCTCCAATTTCGATCTGTAGATATTTGATTTAAACAACATAGTTAAAACTATCATTACTGTGCTATTAACAAGATTAGAGTTCAGTTATTCTTTAATGATCCCACATTGCTGTTGTTCATTTAGACGAATAGTTTAGAGAGATTTATTCAAACATACTTTTCATCGCAGACTACTACCAATGGTCGAAACTGCTCAGCGGAAATAACTATGTAACAAGTAAAACCGTTATCAATGATAACATTGGATAGTAGTCATAAGGCGTGGTGAAGAAATCGAGGTTAGAACTATAGACCATGGGTTTTCGACTCCATAATTTTCAGCTATTTTGATTGTTATGCACTCTAAATATACTGAGTTGGTATTCTTGCGGAACTATGAAGATGTGATTAGAACTTAGACAAAACACTTGTACCAGGTTCCCTAATCTATGCTTAACATCCATCTAATGAACTGTGTGATGCTTAGGCATCACTAGCTTTAACTACTAGATATATAATTACATTCATATAAGTATCATTTATAAAAAAAATAAACTTTTCCTAATCAATTATTTAGTTCATTCAAAATGTAACTGCGTAAGTTAATTTTCATACAGATATGAAATTCAGACAGCTTGATTTTAATTATTGTATTGTATTCATGTAGACAGATACTGCTAAACGATTCTTTACATCTTTAGGAAATCTCTCGAATAAAAGTTCACAAAATGTTATTATATTAGACAGCTGATAAGTCTTTGTCATAAATACATTGTGAATAATCTTCTTAAAATAAACTACTTACTAACTTACGACTGTTACCCCTAGTGTAACATAGACGGCTGATCAGTATTCTCCAAACTACACTGTCCTTGGTCTCACTTTCCAGTTCTGTCCAATTTTTGTTCATTCTTCTCATACCTGACACCATTTATCAACCTAATGTGTTTTTTGATCTTCCTCTCTTCCTTTGACTTTGAGGCTTCCAAGTGAGGGCTTGCCACGTGACGCAGCTAAATGCTTTCCTCAGTGTGTGTCCTATCCACTTCCATCAAACCTTCCTGAATTCTCCATCAGTAACAATCTGGTTTGTTCTCTCTCACAGTGGGTTGTTGCTGATGGTGTCTGACCAGCGGACCCAAAGCATTTTGCGTAGACAACTTTTAATGAACACTTGTATCATCTGGATGATGGCTTTGGTAGTTTTCCAAGTTTCTGCTTCATTCAGTTGAAGTATCTTGACAATTGTATTGAAAATTCTGACTTTGTTGTTGGTTGATAGTTTGTTTGAGTTCTAGATGTCGTTCAGTTGTAGAAAGGCTTCTCTTGATTTTCCAATCTGCGCCTTCACATATGCATCAAATTCACCTTGTTCATTAATGATGCGCTCAGATATGTAAAGGCTTTTACATCCTCCAATGCGTGTCCACCAAGTGTGATTTGGTTGGTGCATGTTGTGTTGTATCGGAGAAACTTGCTTTTCCCCTTATGTGTGCTTAGATCTTCCGCTACTGTTACACTGGTCGTCTGCATTTTTTGTTGTGTGTGGTATATAAGGGCTAAATTACCGAGATGAATCCGAGCTGTCTGCTGAAAACTATCCTCCTCCTCCTCAGATGTAGACATCTTAATAATCCAGTCGACCAGTAGAAGGGAGTGAACTAGTGATAGTAAACAACCTCATCTCACATCGGTCTTCACCTCGAACGAGTCCGTCGGTTGTCTTCCATTCTCGATTTCGCAGTGTAGTCATAAAGGCTCCTTTCTTGGTACTTTTGTCTTCCAAAGTCCTTCTGAACATTTTATTGATACACATGTTATCGTTTCGATTCTCCGCATTGTGACTCGGTGAAACGCACGAAGCTTTGTGTAGCGTTTGTGTCAGTTATTCAGTCAGTTACAACGTAGAACTTCATCCGAACGTACATTCAAGTTGCGATACCACATTTACACAAAGAAGCAACTGTCAGTTCAAATCCCATAGTAGTAGAGGTAGTAAAAATATTAGTAGTAATCGGTGAGGGTAATATTCAAGAAGTAAAATCTAGTGAAATAAACTTAAAAAAGGAAAGATAAAGGTGTTGAAGAATCCATATCATGTTTTGGGGGAACACGAAGAGTGGATGTACCTGCACCACTGTAGACGGTTTTGAGCAATGTTATTCAAGATCTCCAACCATCTGTTACTATCATCCCTTCCCTCCAGATGTAGACATCTTAATAATCCAGTCGACCAGTAGAAGGGAGTGAACTAGTGATAGTAAACAACCTCATCTCACACCGGTCTTCATTTCATCTTCCATCCTCGGTTTTGCAGTGTAGTCCATTATACGAATTCAGCATAGTTTTGACTGCCTTCTCAGTCACTCCGTAGTATCGAAGTAGCTTCCATCATGTCGTCCTGTTCACGCTGTCGGATGCTTTCTCGTAGTAAACGAAGTTGATTGGTGCACGATGATCTGTAATGTCGCGAACTGGTCGATACGTGATGGATCTTTATGGAATCCAGAATGTCCATCTCGATATTGATCATTCACACAGTCCTTCATTCTGTTTAACAACAAACACCATGTTGGAGACTGTGCATGCGATTGAGAGAAAAGTGATGTCTCTGTAGTCACCTCACTCTCTGCGAACTCCTTTCTCTGGTATATTGATCAAGCATCCTTCTTTTCAGTCTGTCGGTACTTGTTTTTCATCTCAAATCTTTCTGAGCAGAGTGTGCAACATCTTTGCACTTATCGCTACATATGCTTTCAGCACCTTAGCTGGAATGTTTTCTGGATCGGAGAACCTTGCTCTTCCGTTTGAGTATGCTGAGTCTGCTGCTACACTGGTCGTCTTCTCTTGCATTTGCTTATAAACGATTAGATATGTTGAAAAAAATACCACGGTCTGGTGTAAGAAATCATAACAGTAACTGAGAATTTTAGCTATAAACAGTAGAGAATGTATACTGGAAGAGAAAATTGATTAAACAGTAACATAAAAAAGTAATCCAGTGGTCTTCACTATGATTTGACTTACTTAGCTTCAATATTAGTTTTAAGGCATTACACGATGACAATCTATGAGAAAGTTTATGGGAATAAAACTGTGGCTATAGTTTATATTTTATCATTAATCGAACTAGATAAAGATGCATAATACGTTTATCAATTTAACACTGAAATAAAAGGTTTAGACTATTAATTTATCATATAGCGGTCAAAAGGCATAAAACTCACCATAATAACAACAGTAGATTAGAAGTTTTGGCTTATGTTAATTTGTTGATGCACTCCGGATTAGGTCGAAAGGAGGGTTAGTGATGTTTGAAATTTAAAATTGACTTTGAATATTGAATGCTACTCAATCACATCATCACACAACGTTTCAGATACATTATGCTTAACTGTTTTGAATTTTTTTTATCCATTAGACACAGAGTGATATAGTTTATTTAATTTAATTTTTTCGCCACATATTGTTTTCATTCTACTTGGTTATTCCAAATTCTACATTGTCTGGGAATAGCGTTTGTAATGTAGTGTACTTTAATAAAATTGAATGTCATATGTTTGACATTATTATTACTATTATTACAAAATAAAAATAAGTATGTTAACTAATTGTACTGCGGTAAATACATTTTTCGATGTATGGTAGTGTAGTAAACAAGTTTTGTAAGTTTGTCTAACCGAAAAAAAACAGGGTACAAACTGAGATGTAAGTTGTGCCATTAAAAAAATTTCATCCTGGCATTCATTAAAACAAAACAATATTTAAACGTTTCATTAAGATTAAGAAGTTTTGTTTACAGCTTCTATTGATATTCATGAACTTATTCAGATATAATAAATAATTTTTTCTTAAGAATTACACAACTTTTGATAACTACAAATTGAGGTCAACTTCAGGGTGACAGACAACGTTCATAACGGTTGTCTGGATTTAAGGTTCTTAATTGTCATAATAAAGCTATCGTCCACTGAGGTGGTTAGGCGATGATAACATCACTAGAATTAGATAATGGTTAGTATAGAACCAGTTTAGGTTTCAAGAAATGATCAAGTCGCGAAGTTTTTGACCGTTAGTTTGGTACGAATAAGATAATCTAAACATCCTGTTTAGGGTTAGCATGATCATTCCTGTGTATGATTGGAGATATTGAATGAGAGCTTTTGGAATCAATAGCCAAAGCATGTGTATTCATTCCCTAGCTTGCCCATGTAGTCATATTTTATACCTTTCATCCTCCGACTACATTCGTTCTTGTCTAGATGTATTTTTGACGTTAATGACCTTACAATCATAAACCTTGTTGGTCGAAGTACATTTGATCTAATTTTTTTAGATCTCTTCAGTTACTTATGTAAACTTAAGTCGATGAACAGTTGTTTATCTTTCCGTTTATAACTGACTGACTGAACGGTTTTAACAAAATGAGAATTATGTTTTAACGTAGTGACATATTTACCAACCTAATACTAGGTTCTTTTTTGCGACTTAAGGTTCTTAAGTGCACACTCAACACTCTTCCCCCTGGTTTGGGATGGACAATAACCTTAGAGAGGTTCTAGACGGAGTTGTCATGCACGTATTTTTAGTCTCACGGGTTTCTCTTTTAGATTCCTGGCGTGCAGGAAAGCCTATGGTGACTCAACAGTCGTTGATCAACAAGAAAAATTCCAACATAACTTAAGAAAAACAGTGCTTAGAAACAATTAAATCGAATAACAAAGCCTTAAAACGGATGTCTTACAAAAACTAAAGAACAATAAGACGCTATCTAATGAAGAGCTATACGAGAATATTGATAGCATAAAAAATAAGATTTAACGAAGGAGTTTTAAGGCGTTAAATCGAGACGAAACCCTTTTTCAAAACTACACAAACGCCATTGGATTATCCCCTCACTTACAGAGTCCAGATAAATTATTTGAAAATTACTTTCAGTTCACCTTTAGATGTCGAATCCTGTCTTTTATGTATAAGCTGTTTCAGCAACCACTATGCAACAAGGACGAGGTAGATGCCACTTTGTGCTTGACAGTTTGCTCATTACTAACTAGCTCCGAACACAGAGGAAGAACATACGTCCAGCTGTCACCAGTCCAAGATTGTTATTATATTTCTGATATTCATGCAAAACCAGATTGTACAGCAGACCATTCGAGTAACAATATTAACAAGGAACAACAACACTAATGATGAAAGAAAGGAGTAATGGGTACACAGATAATCAGTTTCTAGTTTATGAATGGAAAACGATATGAAATTAATTTACGATTCAAATAAAAGTTAGGAACTAGGGTAATTTGAAAACCATGTGATCAAAGTACTTAATAGATATTCAGTCATTTCGTACAAATAAGACCTTACACATAATTGATAGGATATAGATAACAATGGAATCCAAGAGCCGCGTGTCGTCCTATCTGGGGCTCATCACCTGGGTTTACTGCATCCTATAGTCTATACCCAATCTGGAACTCGAACTAAGTAGCGTTCGCTTCAAATTCCATCGAGTTAACCATTTATCTATTGAGTCCACATGGTCACTGGCTTGTAAAATGGGATGAAGCCTAATTCATTTGTATTGGTTGTTTGGATCTTCACACTGGTGTTTAGGACTGCAACTGATCAGTCTCTTTCGGCATATATGCCTTCTGCGCAGATTGCTTCGTCAATACCATTAAATCACAAGTACTGTGGGTACAAGCCAATGGTCATCTAGACTCAGTAGCTAAGTGGTTCATGAGATGGAGTTTCATGCGACCGGTACCGAGTTCGAGTCTTGACATTGAACATAAACTTTGGGATACAGATACATCCAACTGACATGTTTGAAAAAGGAAGAAATATGAGTTCTGGATTCCACTGCTGGCTACCATCCATTTCTGCTTAAAATGCTAATGGCAATCTGCACAAAATACACATGTTCCAAAAGGGACAAATCAATCGCATTCCTAAACTTCAGTGGGTAGATTCAAACAACTAGTACGAATGAACCAATGATGTTGATGATGATGGCCTAGAAAAAAAACTAGCGCATATGTTGATGAAATACATAGATGAGGCTTTCCAAATTTATTCGATACAATAGGCTCTGAGCATATAGACAAGAATCGACATTGAAATAACAATAGAAAATGTATAATTTATTTATTATTATTTTAAAGCTTGATTTGAATTATTTTGATAAATCTTTAGTTTATCAAATAGTCATTCATATACACATTGTTTTATGCATTCACTTAATGTCAAAGCTCAATAAAAAAGGCCAGGCTTAAAAAAGTTTTTATTCAACTGAACCATTACGTATACCAAAATATAGTTTTTTGTATGAGGTATGATTTCATACACTAGAAATTAACTGTCTACAACACACCCAGCTTAACACCGACTTATAGATATCTAAGTAAGAACTAAGGTTGTTGTGTAGTTTTTGTTTATACCAGAGCATTTAACCTATGTGATTTAATCAATAAACTGAGATGTAAGCCGTTCTTATATGGGTGGAAGTCAATGCTCTCAAAGTTGATTAATAGTATTTAGTGATCTTGTCTAACTTCTAAAATAGCAGATACTAGGAACTATGAACATTTTTTTTATTATTCCACGAAATTTCATTGGAATATTTAAGAACACGGCCAATGATAATGTCGAGAATTCATTCTGATTGGATGTAAAGTATGTTAGCAAATAAATAGTTTCCTTATTCATTTCATTTCCTTAAGATTACGAAATTTTTATCAAGGCCTGAATCGCTGCATAATCCATAACTAAGCACTGTTTCGTAAACCTCCATCATATAGATGATTACTTTTGTCAAAACCTATTATTAATTAGATAGTTGTTGAAAGTAAAAGACAATTAAATAGTTTGGGTCATTGTTACCGGTATCTCTTCATGGCTTCATAGCTGCTGAGTAAGAAGAAATTTGGGAGAAGAATCTATAAAAAAAATTTTCAAATCGAAAGTCATAACTTCTTAAGCCATTAATAAGATTAGATTGTATTGTAATGCAAAGTGTTCGGATCCTTGGTTTTCCACTCAATATCCGGATTGTATTATGCTTTCCTAATGACATTAGAATCTTAGGTTCCATCCTTCATGGAGTTGCAATTTCTTAGTGCTAGAAAGCAGCACCAAAGTAGTTAGTTCCTTTCAACGCTACCTGCTTTCCAATAACTTCTTAATAATTGATGACAATTTGTAATCAAATTAGCTTCAACTCATATAAAATTATTTGAGTAGATGATTGCTTGATGTTTGGTTGTATTTTAAACAAGATAAATGCTAAAGTTCAAAATACATATGTACTAACAGATAATATAAACAATTCAATGAAGTTATTGATTTTCACAAAGTTATTGATCTTTGTAAACTGTACTAAGCATATTTTAAAATTAGTAATAAGATAAAATAATGAGCGTAAATCCATTGAATAATTGTCACAACTATATGGATCAATTATTTCTCAGTATTTTGATCAAAATAAATCTAATCCATGGAGTTCAAATAAATAATTACGACTAGGTCTTTCTTGGAATGTTTGATATTTGACTGCCTCCTGTAACAACAATGCCAAATATTTGTTTTGAAATGCACACATTTATTTTTAGTAAATGAACTAAAAGTGACCTTAAAATTCTGACCAGAATGCCACTTTTGAATAATGATAGTATTAATGAGATGTAATTCTTCAATTTAAGAAAGGCACGTGCGTTATGAAGGAAGTTCTATTGAATTAGATATAGGTATTATATTCTCGTAGTTAGTAAAACAAATTTTCTCTTCGTACAGGTCATTGAATTAGGCTTACAGTATGTCGCTTGGTCAACAATGTATTAAAACCTGTGCTACCAGTGATATTCACTGAAAGTAATCGCTTGACATTTGCTTTCCAAACATGATGTGACTTGATAAAAGTCTCTTTAAACAAGCATCTATGTGTCATCAACCAAAATAAGATTTCAACTACTTTATTTTTGATAAGTTTTGTCAACAAATTTAGAGATTGGCAGTTTGTGATTTTATGTTTTAATGATACAACGGGCTTGATCTATTCAACTAAATTTTGTAGCAGATTTCAGTCAACATGAAAATTTACCAAAATGAACTGTTCTGTAACTGTAAACTGTAGACGTATTTACACGATGAGGTTTTGCCTACTTGTAAAATTTCACACAAAATATTATCTTTTTATCACTAGTTTACGAATGAATTTTTATTAGAATAGGATTCATCTACGAATGACAAATTTGTAATCATTTCTTAAGCCTTTCCGTATAAGATAGATGACTGTACGAACCAAATTTTCTTCAGCTTTCGAGACCCATACTACAGTATGGAACTCACGTCGTGTAGTCAAAATGTGAGTCACATTTCATCTGTTTTCTAAACACGAGTTGGTAATAGTTGTGCAAAAATATTTTGAAATAATTTACATCTTAACCTGGTATGAGCTTAAAAAATAAATTTACCATAGGTTTACAACGGGTGGATGAACTTCACACAATTTTAGAGAGATACTAAAGAATCGTTATACGAGTTAAAATACTTATCTGTAGCGAGATAAGTAAGTAAGTTTATCTTAACACACTTTATAATTATGAAAATCGATCACTCTACTGCTTAATATGTAACGGAATGAAGATTTAAATACTCAGCCTACACTGATATTGTCGAGAAAATTGAAATACCTTCACCAGAATTTATATATATATCAGCTTTGAGTTGGAGGGATTTGATTTGAACAATTTAATGAGAGCTTTGCTTATAAATTTGTTCATCAAATCCCTTTTCGTTTCTATCATCCAAGCTAATATTCCATAACTCTTAAATAATATGTAAACAAATGATTTCAGCTTTGATATTCATCTGTGCTTACATTCCATAGTCATTACACTTAATATGTAATCTTTGTGAATACTACCTTTGGTCTAACGAATAAATGTTTCCCACATTTTGTAAAACTCTGTTATATAATAAATATCCAGTGGAATTTTCATCTATTTTTTAATAATAAGTCTTAAAATTTCCCATCCTAATAAAATCTATGCCTAGATTTTATCATTTGCTTCTGGTAAGCTTGGGTTCGCAAACTAATGCTTGTGTCTCATTAGAGTAGACGTTCTAACACAAAACCCACTACTCTGTTTTCTGTGAATATTGGTAGACTCTGATTGCAGTAGTTGGGACGGTACTATCGACTATGATTGGATGCTCTTTGGAAGGATAAAATATAATCCAGTCAGTAAGATGAAACGTAGACCTTAGTACGCATGTACATCTTTTCAGGCTTCTTTCACGTCACTCAATTCCTTAAATCTCTCGTAATGATACCGCTACCAACCATAACCACTTGGTGTGTACCTATCACCACGGCTCAGACTGATTCATGGACTGTCACCGTGTTTTAGTTTTCGTGCAGCCTACTCTTACACCAGACAATATCGCTCGTCGAAGTAGGTAGTGTTTGGGTGTAAGTAACACACCCCAAACCTTGGCTAATGAGGATTCGTCACTTCATCAACCAATTTTCTATGTTTAAATAGTACACTGCTTCGAACCTAAAAATCTACTGACCGTAGCTTTCACCTTGACATGGTGGTCCGTCTTGCCTACCGAGATGACCTAACCAATCTATATTGACCGGAACACATGTTCTTTTATGGCCTTACCATGCCTGTCAGGTCGATTGGAGAACAGTAAGACCTAAAAGCAGGTAATCGAGGTCTGAGGGCAAAGTCGTACTGCCGACTGTAGAGAGATGTGACAGCCATAAGATGTTCCCCTCTAAAAACCAGCATCTGCAGCAATATTGCCTTCTCGCAAAGAAAGAAAGGGTTACTAAATGTTGACCATAAAAATGTCGCACCTCAGCTTACATCACGGATTTCCGTCTCTGGCGATAAGGCCTCTGAAAGAGCTCAGCTAGCGATGTAAAAACTTCCAATAGAAAGGCCGTGCATCACCAGCCTCAAACAGTTGTCTCTTGGACTCTGCGGTGATGCTGCCAGGTTTCTGGGACCAACACTGATCCAAATTCCTTTTCAGTTTCCTCAAGAAACACCCTTCCACAATGTCGGCTGCCGGGCAGTAACATCCGCCCTCACACTCTTAGCGCCACACGAAACCAACTTGCTCACAATCAAATCGTCACACCTCTTCACAACTATCTTGTCTCCTCGTATACCTTTATCAGATCACTCCTCTGCTCCAATAGTAATAGTGGCTGGTGACGTTCATGCTCAAGTAAGAAGATTAAGCGAAACTGAAGGTTGCTTCGGGATTGGCTTGCATCAGAAGCTGAACTAGTGATACAAAGTGATGCAGTTGTGCAAGTTGACCGCCTTACCTATTTTGGAAGCTTCATCAGTTCCGATAGTCTGGTTACTGATGAAATCTCAACACTGATACAGAAGGCTCAACTACTAACCAAAGGACGAGTGTACTGAGCAGCAGCTCCTACTATATGACTACGAAACATGATCGGTCAGAGTAGTATTCATAGGTAACTGGGTTCCAATCATAGGTGTCTTCGATGCATTGCTCGTATATCCTGGGACAGGCGAGTAAGCAACGCATTTTTTAGGAAACAGGTACTAGGTAGGGATGGCTGATCAATAGATGAAGTATTGAAACTTCATCGTTTGAGGTGCTTGGGACATGTTTTAAAAATGTTACGCCACTGACTGCTCTGGTTTAGGGGTAGGCTGAAAGAAAACTAGACGTTGAATGACATGGCTCAAAACCGTGTGCAACCGCGCAGGTGAATTAATTCCGGGTGTTTTCTAAAATTCTAATCTTCAGAATTCTTCAAGACCGTTTTTTCTCTTTTTAAATTTATTTCGCTGGATTATACTTCTACTAAATTGACCACTCTGGGATTCAAATGGACAATTCGATCAGTCTGTACTAATAATGTGTTATGGCAACTTGAAATGATATACATACGCACAAAGTTCTACGTTGTAGTTAACTGAGTAACTCAGAACACTGATATTATTTCATTTCTTTAAAAATTACATTATTCATAAGTAACTAGCTAAACGTTAGTATGAAAATAAACTAGTTCAAATGAATTCGTTCACAGCACTACTTAATAAATAAACGTTTGCCATGTGATTAATATACAGGTGTTATTTCTTCGTTCCTCGATCACATAGAACTCGTTTGATGATGAAATAGTTTGTCCTAGGTAAATTTGATATATTATTCATATTGAAAATGCTCACGTGTTAAATATACACTTATTTGTTTGTTATATAGACAATAACATATGAATCAATTTTAACTAGAACTTTATTATGTTTATATTACCCTCAAGTTAAACGATGAATGAATGTAATGAATATATCATTTTGTTTATAATGCTTTGTGGAGTTTCTATGGAATATCAAACTCAATCGGTAAAATATCAGACCATATATAACATCATTGTATACAACTGAAGCTTTTCATTCTAACTGAGGAAATATTAGCGTTTTATTCAAAATAAAGAATGTATTACCGGACGTCATCATCGGGTTTACTGAACGTGTGTTCATGTGTGATATAAATTACTTCTCAACAATCGTTGTTGTCTAGAGTACACGAAGACTATAATTCAGTTATAATAATGGAATGCTTTGTCCGAGTAAAATAGTTAACAGTGTTAGAAATCGATGGAATAAGAGGTTAACTTGGTTACCAGAAATCAACTTTTCATCGTTTTGATACAAAGGTTAATTAAAGATAAATAATGAGAAAGCGTAACTACTATTTTGTGAAAGAGTTACCTTTTTCTTAATCGCATAGATTAACATGAAATAATTTCAATTCAGCGACACCATATACTTAGTAATGAAAATTCACCCATCGATGGTAAACATATTATCATGACCTTAGTTCAAACATGTAAAACAAGAATTAATTGAAACACAGACAAGCTGTTTTGTACACAATTAAATGCATGCATTTTAAAATACACATGTAGCAAATAGCTTACCTTGTTTATCAGTGAGTAGAGAATAAAATCTATCACCTTGTTAGGGATTTCGGAGTTGGATTGCTTCGCGTTGTATGACTACAGTAGTCAACTGTTTTCGACAGTTTTTGCGATTCTTAATGGGCCTCTAAATAATGCTATTCAATGAGAAGATAATTATTTCCATTGAAATGCACCACTACACTTCAAAAAAACCTGCATGTGTCTATTATTCATATAAAAGTCCAGCCAAAATATAGTCAGTGTTCTGTAAAATATCCTATTCGAAAGTCATCATAACATTTCCATTCCCAAGGTTGAGAACCAATATGATTGCCAACGATGAGACAAATGAAGCATTGAAACACAGATGGTGTCCTTGGATTTTAAAATACATTTCTGGTAGCTTCAAACTTTTTTGCTGAACGATTCTTCAGAAAAATCAGAACATACTCTTGAAACTTTTGGGTGTTAATTTTAACTTGACCAGTCACGTTTTTGAACAAATTGATTTCATTTCGTAATAGTTGACTAAAAGCATATATTACTTTTTTATTAGGTAGTAGCATATTTAACTGCCTGTTATTTTACGACCTGAACAACTAGTTGTTATTTGTTTATCCTTTGAATGTAATTAATTTTGCACGAAATAATTCGTTGATTGTGATATGAAACTTCAGTGGATAAGATCGAAAAAGAATTTTTGGCAGATATGTACTATTGTATTTCCTACATACCAACGCTCGTTAATCTTCAAGGGACATAGCGAGCGAACAATGGTTCGCAAATAAACTTTCCTTTCCAGTAATTGACAGATGCTATACATGGTTTGTATTTCATCCTTTTCCATTGAGAATTTAAAGTAAGAGTACTCGAAAGTTTTCCTCAATGGTTTCCACCACCATTGTCTGTTTTCACTTTCTTCCTCAACTGGTAGCTGGTTTGTTCTCTACTGTTTTAGGTTACGAGTGATAGTCACTCGCAAATAGATCTCAGTTTCTTAAGCAGTTTTTGATGACTAATTGTATATTTTTGGTGACAGATTCCGCAGTCATCTGAATTTTGGCTCCGCGCAATAAAACTATCAAACATGAGGGTTGAAAGTCGTAATTTCGGTCTTGATTGACGGCATTTTTGAATCCTTGATATCTTTCACTTATGGGAATGTTGCCCTTACTCTGCCGATTCGCGTATTCACATCTGCACCAGATCGTCTTTATTCATCAATGATGCTGTCCGGGTACGGGAATGCTTTCAATTCTTCCAGAGATACTCTACCGCATGTGACCCTGAAAGTCGTCATTGCTTTGTATTTCAGGATCTCACATCTTTTGCAGGCATTTGTTGCTGTCTATGCGATTAAAACGTTAAGTAATCTGCAAAGCTTGGTTCGTTTTATCGCATTCAAGGTGTTCGAAGTATCAATCGATTCTCCTCAAGTGTGAGTTTTCAAAATTCAGTTACCTATCATAAGAAAAAAGACAACGAGAGTGAGCAGCTTTCGATTGTAGTACATCTATCAAATGTATTCAGTTCGAAAAAGACCTTTCATCCGCGCATCATAAAAGTTATATAGGTTGGTGTCCATGTTTTCAGGTGATCCATATTGCTGAAGAAGATTTCAGGTGTTCACATCAACTCTGTGGAATAATTTCTGATAATCAGGAAGTTTGTTCTGTTACACTGATTGTTCACTAGTGGTCTTCAGTGACATGCCTCAGTCGCAACATGTTCGAACCTCATGAGTTTCAACCTGTTCATATCGAAGTTGGACATCTACTGAGTCTTTCATTCTGTTAAATAACACAATTAAAAAATTCGGTTGTTACTTACAATAATTCGCTTCTTGTGTAGTTCTCACACATACTGAGATCTACTTTTCTCGGTAAGCTGGTGAGGTATCCCTCTTTCAAATCTGTTTGTACTTTTTTTCCTCCCATATACTGATGAACAAGCGTGAAACATCTTCGCAGTTAATATACGACTCAATCAGTCAGTTACAACGTAGAACTTCGTATGTAATAAGTACATCAATCCAGGTTGCTATATCATGTTACCACAGAGACGCAATTGTCAGTATGGCTGTTGATTTGCCGTTCCTGATTTGTCTGAATGGATTGCTGACGTTTTCGATTTCTAGTGTAGTGTCATCTATGGGGAAGAATATGTGCGCTGTTTCTGTCTCCTAGGAGTTCTAAAGTCCAAGTGCCTGAATCACAAAACCGCAACTCCATACAACCTTTTCGTTTAGGATGTGTGAATTCCGTTATTCAAACTTGATAAATTCTAATAATGTTTGAGGTTGAGAATAACTTCGAGCTAGGGTAAACAAAAGCACATTTTGTAATAGCAAACTAATCCTTAACTTGCTGTGTGTCCAAATAAAAACATCTTCACTTACTGATCATTCGTATATTACAGACTAAATTAAATGAAAAACATCCACATAGTCACCGCAAAATGTGAATATATTGGGTTTGCTGCTGTGTGCGTTTATAGGTAACTAACTTACTAACTCAAGCCAGTTACACTTGATAACGCACAGGCTGAGGACCAGCAGACTCCAACCTACCCTGTCCAATTTTTTGTTCATTCTTCTGATGTCTGTCTCCATTTCTCAACCTAATGTGCTTTTTGGTCTTCCTCTCTTCCTGTGACGTTGAGAATTCCATATGAGGGCTTGCCACGTGACTCAGTTGAATGCTTTCCTCAATGTGTGTCCTATCCACTTCCAGCGCACCTTCCTGATTTCTCCATCAGTAACAATCTGGTTTGTTCTCTCTCACAGTAGGTTGTTGCTGATGTTGTCTGACCAGCGGATCCAAAGCATTTTGCGTAGACATCTTTTAATGAACACTTGTATCATCTGGATGATGGCTATGGTAGTTTTCCAAGTTTCCGCTTCATTCAGTTGAAGTATCTTGACAATTGTATTGAAAATTCTGACTTTGTTGTTGGTTGATAGTTTGTTTGAGTTCTAGATGTCGTTCAGTTGTAGAAAGAAAGATAAAGGTGTTGAAGAATCCATATCATGTTTTGGGGGAACACGAAGAGTGGATGTACCTGCACCACTGTAGACGGTTTTGAGCAATGTTATTCAAGATCTCCAACCATTTGTTACCATCATCCCGCGAACCCCAACCAGGTACCCGATACATACAAACATGACTTAGTCCACTTGTCAGCGACATCATGGATATGTGCCATGTTTTGGTTTGGGCGACCTTAGCTCGAATAGGTAGTCAGTGGTTAAGCATAGGTGACACATGTTCTAACCACCTCAACTGATCAAGTTTCACTACCTCATCAATCGAGTTGCCATCTTTACCAAGTACTCCTTTCTTAAAGACAGCAATGCCAACTCGCTTGTCCCAGGATATACGAGCAATGCTCCGAAGACACCGATGATCAAATACTAATAGCTTACGAATATCCTGTACTCATACGGGCCATGTTTCACACCCGTATAGTAGGACGGAGTGAACTGCTATGCAGTAGACTCGTCCTTCGGTTAGCAGACGGATATCTCGCCTACGCCAGAAGTGACGCAAGTTGACAAAAGCCAGTCAAACCTTCTGTATCTGTGCTGAGATTTCGTCAGTCACTACTAGGCCACATCAGCACTAATGAGACTGCCGGGATAAGTGAAGCAGTCATCACACTCAACTACTTCACTTCCGATTTCTAGTTCACGTGCCGATACAAGCTAATCCTGAAGCAATATTTTGCATTTCGATGGGGACAATCGCATCCCAGACATGCTTGCATTGTTGCTTAGGGTTGCCGGAATACTGCATTTTGTCAGCGTCTTCACCAAATAGAACTATGTCATCGGCATATTCCAAGTCAACGAGCGAGTCTCCTGGTAGAAGGTTCACTCCCGAAAAGTCAGACGAAGATATTGTTATTTCGAAAAGCAGATCTAGGACAAAATTAAATAACAATGGAGGAAGTGGACATCCCTGACGGACAGCACTTGAAGTAGTGAATTCTGATGACAGTTTGCCATTAGCTCTCACTCGACCTGTAGTGTTAAAGTAGGGAGCTTGTACAAGGTTAATGTGTTTCTTTGGTACACATTCCAATGACGGACATCGCCATAGAACATCACGATATTTAGAGTCGAATGCCACCTCAACTTTCAGGAATACAACTTTTTTCGGACGACTGAATGTGTATCTGCTTTCGAGGACCCGTCGTAGCGTGAATATGCGGTCTATACAGCCATATAAGGGTCTGAAACCATCCTGGTTTTTTATAGTCTGCATTTCATGAGCTCTAGTTAGGCGTGTAACCATTATCGAGTCGTTTGTGTGGGAATATGGCACCGCCTATGATCAGTTTGTTGAAGGCCAGTAGGTTTGCTAATCTCTCACCGTGTTCATTCTTCTCATCAGTCAATGTTATCCCGTGATGTCTTCATATATATTCCAACCTTGAAATGTAGATCTCCCATCAGAGTAGTCAAGTCTTTGATGGTCATTCCTTGACGAATGTATTTATCCTCTCAAAAAATTGATCTTTATCGTAGGCGCATAGCATTTAATGATATTGATTGTGTTTTCCTCTCTCTTCGTTTTGAAGGATGCTTTGGTGTACCTGGATCCATGAGATTCCCATCTTATCAGTGTTTTTTCGACCTCTTTGGACAGCATCAGTGCAATTAATTGTGTGTGAGGCATTTTCTTCTTCATGTCTGGAGTATAACAGCATCTCTCCTTAAGCTAGTACCTGTTATTCAACCTTCGTTCAATGTTTTTCACTGATTTCAAGCACCTCCAGGTTGTATATTTTCATTTCTGCAGCAATTTGGAACAGTCTTTCGGTCTCCCACATTGTTAGAATGGTTGCTCCGGTTGTCAGAAGAGGAATCGGCGTCCTGAATTCCGAATGGAATCGGCTTCTATCATGAGTTGTCATGGCTCTTCTGAATGAAGACCTTCTAAATCTCAGTGCAGAGTTAAAATGGTTTGTGTTATTTTTTCTGGTTAGCCTTTTTTTAGCGAGTTAGTTTTCTACGGAGTGGGGTCACCAACCTCGTGCCCAACTCTCCCTCTTTATCCGGGCTTGGGATCAGCAATAACCTCACAGGAGCTCCAGTAACAGTACTTTCGTTTTGGATTTTTTTTATCTAAACCTTCTAATGTATGTTTAATGACACAATTTAACCGATTATTAAAACTACAGAAACATGAATTTACAGATTTAGGCTGCAAGTAAGTAACATCAGTCATATTTTAAACATTGAGGAAAAACTGACAGTGTCAATGGAATTCTCAGTGAAAAAAACACTAGTGTTACAGCTATAGACGTAACCAGTGACTTATTTTAGTTCCGAAAGAGCTCTTAAAGGACCAAGGCATTTGTATACTAATTAGCTGAATCAATCGACATGATGAAAACGCAGAAATCTTATCAATAGGCTTTCCTCAGTCCTAAAGACTTGATAAAATTATATTGGGTCCTATTGTGAATTTGCTTTCCTCGAGTTAGACGGAAACACTATAGCTTTCTAGCTTATAGGGAAGTCATACTTCTTGGTTTTTTACTAAACTATAGTTTATCTTATCATGATAGTCAAATGAATAGTCTTTCTTGGTGACTGTTGTGAATGCATAGTCTTACAGGAACGATAGTATCCAATGGTAAGAACATATTACAGAAAAAATTACGATAAAATCGACACTACGAAAACCAAAATTCTTGAAACTGTTAATTCACTCGATTAATTTAGATAGAATAAATACAATGGTTTTTGCTACATCTAAGTGCTTTATAAAACAAATAAATTTCCAGATGATAAACTTCAATCCCTGTGTAATTGTGAAGCATATTAAAAGCCAGTCATTGGGTTGACCTTAAGATAAACTTTTTAGTAATGTGTAAAACTAGTCAGAGACAAACCCCAATCATCTGAAAATAAGTCCTTCACAATTTATCGAAAAACCATTAGTACTTTTAAATTAAGCATGTTCTGGTGATTATAATTTTGATTTCTACATTTAAAATTGAGTAAACAGTGTAGTTCTTGTATTATAATTTGCCTAGCTGAAACATTTTTAGTTCTTATATAAGTGTCTTAACAAGTTAAAGAGTGACTGAACTTTTCAATACATATATTTATATATATAATACTATATTTGAATACTATTCTTACAGTCTTTCTTATATATAGTATACATTCCTTTATTATCTCACAGGCATAAAGCAGAAGGTAGATCGATAGCTGCTCACAGTCTACCAACGAAACATTATCGCACTCGTGACTCTGTGCTAACTACATTGTTCCAAATTTCTCATATACGTACTGTCTATAATATATTTGTCGCTGTGACAATTATCTTCTCAGCAAATACAGTGATACAAGATTTTATTGATCCTAAGATTAATTTATATGCTTACAATATGGATATATTGAAGTTCACATTTGGTAATTTAGATGATGTATTCCGGATATGGTTAGCAATGAAGATGTCCACCATTTTTATACCTTTCTGGGGTGTTCTATTGTGGATAGCTTATAGACCAAAGATTGGCAAGAAAATCTGTTCAATGGACTGGCTTTTCTTTGTTTTGTATATCATTTATCAGGTTAGTTGGTTGATAGAACAGAGAGTTTTGTTGGTTTTTCTGAAGGGGACATTCTGTTTCTCATGTTTTGCAGTAAGCTGACCTCATCTTTAACCGTGTTCTTAGTTCAAACAACCACTGATAGTTGTAATCCAAGTTTGCCAAAAACAAGTTTACTTTTGAGGATTAAATTGCAAACAAATTTTCTGTAATGCAGAAGATGATGAACGATTATAGTTTAATCGGTTGGCTTGGTAGTAATCATTTCATTGCTTAAACTAGTAAGAATCTAAAAACAAAGCAAAATTATTCATCTTCCCAACTGAACTACTACTATACGAAATACCATGACTAGCAATGCTGGTAAATATTCGAGTGACAATTTGTCTAATGCTGACATTAGTCAACAGCTATGCAACATCCGTATGCTTTTCTTGAAATCGGAAAATGGGTAAGTTAGTGCCCTTTTATTGAAACAAAGCGATCGTAAAATCTAAAAAAGCGATATATTAGCAAATTAGGTAGCTTTATGAAGATATGACATTAGTACGAATTAACAAAGCCGAAAAACTAGTCGAAACCAGCAAGTACTGAATAAAGGTTTAATTCCTCGGCAGTAAATAACTACAATGCTCGGCAAAAGTGAGTTCAACCTTTAGATTTACACATTATCATCTTAATTTGGCGGAACATTTGTTGTTGTTTAAATTT
The DNA here is from genome assembly GCA_944470395.2 of Schistosoma turkestanicum. Lineage (NCBI taxonomy): Eukaryota > Metazoa > Platyhelminthes > Trematoda > Strigeidida > Schistosomatidae > Schistosoma > Schistosoma turkestanicum. The sequence continues at coordinate 23,901,670 of OX103979.1, forward strand.
GTCGACAAACAATAACTCAAACTAGCTGATTAATTTGAATGAAACGCAACAATAAATGTTTGAATTATCAAACTCTCATCACAACAATAACCTTTTATTCCCACATAAAATAACAATGATAAAATTCAGCAACTGAAATTTGTCAGCAATTGTAAAAAAAAAATAGTGATATATTGTTAAGAGTTTCGGATTAGTTTTTGAAACATAATCCTCAATCAACAAGCTTGTGCGCTTTACTGAAAAAAAAGTAAAATCAATCAATTATCGGAGACTTTTTTCAATAAATTAAAATTATGATAAAGAATGCACTAAACACTTGATTCTCTCAATTCAACATAATTGGCGGATCAAACTAGTGATTGACACAACTATACTACGCTGTGTTCCGATGCTATTTAAACATTATTATTATTATTAATAATTATAGTACGAATTAATACAACTAACATAAAGTAATCGATCCTTATACTTCAATTACCATCATTATATCATATTACAAGCTATCGATTTCACTAATAAATACCATTTAAAATCACATGATAATAACTAGACACAATGCATATGCACAAGCTAATGAAACCCATTAACTTTAAGGTTTTAGTATATAGCAATTCGGGATAGTCCATTCGCGTCTGTCTATCATAAAAAATTAATACGATGAACATCTTAACGATTTATTATTATAAATGTTGTATTACAACACAAATAATGCTAAAGCTGACATGCTAGTTAGGATTATGAAGTATTTAGCGATGATGCATAAATGTTTTGTGCAACTGCATTGAAAGACGTGACGATGTTGAACGTTAACCATGTAATTATGTATTGATCGATAGGTAGGATCTAGAACCTAGTGAAAAGGAATGATAATAATCGCAGTTAACATAAGTAGTATGCGATTTCTTTGTATTTATCGTTTGAATCTTTAGGCTATCACTAATCTCTGGCATTTTTGCATCCAGTGAGGATTTCCTCGATAATGTTATTGATTCACGAGTATTTTAAGCAGAGTCGGATGGTGGCTAGCACGACACAGACTCTCGGTGTAGTAATATTTTTGACAAAAAACTAACGCTTTGAGGGAATCTTCATGCATTACATGGAAGGAATGGCTCATTCTCCTGTGAGTTAATGAAGTAATGATTAGCAAGTTATTGATGAAGGAGATAGTCCACTTCGTTATACCTTCATAATAAGTTCCCACAATAATTATTTCGATGGTCTTGGATATCATTAGACGACACTGTGATTAATGACTAAAAGGATAGATGATATGAAACTTCTCTATGAAGCTTTACCTTATAACTTCACTTTCCTACTGATAAACATGTTTTATGTGTTTATAAGTACACAGACTGTATTCGCAAGATCAAATAAACTTTCATTCGCATTGGCAGCTTCAATGTTAAGGTTCTTATTTATTCAAAATTTTTATATTCTAACGAGAAGGACAAATTAATTTCTCCTACGTTCAAATTTGTCTCTTCGACCTTTTATTTTTATGTGTACTGTCTTAATAACTGTTATCAGATCGTTCCAGATGAAGTGTGCATGTACATGATATGGTTCCGTTAACCTTCATCTTCTCGTTGCATTATACGGACCTAATTATTTGCTTTCCAGTCTAGCCCAGATGAGAAATAGGATATTATCAAGTTATACAAAGTGTTTTTTATTGATATGAAATCCAGTGAAGTTTATTCAGATCAAAGTAATGCAGTTTTACGATACAATACAGTTGTCTGATCAGTACTGACCCAATACTATTTATAACTTTTAAGAAACCTTAAATTATATAAACACTTAGTTTAAAGGATAGGACTAGATTAAACTATCAGAGAAGTATGGTGAGTGTAATTATACACAACGATCTATATAAAATGCATGATCAAAGAAATCTATTGATAGAATATTAGTTGAGTTTATCACAGTTTAGCTGTATCTTAATTTTAATCACCAGAGAATGTTGCATTAGAGTTAGATTCTTCAGTAAAATGCGATGTTGTCTGTTTTGTCTCCTCAGTTCTGTTAGAATTCTGTCAACTGAGTTGTAATATGGGTGTTAACTTAATTAAATAAACACTGTGACAATAATTTCAAGTATTCGACAGGGATTCTTTGATATAAAACTTGTTCCAGCAAGGCAAGGCTATCAGTATTACTGTTTTCTCAAAGATTTTTAATTAAAGAACAATATACCATACTTTTTCCACCAGTACGGTGTTATGCTTCAGGTTGTTAGAGAAATCCACATAAAATGACTGTTTATGTATGTGCATGCATCGATAAACGAAGCTAGAATGTTGTGATGCTAAATAGCTTCTACTTTTAGCAATAACAAACTACTTAACTGAGAAGTTTATGGGGATTATTATTAGTTTGGTGCTCCTCAGTAGAGTTCATCCAAAACTCTACCAAAAATGGAACCAAAGACATTCAAATCATTGATTTGAGGTCGAATGGTTCACAATTCCAAATTCAAACAGCTATGGGACGATACACTGCTTGGTGAGAACGTCACTTGTTGAACATTTTGAATAATAAAAACATGCATCCTGATCACGTAAATTTTAAACTATTTGAAAGTTTGAGATCAATGGGGATTAATCTTAGTTAATTAGCTAGTTAATTCCAGCACTCTAGACGGTAAGACAATTAACTTTTCAAGATGAAAAGGACGAGATACGGTAAACTAAAATGCAACATTCAAAAAAAAGAAAGGAGGGAGATAGGGATAAAGACATTGATTCAACTATACACATGAAAACAGACAGGAATCTTATGAGTTTATTTAATACATATAGGTAGACGTTTTAACTAGTCTTCTGATATATTTCTGCAGAAGATGGATTCATTACGATCTACCTCGTGTAGATAGAATGATTGTCAGCCTACCCTAGTATGGTAGTGTTTTCTACCATGTTCGAAAACTTACTGAAACAACCAAAAGCGCTGGTGAACATTAATGAGTACTATCGGTATGAGACATGGTAGCTTCTTCTTAGTATGCTTTATGAGCACATCTGCCAAAGATATATGTATACACATAGGAATAGATGGGCGCGGTTGCTAGTATACGTTATGTATAATTATAAAATATTTAGACTAGGTCTACCCATTCTTTAATTGCATACAGGCATGGAAGTTTCCGCACGCAAGTACATGCTATTTTCATACATTTCTATAAGCATATAGACATAGACACGCTTATCCCAGGCAGTAACCCAGTGGTATCAGTTGTACTGAATGACTGACTAGCAGGTAGTCAAATCAGTTTAGCAAATTGGTCTTCAGTTGACGATATACTGCTTTACACTTATACCACTGTAAATGTCTTATCGACCCCTGTGGACTGGTCACGGTTACCTCTCTGACCCACCCTGGCCAGAAGTAATGGTGCTATCTGAATAGAGCGAAGACAGTCCGAAAAGAAAATTTCGATAAAGCACTTTAATTCTCCTACTGGTCTGTTGTGTCAAATGTTAATTTTATACCTAAATATTCCAATTACCCTTAAATATCAGAATCAACTTTTTTGCTTTTATTGCACAATTTTATTAACGGTTGATCACTGCTTTATTATAAATTTAAACACTAGTTTGATTTCTAAATTTGTAAATGCGAAATTGTACCTTGATTGATTATATCTATTAAAAAATGATTAATGTTTTTATTGTTCAAAGGTTATGCTTTTCTTTCCATCAAACGTACATATAGGTGATGTTTTTTATGACATCATTTCGTTTCACAATAATTTGTGACTTACCACCGGCTAGTACCGCAATCGTCACAGGCGAACAAGTTCGACTGATTATGAAATCACATGCGTTCGTGCGTTATGCAATTAGTCGGATATTTGAAGAAGGTGAAGATGAATCAACACCACCATCACCAACGACCGCTGTAACAACAGGAATCAACAATCACCATTTGAACCAATCAAATTCATGTGTAACGGAAATAGATGAATTTCCTAATTTCTCACGTTATCTTTATTTCTTGCTAGCTCCAACTTTAGTTTACCGTGAAAAATATCCACGTACACGTAGTATACGCTGGTATTTTGTCTTTTCAAATTTCTTACAAGTGATTGTTTGTTTTATATTTAGTTATTATATTTTTATGCGTTTTTGTTTCTTACCATTTTCTCAACTTGGTAAATTAAAAAAATTTTCATTTAAAAAATATATATTAACATCAACAGCTTGTACATTACCAGGTGGTTTATTAATGTTAATTGCATTCTATTCATTTTTACATTCATGGTTGAATGCATTTGCTGAAATGTTACGTTTCGGTGATCGTTTGTTTTATAAAGATTGGTGGAATGCGACAACATTTAGTGTATGGTATCGTACATGGAATGTAATTGTACATGATTGGTTATATACTTATATTTACCGTGATATACAATTTCTAATTGGAAAACACTCACGTACATTGGCAGCAACTGCTGTTTTTTGGTTATCAGCTGGTGTACATGAATATATCTTAATGATGAGTTTAAGATATTGCTTACCAGTGTTATTTTTATTTTTTAGTGTAGGTGGTTATGTGTTATTTTTTGTGCAGGGTAGTGGACGTGGTTGGAATGTAGCTATTTGGATATTATTATTTGTTGGTTGGGGTCAAATGATCTGTTTGTATTCAATGGAGTGGTATGCACGAAAAAATTGTCCACCAGTTCTAAATGGTTATTTGAATTTCTTTATGCCACATATTATATTGTGTCCTAGTACTAACCATACTCAGCATGTTTGATACAATGACGAAAAACAATACAAAAAAAAGAGGCAACCCGTTGAAATTTCTATGTATTTCATTCTTTTGCAATTTTATACCATTGACCAGAAGCAAAAAGGAAGAATTCACAAGTGCTACAATTACTATTTCTTCTATCATCTTTCATAAATATATTTTCCTTTCTGCTATCATTCCATTGGATTTTTATTTACTTACATTTCTATTTTATTTTATAAATTATGAAATAAAACAAATACAAAGATGTTTTGTTATCCATACAAATTTTTTTGCTAATGAAGTTCATTTACATAACAGCAGTGTTCAAATGAATATGACTAATAAACGATTACTGACAGTGGTGGTCTTTTAGTTGATAGAGCTAACCAAGTGGTTAGTTTCGAATTTATAACAAATGAACTTTGTGATTAGGTACACAGTTGGGTAGCACCGATTCGTCACATGACGCTGACGATCAATACAAAGTCCATCGGAAAATCTGTTTTCAGAAAATAAGAAACATATATGCAAGAGTGATGTTTCGTTTTTCGTAACTTCCTTTTAAGTATCGTTCAGATTTTAGAGGGAATAGTAAGACCGTGAAATATGTATCTGATTGCAATGAAGACTTATAACCTACAAAAGCTGTAGAACATTATGAATCTATACAAATTGGAACAATAATCATACAAAGTCTAGTGGTACGTAAGGTGTACCTCAGAGATTTGCAAATATATGTTCTTTGCGAGTAACCGTTGCTGTTCAGATGCTCAAGCTGAAGCAGCTACAGGTAGCTTAAACTTATGAACATAGTAATAGTCAAAAGGCATAACAAGATAGTAGGTTTCAGGCAACGTTTCGTTTGTGCATCCACTGAACTTCGTAAACACTCTGAATAGCCATCAATTTTGCACAGATACGTCGGAAATCGAAAAAGACAAACGAACAGCTATGCCGATACAACACACACGTTCGAAAGTTTAAATTTCAGTGAACAGCTAACTTATAGTCCACCAATGTGTCTCCTTACTTTGTAAACCCGCCAAGTAATTAAATGCGATTAATCGTCCAATGATATTTTCCATTTAAAACGTATACATGCACTCATCAGAGTAATGGTGCATTATGACTACTTTCGGATTGACAGTCAGTCAGTCGCATCAGAAGATTGCATGTTTGGATCACGTCGGGCTCACCACTTTTGGCGGTTTACTACTGGACTCCAATGTGGACGAACGATCGAGTGTCCAATGAAATATATCTTCTTATACTTAGGCTAACCCCGTTTGTGCAACGGCGGTAGTAAGAAGCCAAATACGGTGTTGTCGATGAATTTATTTCATGCATTCATTTATGCAGACAAACACGAGAACGGAAACGTACAAGCAAAACGAAGCGAATCGGAGAAGGCGATTGAGCCAACTCTCTATGAGCTGAAGAGTCAAGCAATAATAGGCTACACATGTAATAAGCAATAAAGCATCCACACAAATCAAATATACAATAATCGAATTATTACAAATACAAAATTATGGTCGATACAATTATCGAATAATTTAAACGGAAGTACAGTGAATGAATGATGAGATGCTACACATTCACGTCCAGGTAGAAAAACCAGCCTGGTTTTCTCTAGTCTGCTCCTCACGGGCTTTCGTTAAGCGTCGGAGTATTATTGAGGTCAATATCTTTGACACTATATTAGTTAGACTTATTTCTCTGTGATTTTCACAAGAGGACCTTCGTCCTCCGTCAAGGATCGAGACCAGTCAGATGGGATTACGCCCAGTTCCTGAATTCTACCTAGGATTTCAGTCAATGTAACTGCTAAAACAGGACCACCATTCTTAAAAATCTCAGGTAAATCTATCAAATCCTGCTGCTCTCCCTCGCTTACGTCGACTTACTATTCAGGATAATTGGAGATCGCGGGTAGACGAAGTGTGGCTGAGGGCCAGTTGAGATGATCCCTAGTGTTCTGCCCATCGATTCAATCTCTCCGATTGAGAACGAATAATAGTCCCATCCTCTTCCGAGATAGTCTCACTCATATTCGGATTCCTAATACCGGTTTCCTTGATAAGTCGGAACAACTGTCTGCTGCTGCCTTTTCCATCTCCCATGATTTCTCTACCTACTACAGTTCAGGACCATTAAGTAGGCTTTTTATCAGCCTGCGCTTAAGCTGACTTCGCTATTCATCACGTTCAGAGCCAGGTGAGATGAGTTTCCGAGCGTCTATCAGTTCGGTGGATGCTACTGAGATCCACGGCTTATCCCTAACCTTATAGTTTACCTTACTAGCAGATATCATAGCTGTTTTCACAGCTTTTTGGATATCCTTTCAAGCTGTCTCAAGGTGGGCATTACTCACATCGTTGCCCAACTGTTTTTCTAGTTGTTCCTGAAATATATTCTTAGCTTTTTATCATTAAGTAGAGCCATAGAAGATTTCCTTGCGGTGTCTTTCCTACGTCCAGTAAGTCTCAAACAAATACGCGCACGCACTAGGGCATGATCTGAATCTAGATTTGTTCCCCGGAACGAGCGACAGTCCTCTATTGAACCTCCCCAAAGGTTGATTGCGATGTGATCTAGTTGTGTCCAACGTTGTGACGACTTTGGGGGTCGCCAGGTCAAAAGATGTTTTTCCATATGCCTAAAGTTGGTGTTTGATAGAAATAGTTGGTTATCTGAGCACAGTTGCAACAGACAATCAGCCGCGACACCATAAGATCCACCAAGGTGTCTTTCTTTTTCACTTAGTCTACCTACTTGAACATTAAAGTCACCAGCCATTATTACTATATCAGAGCGGCTAACGTTTTGGAGGAGGTCCGAAAGCTTTCTGTAAAACTCATCTTTCACCTCGTCTGAACTGCGGTCAGTGGGAGCGTGGCAGATACGACGAAGAAGCGACGGTGAGTGTCCCTATCTTTCCGAATCCTTACTGTCCCGTTTAGTCGGACAGCGCACAAGCGATTAACTACCGGGATCCAGTCCGAGTAAGCTAGTTCTGCCCTAGGATTCAATGTTATACCTACGCCAGTGAGACCCCGGGGGCAGCACCAGGCCTACCAGATACATGAAGAGTAAATCGAGTTGATTCTTCACTTCGACAAGGCGAGGTCAAATGAAGGATTCTACTCGGATCCTTTATGCGCGTTTCCGAGACGCAACATACATCGACGGCACGAGATTCCACAGTACTAGCTAAGGAATTCTGTTATCCTATTTGACACAATGTTCGGACACTAAGTGCTCCAACATGTAATTTAGAACGAGGTTTCAGGAGACCAGGAATAACGTTTAGTGAACTCGCATCGTTTGCATTAGCTGTGCACTGTGATAGATGAATTTGAGAACAGTTAATCGTGGAGATAAGCGAGATGTTAGGGAGTGAAGGAAGGATAAGTTTGTGACTGATTTGGTCTCGCGTGCTGTTACGAGTATCAGGGCGATTGTCACTTCGCTGCTGCCCACACCGTGGAAGGCTGTTTCTTGAGGGACCTGAAAATGAAGATAGATTAGTGTTGGTCATAGACACTTGGAAGCGTGACCGCATTGTCAAAGCGACAACTGCCTGAGGCCGGTAGCGCACGGCTTTTTATGAAAGGTTTTAAAAGCATGAGTTCCACTCTTGTTTGAAAGCCCTTACCGCTGGAGATGGAAATCCGTGACGTAAGGTGAGGTGTGAGAAGGCAGTATCGCTGCAGATGCTGGTTGTCCGAGAGAAACACAACTGCTCTCACACCTCTTTGTGGTCAGCAGTACGACTTCGCCCTCAGACCTTGAGTAGCTGCTTTTAGTCTCATCGTTCTCTAATCGACCTGCCTGGCCTGGTAGGACCTACAGGGACATATGTTCCAGCCAATATAGCTCGGTTGGGTAATCACGATGGGCTGCCCGGCCACCACGTCAAGGTAGCAGCTATTAAACAAGATAGTCTTTCTATGGGATGGGGTTACTGGCCCCCTAACAATACTACCTGCTTCGGTTTGGACACACGGGCAGTATCCTAGCATGAATATAAATACACTGTGTGGCGTCTATATTATGTCACTATGTAACAACAATTAATTGCTTTAATCAAATAAAAAACAGATGTGCGTCGGCCCAAGTTGTGTCAAATGAGTACAACAATATGAAAACGACTAAGGAAATCTTGGTAATGTAGTGCTGATTAGGGAAGAGACTAAACGTTGGGAATTCGGTTCTAAAAGACCGTGAAGTCATGTATGTGAGGATACTGAAATTCAAGATAGACGGGAAGAGAAGCAGTAAATGTATCTGCGCTACTGCTAATGATCTTCCTCTCTCACTCAAAGTTTATCATGGTGACACGGCTCTAACCGACAATAAATGACTTCAGGGATTGATGCCACGTTTTGGTTTGACCACTTCTGCCTTTCTTCTAACATGCTTCTGGACTATCGAACACCAGCTTTCAAGGTAGGTGGTAGTCAGGCATACATAGTACTCTTCCACAGAGTCCACAGAGACAACGGCTTGAGGCCGGTCACGCATGGCCTTTTTATGAGAACTATATAAAGTGTTAGCTCCGTTCTTGTTTAAAAGGCCTTAGCGCCGAAGACGGAAATCCGTGAGGTAAGGTGAGGTGTGACATTTTTAGGGTCGACCTTTTCTAACCCTTCCTTCCTTGTGAGAAGGCAGCATCGCTGCAGATGCTGGTTTCCCGAGGGAAACACCTTACTGCTTGCAACACCTCTCTATAGTCAGAAGTACGACTTCGCCCTCAGACCTTGAGTAGCTGCTTTTAGTCTCATTGTTCTCCAACCGACCTGCCTGGCATGTTAGAACCTTTAGGAACATATGTTCCAGCCAATATAGTTCGGTTGGGTCATTACGATAGGCAAGCCCGACCACCACGTCAAGGTAGCAGCTACGGTCAGGTTTCGGATTGAAAAGACTTATAAGTGTTAGTTATCGCTTTTTCTAACAGAGAAAATAAAACCAACTTAACAACAAACTAGAGTATTTGTTTGCTGACTTACTTTTTGAAATGCAAATAAAAGCTCCCATGAGATATTAGAAAAATTCGGTATTAAATAATATCCTCTGGTTGTAGTTCACGACAAGAACAAGACGATTATTAAGATTTATTCTGGTATCTGATAAAAGAATATTTATAAAAGAACCTATAAGTTATGATAGCGTTTTTCTTACACATTTGAAACATATTTTAATAAAATCATTATTACTAAATATTCAACAGTTGAGCGAAAAGAATACAAGCACAAAAATGTGCGTAGGAAAAACTCAATATAAACCAATTGATTTTGTTTTACAAAACTGTATATGCAAAAAGAAACATGTTTGACAGCTTAAAAAATATCTGGAAAAATATACCGTACATCGAGATACATGAACACAATGCTATAATATGAAAATCGAATGAATGAGTAACAACTTTAAAACTAAATGATGCGAAAACAAGATGAGAAATTTTTTGCTTCTTGGGGAAAAAATGAAGCGATACGTTTCAACATCATGTATCATTTTTGTAGCGGTTTATAACAGGCATATTGCATTGTCAGAATTAAAATTTTTAACTGGAATGAATACTGAAGTGAATGAATATTTGTATTTAAATAACATGCTTATATATATAATATGGAGAACTGACTGATCGAAAATGGTGTGAACGATCAAAACAAGCAAAATAAAGTATGAGGAAATCGTTGGATAACATAGACAAATAAATAATTAACGTATTTATTTCAAACACGGAGATAAAAACAAAAAAGCAAATGAAATTATATCGTGTAAAAAGATCAAAATAAATAGAGTAAAATAGTGCATGTAAATTACAGAAAGGCTAAAGTTAACATACAGATCATAAATAATGTAATGTAAACCTTACTATCTTTTCAGAAATTGATCCTTCTTTGGTATCAACTAACAACAACGTCTTCTTACATTACTTCCTGAATCTGAGCCAACCGGACCGTACGAACCAGTTTGTCGATTATTTAGTTGTTGAGGGCCTAGTTTTATACCATTTGCCTAAGTTACAAAAAATTTACATTGTTAGGTGAGTATACAGATATATTTGGATGCAAAAAGGGAATGACAAAAGATTTTTAGGTGTAACAGTCAGTAAGCCAACTAGTTACACTTCGATTCTTAAGCAAAATAAAGTCTATTCGTAGCTGATTATCATCGAAATCGGAAATTATTCTCGAGTGGAAGAACATTGTGTCTTATTGAATGCCTACAAGCAAAGGCACTAGTTATACGGCTATAAATTAGTAGAAAAAGGCTTATGAAGTTGTTCGATAACAACAGATATGTTGTTGGTGTTAAATCTATAACAGGAGTGGTAATGAGATGAAACCTGGACTTTAAAGAAACCCATTAGACACAATATAAACAAAAACGAATTACTCCTAGAGATTTGATTACAAACAAGGAAATTCAATACACAAACGAAGAGGTGAATTAATGCTGCACAAAAAAGCACGAAAAGTGCTCACAGGATAAGAAACGCACGGCTCCAGGATCATCAAACATACTTCGAAACAAAGAGTTACGACGGATGTGATCCAGTACATCACACCTACCAAAGATGTTCAAAAGGCCAGTTTTACAAGATGATTCCATTTATTCTAGAGAAATGTCCAACAAAAGGACAAGCTAGGAGCGTTGAAGATAAGGTTCCGCAACAAGGTTTAAGTTACATGAGATCTACTAGAATATGAGAGGAAACCACTCTGCAGACCAGCTGGAAATGGAGAGGACTGAGAGATGTTGGGTCGTGAGAAACTGATAAAATGAGCGGGTCGATGTAGATAGCCTGGACCAAATTCAAGAAAGGAAGAACAAAATTACAACAGTCAATAACACTAGAGAAAGTCAAGGCACAGACTGAATATACGGTAGTAAACAAACTAGTAAAGAAGGGCATTAGGGTAGACGAACGCAGAAATCTATTTGATCTGACAACAAGCTACAGAAGAGCAAGCTGCAAGAGGAAACAGGAAAATCAAAGACTCAATTGTGTTACGAAATAAGAAAGTTGAGAACATGGAGTATGCGCGAAGATCGTCACCAACATATATAACTCATACGAGGGATTTCACTGTAAGGTCGTAGTACATGCCGAATCTTTTTGATTACCGCCAATACTATTACTACTTCTACTACTCTGAAATTTGTCCCAACAAAGCCATTTTGCCATGCAATCAAAAAAATATGTGGGCCTGAGAACCACATAAAAACGGCTGAAATGAACAAAATCTTGCAGTTGTTAAATATAAAACTAGGACTATGATTCACATTATATCGAAAAGTTGTAATCCATGTAGATTCTATGGACTGCCAAAGATTCACAAGAATAATGCATCACTTATATCAGTGGTTGATTTTACAAATTTTGTAGCACATAAACCAGCAGCTATATATAACTAGGATTATAAAACTACAACGAATTCGCTAATCACGGGATCAAAAGCACTATTGGTTTCAAGAATGATGTTGATACCATTTACATGGAAGATGGTGAATCGAGGGCAAGTTTTGGTGCTTTTTCCCGATTTCTTAATGTATATATCAATAGAACATAGGATATTATTTATGATTGTTTAGAATCTGACAGATTTAAATTCACGATGCCTGCCGTTAGATTCTTCCGAGATCATTAAGCGATTCAAACTGTATTTGCAAACCAAGAGATTTCTACAAACAGGCATTGAGGTAATCATTTTTACTAATTGTAGTAAATGTATTCATGCATTCCTTAAAAAACAGGAAGATCATAAAGTGTGTTAACGCACATAAAGTTTGGTTACGGTATATAAATGGCATTTTCGCCATCATCAACGAAAATGGTTTGGTAGAAATGTTTGAAAATGTGAACAAACATATCAGATATCATTAAGTTAATCGATGTGATAGAATCCACTGTCCAATAACTAGCGTTTCTTGATAACTTGGTTAGAGACATAGTAATACGTAGAGTAATGAATGAATTCAGAAAATTAACAGATTCTACGAGGTACTTAGGCTAGGGTTCATTTCATTCCTATTCTAGGGTTACAGTAAAGAAAAATTTAATAAACGTAAGACGAAATTGATTGTAATATTGTCTGCACTTCGTGGTAACAAATACCCTAAAGTTTTTAAAGATTAATAGAAATGAAGGGAAAATCAAACTGGAGTGTATATTGAGAATGGAATAATGCAGTTGTCACTTCATACTGAAAAGAAACATATGAAGGAACACATATAAAAAGTTTATTCCCGTGCCAGTGATACCACTAGATAAGGCATTAGCGAAAGTTAAGGGTACGCTTGCAAAGGAAAAATAAACAAATGTTTGGCATCCATTCACCGGAGATAAAAATTATACATAAACGCACATGCTTGTTTACTCATTTTTTCTCACAATGAATTTTCCCGTGATTCATATCTCACTAACTTACGTTAGCCTGCTAACTAAAGTTAACATCTAAATGCGATTGGGTAAGCGATCAGTACAGACTCATTTTGATTTTTAGACTTCATATATTGTTTGATAATTTTGATTATTATCCTGAAGTCGAGACATGTTCGCTGAAAGAAGCGGTGGAACTGGTTACATTCCAACCGCTATCACTTTTAATATAATTTTACAAATAACGTCTTCCACCTGTTCGGTGCCCAATTTCTGTGGAACTATTTGTTCAAATATTTAAGAATATTCATTTTAGTATGAAAGACTAATACCATTTGATCTTCGACAATGAGATGGTAGCTCCGAATCCCCAACCACCAACACTAGCACTCAACATAAAGTCTGCCTCAATACTCAACTATTTGGGAATGATTTCCAAGGAATTTGAAGAGGGTTAATTGGATTCACAAAGGTCGATAATATGAAAACAGAGACGTGTAACTTTCATCATACGTGCTACTTAGTTAAGATACGAATAAACCAAGAAAGCATTTGTTTTTCAGGAGGTCCATCAACTCAAAATCTAGCTTTCTATTATACAGTGAAATATCTGAGGCTTAAGAAAACTCACGTTAGTGTAATAATCTCTGAATAATTACAGGTTTAAAGAGGACTGAATCCATAAAACAAATCACAATCAGGTATAACCGGTTAACTATTTTTATAATGACTAAAACTAATAAGTAAGTATCTTTGTATAAAACTTAAATCATTTATTGAAAATGAAAACTTTCTTTCAAAACATCGAAAACCTACATCATTATTGATATCTAAAAGACCTAGTTGTAAATGTTCGTAGATTGCGCGTGCGGTAGAAGCAAAGGCTTGTTCTACATTTGCTCCCGTTTTGGCTGATGTTTCTAGAAATAACAAATTATTTTCTCGGGCAAATGCTTCAGCTTCTTCCTGTCCAACCTCTCGTCTAGCACCCAAATCACACTTATTTCCAACCAATGTAATGACCATATTTGGACTTGCATGTTGCCGAGCATCTTGTAACCAGGAAGCCAAATGGTTGAATGTATCACGCCTAGTCAAAATCAAGAATAGAAAGCATAACATCAACATACAATCAATTGATTTTATGAAATACGGTACCAAAAAGTAGAATTGTTTGATTATGACTGAAACGATGGACTAATCAGTAAACTAATCCGTCAATAAAGGTTATGGTTAAGCAATGCAACTGTAATGAGGCACCAGGTTCGCCACATTAACACACGCTCAAGATCTTGCTTGTTGAGCATCGACTGATGTGTCACTTGTTAGATAGGTCAAAAGACCTACTGGCAATGTACATGAACTAATCGATAGTAGGAATAGAGCGATAGAGAGAGACAGATATCACAATAATTTTATTGTTGTTATGGTCCAACCACTTATGATCCAATAAGACCCAAGAAATCAGTTTTTTCCTCTGGTATAACACAAGGGATTTTTCACACACAGCCTGGAATAAATTTTATTCCAATCCGTTAATGAAGGGTAGCCTCCAGTGTGTTACTAGCAGAGACATTTTATTTACGTCTATACAAAAAAAGGATGCAGAAATACGATCACTCACAGCAATGAATAATTAATGATTATCGATTGAAAATCTTCTATCGAATCCCTCCATCGGTGGCTGATGGCGATGTGATCAAGTTGGGTCCAATGTTGGGACGACTTTGGGGGTCGCCAGGAGAGTAGGTGTTTTTCCTTATGCTTAAAGTTAGTATTTGCCAGAAACAAGCGTTTATTTGAGCAGAGCTGCAGCAAAAGGTCACCATTATCTGTTCCTTGGGCCTCGACACAATAAGACCCACCCAGGTGTCGTTTAGTTTCACTTAATCTACTTACTCGAGCATGAAAGTCACCAGCCACTATTACTAAACCAGAGCACCCAGCTTTTTGAAAGAAGTCCGAAAGCTTTCTGTAAAACTCATCTTTCCCCTCGTCTGAACTGTAGTCAGTGAGAGCGTAGGCAAAGACGGCATATAAATAACGGCGAGTTTTCCTGTTTCCGAATTCCTACTGTCCCATTCAGTCGGACAGCACACAAGCAACTGTCTACTGGGATTCAGTCTAAGAGAACTAGTTCTACCCTAGAACAACAGCAAGGCCACGGGGAGCAGCAGAGGCTGCCAGTTACACAAAACGCAAATTCGGTCGGTTCCTCACTTTGAAAACGCGAGGTCAAATTAATGATTCTACCCGGATCTTATGTAAGCGTTTCGGAAACGCAGCATACATCGATTGCATGAGATTTCAGAGTACTAGATAAGGAAGTCTGTTACCCTATTTGGCAAAAAGTCTAAATATTAGGAGCTCTAACTCGTATTTTGGAGTGTGCCTTCGGGAGACCAACAATAACATTTCGTGTACTCAAATCGTTTGCATCAGCGGCATGATCTGATGAAGGTATACGAGGAGACAAGATAGTTGTGAAGAGGTGAGTGACGATTTGATTGTGAGAAAATTGGTTTCATGTGGCGTTAAGAGTGTGAGGGCGGATGTTACTGCCCGGCACCCGACATTGTGGAAGGGTGTTTCTTGAGGAAACTGAAAAGGAATTTGGATCAGTGTTGGTCCCAGAAACCTGGCAGCATCACCGCAGAGTCCAAGAGACAACTGTTTGAGGCTGGTGATGCACGGCCTTTTTATTGGAAGTTTTTACATCGCTAGCTGAGCTCTTTCAGAGGCCTTATCGCCAGAGACGGAAATCCATGACGTAAGCTGAGGTGCGACATTTTTATGGTCAAAATTTAGTAACTCTTTCTTTCTTTGCGAGAAGGCAATATTGCTGCAGATGCTGGTTTTTAGAGGGGAACATCTTATGGCTGTCACATCTCTCTACAGTCGGCAGTACGACTTTGCCCTCAGACCTCGATTACCTGCTTTTAGGTCTTACTGTTCTCCAATCGACCTGACAGGCATGGTAAGGCCATAAAAGAACATGTGTTCCGATCAATATAGCTTGACTTTGTCGTCATGATAGACAAGCCCGAGAACCACGTCAAGGTGGTGTAACTATTAATGCACCAGTCCATTAACTATGGAGAGTCTCATTATTGATATTTGCTATATTTTAAAGAATCATATCAGAGATAATAATACCATTAGTTGGCTCATCAAAGCTGCCTAATTAAAGCCCTTAAATCATGAAACTCGCTGCTTTGAAATATTATTAAAGACAGCTCAGAACAAAAATCCATCGTTATTTTGCCTTAGTTTTTCGTCGCATTTTTCACAGAAGGAATACTCTTTCAAGGTAATTGAATCTAAAATCAGTTCTTTTCCTAAATGGGTCGGGTTTCCGCTTCTACTATATGTATTATTCTTACAATTTTTAACAGTATATATAATGTTTATGCAGTTTTTTTCTGTATTGACTAGCTTTGTTGGTTTTACTTCCCATTTCAAATAAAGACTTGTCTCATGATTGCCAACTTTTTAAAATTTAGTTCACTACCAACAATACATACACAATAACATTACAACACTGTTGCTTACTCCTAGCACTAACTATATTAAAATACTATCGAAGTTATTGATAGATTTATTAGTAATACGGAATAAGGTAATGGTTTCATCGGAAGAGTATTGATTTCTCAACCGATAAGTCTTAAGTTCAAACCCCACTTCAAATACTTTAGTTTGTACACTCGGGTAGTATCAATGCCCTCAAACAAAAATTTGACAATGACAGACACAAAAATCTACTTGATAAATGAGTTGTATCGAGCGAGAATTACAATTTGTAATCTTAAAAATTCAGTGAAATTATACTATAATCTTCCTTCTGTTTGGTATAATATTATTATGAGACAATTATAAACGGTTAGTTCGATATCAGTAGTAAACACTTAGAATTAATAGTTTAAGTAGCCTATCAATCAACACAAGTAATAATTTTCGCTAACTAAATTTGTTGATTTGGATTATACGTTACTTAATTATATTGGTAATATTTAAATGCAAACGGGCAGCACAAACAGTTCTTATTTATATCAAAAACGATGGTCTGTATAAGTAAACTTGACAAACGGCCATATTCATAGATCTACTTAATTAAAATGATAGCTAGGAAGAAGGATATCCGATTTACTACCTATAAATACAGCCAAAGAATAAATTAACCTACATATTTGCAGTGACATTAAATCGATACCAGAGAGAAAAATGGGTCAGAATCAGTGCAGTTATATTAAGTTAGTATCCACTATAAGTGGAGAAGTAATAAAAGTAAAGAGAAAAGATCTTATGACAAACCTGGTAACATCGTAAACTAAAAGAGCACCTGCCGCACCACGATAATACGACCTCGTTATGGAACGAAAACTTTCTTGCCCAGCCTGGACAGGAATTAAAGTAAATTTGGTTAATAAGATGTGATGATAGTGAACAGAAGAGTTTCATATATTAAAATGTAAACTGATAACAATTAATAAATAGCTAATCAACCTTAGACACAAATTATCAATTGCATATTCAAGCAAATAACTAGTTTTTACTAATACCCTAAAGTGAATAAACACCCGAAGTTTAAGAGCCACATAACATAAACATGGATACTTTCGAAAAAATGTTCGTTGCCACGCAGTTTAACTGAAATTTGTATATCCTAAAATTTAAAAAATTAAGTCTTGGAGGTAAACTCAATTTAGTAGGACTAAGGTTAATCAAAAAGTCTTTCGACACGACAGTCATTACAAGAATACTAGCTTAAGAACTCAGGAGGTTATGTTACATATTTCAGTAGCATTAAAACTCTCATAAATAGATAAATGTAACGACGGCTAATTTTGTGACAGGTTGGCATATCATGAGGGCATTAGGACTAAATGTTAAGACTTCCTGAACATATTAACACCCATTCAACTCAAGTCTCACGAAAGGAGACTATCCTCAACGGTTCAGAAAAGTCTGGCTTCAAAAGACGACTAACCGTGTCCCAAACTTGTAGCTTTATTTGTTTGTCTCCAATAGTCACCATTCGGGCACCAAACTCAACTCCAATCGTCAAATCATATACGGGCTGGAAACGTTGGTCTGTAAATTGGAGAAGCAAGCATGATTTACCAACGGCTACCAAAGTGATACTAACGTACAAAACATACCAGTGTCACCAATGATGATATATTTAAACAGATATGCATAGGACATTCCCAGCTTACTAAACGCAGTCAGGAGCGTACTTATTCTAAAAACTGCAGGTAATTTATGCAAAAAGTTACATATAACGTGTGGATTGATACTATAGTTATATAACTGATCAAAAATGAAAGTTAGCAGTCTGACGATCAAATCTGCACAATTTACAAGACAGGATACAAAAAGGGTCCACCATGAGTCAACGTTCAGCAGGTCCGACCTACACACCAGTACAAATGACCTAAGACTGTCAAATTCCCACCCTATATACACAATTTCCAATACTTTTGTAGTGTGCGAACATGCAATATCTTTTTAACGAGCTAGTATAAACCAATTGATCTCTTTGCGCTCGATTATTGTTCTTTCGGTACGGTTCCAGGTATCTGGTACTGTCCAATGGATGGTAGTATAGCCACTCGACTGCACACATTCTAGTCAGTCGGCTGTTGTTTGTGAGTTTGTATATCCTGTGATTTGAATGAGTATGTTTGTTTCATGAAGGTAGGGTTTATGGATACCAGCAGCTATCACGTTCCCAGGCTGGAGATCAGTCAGTTGAAATGTGGAGAATATTGAGGAGAAAATTCAAATGCTGCTAAGAAGATGATTTCAGAACCAAGTAGATAAATGGCTAATTTGATTTATTAACTGGTGGTGAAGAATGTGCGAGAGGATAGAAGTGTAAGCGAGGGAGAAGAAACGGAGATAATATGCTAGATGGATCAGATTGGTGATCTAAGGAGATGGCAATAATGACAACAAGCAAGTTTCGAGACATGCATCTGGCACAGCTGGTCCACGAGGGAAATGATAATCAAGTCTTTTGTCATAGCTATCCACTGAGAGGGCTGTGGTCACCTCGATTGGGAGAGCATTCCGAATCGCAATAACTCTTAGTGATAATAGTGTGCATAAATATGGATGTTCGTGCTTTCATGCTCAGTGTTTCGAGGACTATCTCGAAGGGCATGGTAGTGTTGCTTCGGTAAGATGATCACGTTTGGATGATTTGGCATGATTATTGATTTGTATGCCGTTATCAGATCACCTCTAATTCTCCTGTAATTCAGAGAGAATAGTTTCAAGATCAGGAGTCTCTCTTCTTACGGTTTACTCTTCAACCATTTTAACTATTTCTTTGCCCTCGATTCATGAGATCTGCGTCTGTTTCAAGGAGCGAGAGTGAGACGATGTCGTTAACCTTAAGTTGTGGGTACACTCATATCTTAAACAACGTTAAGGATAATTGTTGGGTTATAGCACTGTGTTGTCCTCTCATAAAAAGAAGCATTGCGTTAGCCTTGGCTGAGTTCCCTATATAGTTCAACTTGGTGTCTAGACTTTCAATGGTAATTAACCGAATTTGTGCTCTGAGGAGACATTGGGGAAGAGAATACTTCTGAGGGTGTAAGTCTCTTGTGTCACGTTGAGCAGAATATTCTCAAAAAGAGGCGAGCAAATATACAGGCAAGATCAAAATGCTACAATTGCTGAAACGTAGTTCAGTTAAATAAATATTTCACACTATATACTGGCTTCTTAGAGATGGCTAAAAATTTTCAATTAATTTATAGATAATGTTTCAGATCGTGTAATGTACAATGCTAGGGTTGGCACGAGCTACGACTATCGCATTGAGACGAACAGCTGCTGGTTGGGAAGCAATACGAAATAGATCCATGTCTGCATATAAAAAGAATTGATATAGTAAAGGTACAATGGTCTTCTTGTTGAGATTCGTCAGATAATGGCAAAATGCTTTGCCAAAGACATGGTCAGATTGAGGTTATCGCCCCACCGTCATGACTGCTTGTCAGATACACCACCCTCCCTCCGTTTGGAATGTTGGGCTCTCTAACGTTTAACGGCGAATTTTAAATGATGTTTTTTATTCTAAGCTCCATTTCCTATGCACCTTGTCGAAATACACTTTCTCTACTAGCTCCACGTTACAAGCAAAGCAGACAACTCTGGCTTCCTTATGTTGGAATAAATATCCACGGGGCATATCACACTGATATTAAGTTCACTGATGGCATTAGTTGTAAGATATGTGTCAGCTAATAGGTAGTTTGGAGATCAGAAGAAAAAGTAGCTGAAAAAAGAGGAAAAATAGTGTCAAAAATTCATTAGTAAGGCGATAAATTTGTAAGAAAGCAGGGTGTTTGTATAATAATGAATTGGCGAAATAAAAACGCATTAAACTGTTAATAAGTGAACAAGAAGTAACTCACAGTGATACAGAGAGTTTGAGTTCCTTGTAGTTGACAGTAGTTGAGCATTGTCTACAGGCTTTCCAATTTATCCATCTAGTAGGAATGAAAACTAAAAGTGCTGTGAAAGATAAGAAGATGATTATGCGAATTCAAATTTTAAGAATACTTCGAATTTTACCGGTAGAACCTCTTAGGCATGACCCACTACTTTCAGTAGAAGTAGGGGTATTTGTCTATCATTTCGTGATACCTGTGTGAATGGTAATGAAGGTGCAATATATTCTAAGGTCAATCTGAATATTTAGTGGACCATAAAAGAGTGTCTCGGGATTTGCTGTGAGTTTCGGAAATGGTTGATGAATCACTTCAAGGTCTAACAACATTATTACTAGTTTACTGCACCTGGTGATTGTGTCACAGATATGGATAAAAATTGGTAAGCTGTTCTACAATAGACAGTATCGTGAAACAAAGAAAGTACATGTAGACTCCATTTTGAAGGCTTTTTTTTGGGAAAATCCCTCCGTATATATATTTTTAATATGTTCTTGCTGACTCTTTCTGCGCTACATTTTGGTGCTCTGTTTAATCCCATTTTGTGATGTTAATATTTGTATTTTGTTATAGTTTCTATTCGCAAGTGGGAATTTCCAAATCTTTGTTCAAAATTCATTTCATTTTATTTTCTATAAAGTCGCTCTTGCTAGCCGTTTTCGGCTAACTTTATTTATCCTTGCATCACAAACTTCAGTAACATAGATAGTGAATGGTGTGACTCTTTTTTTCTTAGCTTAAATCAGCTACGTTATTTGGTCAGCTAACAGATCCAGGCTTTTGTCCTGTCCTTTTTCGTTGTCAAAAGAGCATCAAGAAATGAAGGAGAAGGATTTCCTTCATTTTCTCCTGTTAAATATAGGGATGAATGACATTTACCGAAAATCCGAAAAACATAAAACACTTCAATATTCTCAGCAAAAATGACAGATGTGTAGTCAGTATAACTTTCGTTGAGAATAAACTGACTGACAACCGACATAAGTTGATTGTTCTCCAGCTTGGAATCAAAGCAGTATGGTAAGATTGGGCCAAACGGACATAACATTATGATCCCTCATATTTGTCTGTATATTTAGTAACTAACACTGAACATACGCAAAGTAACATTAGTTCCTGTTTTAAATTTGATATGAAATACCATACAAACTGCCCCTGGATAAAGAGGAGGGTGAGGCGTGAGATTAACGACCACATCCTGTAGAAAACCAACTGAATGAACAACCGATGACCAGAAAAAACACACAACCCATTTTAACTCTGCCCTGAGAGTTAGAAAGTCTTCATTCAGAAGAGTATGACAACTCATGATAAAAGCCAAGTTCCTTCGGAAGTCGCGATGCCGATTCCCGTTCTGACAAACAGAGCAACCATTATCTTAGGTACATGAAATATTCGAACAATGTGGGTGACCGAAAGACTGTTCTAAATTGCTGTAGAGATGAAAATATACAACTTGAACTTATAGGCCTTCAACAAACTGATCATAGGCGGTGCCATAGTCGTAGGATCTAATTTGGCCTACAGATGTAATTCTAAACTGTAAACGCAAATACTATTGATTACAGAGTCGACAATAAAATCAAAACGATGAAAACTTGGTTTTAAACTTTATCTGTTTCTAAACAAAAAAAATGAACGATTAAATTAGTACAATAAATAAGGAAATTACAATTATCAAGTAAGATGAGCAGACGTACCAACCAGTATAGCGTGTCTTTAGAAAATGAATAAAAACATGAGTCACAGCAATATCAATAAATAATAATATCCTTCAATCGATAGGCCATTCACAACAAAGAAAGTTTATATACCGGTCAGACTAGATAACGTGGTGAGCGCTTAACCAATCTGATTGGTTAGTTATGACATAACTACAATTAGTTATAAAATAACTAACAATAGTCTCACATAAACGACTCGATAATACTCCAGCCAGTAAGAAAACGCTTCATATACATGAGAAGTTGCACTTATTCCATCCAGAGAAGTACGTAAAGTACTTAATGAATGGGAATTTCATAGACCGACGATCATCAAATCGTCCTTCAAAACAAAGAAAGAGGGCACTACAATGAACGTCATCTAATGTAAGTGAAGTGAACCTGAGACAGTTGTACTACACAAAAAAGACGTTTGTTGAAAATTATCATAAACCAGAATGACCAGTGAAAAGCAAGGAAGGCTCAGTAATCAACAACGTTGAAAAAGGCTAAACACGTTGGTTGGGAACTCTTTAATCGACCAGCACCACTGAACCTACACAACACCAAAGCAGCATTCAAGGACTTCTCAATCGATGTTGACAAACCAACAATTGAACAGATCAGTGTGGCCATCAGAAAATTCAAAAGCGGTTAAGCAGCGGAATCAGACAGCCTTCCAGTCGAGGCTCTGAAACGAGACGTGGCAGCTACTGCACAGATGTTCCATACTCTCGCCAACAACATTTGGGATGACGAACAAGTACCAACAGACAGGGAAGATGGAGACCTGGTCAAATACCAAAGAAAGGTGGTCTCAACAAGTGTGAGAAGTACACATGCATCACTCTCCTGTCAGTACCAGATAAAGTCTTAAACAGGGTATTTTTAAGCAGAATGAAGAACTTTCTAGACGAGCATCATGGAGACCGACAATCTGGATTTCATGATGATCGATCGTGTACCGACCAAAGAGAAGCATTGCGGATCATGATGAAACATTCAGTTGAATGTAACTCACCACTCTGCATCAACTTCATTGACTAATACAGCAACATGGAGGCTTCTTTGACACTAATAAGATAGTCAACCTCATACGGAATTCTTATGACGGATTATACTGCAAAATCGTGCACGGAGGACAGCTGACAGATTCATCTGATGTGAAACCGATGTCAGGCAAGGTTATTTACTCTCACCATTTCTCTTTCTCCTGTTGATCGACTGGATTATGAAGAGGTCGACATCTTGAGGGAAGTACGGTAACAGTGAATAACTAAGATGCAGCTGAACGATCTGGACTTCGCAAATGATCTGGCTCTTCTAACTCATACGCAACAACCACTTCAAGAGAAGACGAATGGTATAGCAGCAGTCTGAGGAGCAAGATTCTCCGACACAACTCAACATGCACCAACCAAATCAGACTTGATGGAGATGTTATGGAGGATGTAAAATCCTTTACATATACGGACGCATCATCGATGCACAAGGTGGATTTGACGCATATGTGCAGGCTCAGATCGAGAAGCGCTTCAAAACCATCTGGAACTGCAAACGACTTTCAACCATCACCAAAATCAGAATTTTCAATGAGAATGTCAAGACGGCAAGGTTCCCTAAATTTACCATCCCGTTTAGTTGGACAGCGCATAAGTGACTGTCTACTGGGATTCAATTCAAAAAGATAGTTCTGCCCTAGGGCTCAATGCTATTACCTATACCAGCGAAGCCACGGGAAGCACGGCTTACAGACACACGAAGCATAAACCGAAATTATTATCTATCAGCAAACGGTGAAATCAAACTGATGATTTTGCTCAGATCCTGTGTACACGTTTCAGAAGCGCAGCACCCAGTATTTCATAATCACGTCTGAGGAAGCCTGTTTGACCCAATGTCCGAATATTAAAAGCTCTAACATGTAGTTTAGAGGGGGGTTTTCGGAGACCAGGAATAACGTTTTGTGATATCAAAAAGTTTGCTTTGGCAGTGCGAGGTGACAACGGAATGAAAGAAAGGTTCGCGGTGGTGGTGATAAGAGCTATTGGGAGGTGTAGAAAGTATTAGGTTGAGACCGATTTGTTCTTGTATGTTGTCACGGGTGTAGTGGAACGCTTCTACGAAGAAAATACGATTTGTGAAAAATAAACATTATTGTACTCGCTTTGTTTAACTGTACCGAAAACACTTCTTGCGCACAACGTTCTCTTCGCGTTGATGCCATCTTTCTCTATTTGCTGTTCCCCATGTAATGCCTACTGTCTCCTTCAATAAAACCTTGGTACATGGATTTGTTTTTATATTCGTAACGCGACCGTATGGAACATTTAGTGGTGAGCATAGTTAATCTGGTATCTTGACTCGCTCACTACACGGGTATGAGGGCGGTCGTCACTTCCCGGCTGCCCATACCGTGGAACGGTGTTACATGAGGAAGCAGCTGAAAAATATGTTGGATTGGTGTTGGTTTTAGAGACCTGGGAGCGTTACAATAGGGCTCAGGGGACAACTGATGGAGACCGGTTAGGCACGGCCTTTTTATGAGAAATTTTTAAAGTCTTAGCTGCGCTCTTGTTTGAAAAGCCTTACCGCCGGAGACGGAAATCCGTGAGATAAGGTGAGGTGTGAAATTTTAGTGTCGACCTTTTCTAACCCCTTCCTTCCTTGTGAGGAGGCAGCATCGCTGCAGATGTTGGTTGTCCGAGGGAAACACCTAATTTCTGTCACACCTCTCCATGACCTTGAGTTGCTGCTTTTAATCTCATCGTCCTCCAATTGATCTGCCTGGCATGGTTGAACCTACAGGAACCTATGTTTCAGCCAATATAGCTCAGTTGCGTCATTACGATAGGCAAGCCTGACCATCGCGTCAAGGTAGCAGCTATGATCGGGATAGTTAGGCTGTGAATTACTTTGATTTATCTACTGATGATCACAAACATCATTTTAAATGTTGTGCAATTTGTTCAACGTATACGGACTTTACGATAGAATTCGATGATGGATAGAGATTCATTGAAATACCAAGAAGTCCTGAACAACTAGTTTGTACAGGTATGGAACTCCTTACTAAACCATATCTAAAACACTTTTTGGGGTAAAATCCAGGACCTTAAGGGCAAGACCTAATTCTAACTGGATGGTGCAGACGGGCTATCGTTAACCATGAAGAATGAATGGCATAAGGACACCCTTTGGCAATCTGCTACTGTGATGATGAATTTTCTGACATTGCTCCACTGAAAAATGACTTATATCATTAGGTTAACGGCGTAAGGACATAATGTTCTAGTTTTATATCTGAACATCAGAAGTGTCAAGTCACGTGTAATTAAGACGACAGTGAATAAGTAACATGGGCACTATTGTTCAGAAAGTGACATTTCTAAGATCTAATTGTTTAGTTACAACCATACTCATCAATTAATCATTACATCAACGTCCCTTTACTCGTATTTTGGATTTACTCAGAAGTTCGTACCTGTCAATCCTATTATATCTAAGCCATCCTAGGGTACTGAATAGTAGCTTCCTGAAACGATTATCAAGTGACGCCTGACATGGCTTTTAGTTCCGCTTTCACCGTTGATAGTTTGAGGATTCAACGAAAAATGGGTCAGGATGAGCTCCCAATTGTATCTTGTTAAGTCATGGTGAATTACTTTTCCATGTCCAGTCAAAAGTATGTTTCTCTAGAGTTTAGCTAGGATCTCCCGAAGTTAGCCATGCTTTCCGGACGTACTTCACACTAAGTGCTAGATGTGATTAGAATACTAACCTACTGTGTCCTCATTCATACTGTTCTGGGGCCAATATTTTAAACGAATCTCCAATGGACTAAAGTGTAGCTAAAGTTGTGGTCTACCACTAAACGAATGACTTTTACAACTGGCCATCTTTAATAGGTCTGATAATACTAGATAAGTCTCAGATATGCAGACTAAATAACGTGACTTTATGTTCAGTATAAACTTTTCTTTATGTCTAACACTATTATTGGCACTCATCGTATTCAGCGCATTTTCCATCCCATTTCATCGGCCGTAAAGCCACTTAGCACTGAACTTACATTTGAAATGATGAGGTTGGTACAGATCAACTTATTATTCATCACTTGAATATTATTCGTCTAATTTTACTGCTTCTTGCTGATTGTACTGACCTATTTCTCTAGTGGTATAAGAACTCGAACTAATAAAGTATGTAACGTCCCACACTTATATTTTTGTCTACGGTCATTCCGAAATATACAGTGGCATATTGTTTACTTCCTGAGCAATGTTAGTTGAATTCTATTTAATATTTGTCAACAAGAGATTACAATAAATCATGATTATACTTCCTAAAGACATTTCTGAACTTGGATTTTGCGAGTGTTCGTCTAACCAAAACGACCGTACGTATAACTCCTAAATTGCAGGTTGCACTGTGCCTAGTGCTGTGATCAAAGAAATTACACAGCAGCTGATAGGATCTTTATTTATCACTGAACATAAAATTACATTTGATCGGCATAATTAAAAATTATTTGAAGCAAATTGTTTTTGTGCAAGAAGTTGCTTAAAAATATAAGGTGAGAGATTGAACTGAAAATTTTCCCAATAAAAACAAATCGAGTAATAAACAACATAGGTGGAGTTCAAAATAATGTAAGACATTGAGATGAAAATTATGAACATGAATTTTTCAAATGTTTGGGTGTATATCCGACACCATCGCATGATATGATTGAAGACCCATCATTTGACGTGACTACTTCGAATTGAACCTACAAAGGAATACAAAATGCAAAACAAGCATGCCTGGACACCAAAATATAAGCAAGTAAGGGGGACTATTCCAAAGTAGATACAATGACACCTATACTAATAGTTAGGAATCAAGCATCAAAGCGAGTGTGCCAAAGGACGCACTTAGAATCTAGGTGAAATTAAAGAATTATACTTCTGTTGACCGTCCTAGGGCTGAACTTTATTTAAATGCTTGAGATCGATCCCGCGTGGTTTTATTGAGGTTAACGCAAGTCTATCAATAGTTCAATAGTGGAACATTTTGTGAACTCTGGTCACTTGGGTCACTAGATCAGTTTTCCAAAATCATCTTTATACCAAGAAAATTTGGTTCGAGAGGGACACAAATAAATAACTTATGTACTGGAGAGGCGTTAGTAATCCACCATTTAAAATCTTAATTCTGTTGCAAAACTGATACGTGCAAGTTGCCATTCTCCCATAGCCCTAACACTTAATTTTCATTACTGGTAATTGATTCTATCACATCCTTAGAATGTTTTTGATCCTAATTATTCGTTATTCTCAATTTAACACTTCTAATTTGCATTTCGCCCCGTTATCGCTTTTCAGTTCTTGATTATTAAGCAACTTTATACGACAAATGATACGATCTAATCTACCTTTTATTTTTTAACAGACTATTTCAATCATAAACTAACTATAAATACGATTGTACAACTTGACTGGATGATATCGTCCAGAAGGAAATTTTCTTTGCTAAGTTGTCATTATTCATTTCCCAGTGACACTATGGGTTACTTTCGTTATTCTGAAAGTATAGCTCAAATATTAAGGCACAAACCTGACCTTGGTTACGTCAAACATTAATTTCATGTTTAAATAACTAACTAACTAATATGAACGTAAACTATTTTCAAAATAATTAATCATAAAAATAAAAGTACTTTCAGTAAATTTATTAATCAAAAAATGAATATTACGACGTATAAATAGTTTAAAGTGCAGAACTATGAAATAACTCACATCAAGTAAATGTTCTGCAACATATATTGCAGTTTTGGTATGCAATGTCAACGGTCCACATCGTATTTGTGATTTTCCTTTAGCCAATGCCATAAGAATTATAAGCTATAATAAAATAACAGATGCTTTTAAATTAAAACATCTGCATCATTAATTAGAATTAAAAGAATCTAGTAAGTAATGAATAGCAAATCATTTTGTGGAAAATTAGAGTTGATTGATGTCCTAATTAAAATAGTACATTAGGAATCGATATGTTTAAAGCTGGATTAGTATTCCTCCTTGTACTGAAAGCATTTTCCGTTTCCTTTACAATGAAACAAGAATAAAATCAATACATGTAGGTGTTGCAAAATCTCTGCGGCTACTATTACATATTATAGGACAAAAACAATGATTTGAAAGTGAGTGCAGCCACAGTGAAAATATTTCTAAGCTCATGTTTTTCTTCAAGTAAGACATTTAATATACACATCAGTAATCTCAAATGGGTTTATGAAGATTGCATTAAATGAAAACAAATGAAGTACAAGCATTAAAGCTTAACCATTGTGACCCTCTAAATGAATAATTCACTACGGATATAAATCATATTATGGGAGCTCAGATATGCAAATATCAGAGTAATGATCAGCCTAACTGATAAACTTAAGCGACAAAAAATACATTTTTTTCAATCAGTATTGGTTTGATGTTAACAAACACGGTTAGTTATCTCGGCATATTGTGTTTCTAGGAAATATACATGTAATTAGACTTAAGTGATAACTTAGATTCGTTGTCAAAAATTGAAAAAATGTCAGTAGTGTTAATCAAATACATAAGTTTAAAGTTTATGTTCATAAATTCACCTGGTCCTGCATATAATCATCGACACATGTTCCGATTTTGGAGTAATTATAAAGTGACCGACAGGCTTCTGAGACCCGGTCCCTGTGATTATGATCTCGAGGACTAATAATCCCAGAGACGGCCAGCCGACAGTCTGTTGAAGTATGCATAATGAACCTAACGTAAAACAGCAAAATTTCACATAAATACAAAACGAACACACATTTAAACTTACCCACATACACAAAATAAAACATCATTTAGTAAGGACTAACAATATATCTCATGAACTTGCGATATGTGCTGAATACAGAAGTCCGTTAGTTACAACGTAGAACTTCGTACATTAGGTCAGGTTGCCATGCGGCATTAGCATAGGGACATAATTGTCTATTCAAATTTTATAGTGGTAGAGATAGTAAAAGTATTAGGGGTAATAGGGAAAATTAAGGTTCGAAGACACTATTCAAGAAGTACGCCAGTGAGAAAACTTCACAGAGAGATAGAGGTGATGAGGAATTCAGAAGATTAGAATTTCAGAGAACATAAAGAGTGGATGCACCTGCACCCCTGCAAACGATTTTGAGCCATATCTTTCAAGATCCCCAACCATCGGTTACTGTCGTCTCGCAGACCCCAACCAGGTAGTCAATATCAACCAACACGACTTAATCCATTTGTCAGCAGAATCATGGATTTGTGCCATGTTTTGGTCTGACCGCCCCCGTGCTTTCTTCCAACCTATTCCTATACCGCAAAACATAGCTCGTCAAGGCAGTCGGTAGTTGGGCGTTCGTAATACACGTCCCAACCAACTCAAATGATGGTGTTTCACCACATCATCAGTCGAATTGCCATCTTTACTAAGTATCCGTTTCCTAACAACTGCATTGCTTGCTTGTAACATAATATACGAGCAATAGATCAAAGACACCTACGATTGAAAACCCGTTACCTACGAATATCTACACTGACTGGCCATGTTTCTTAGTAATAACGTAGGACAGAGCGAACTGCTACACGGTACACTCGTCATTTAGTCAGCAGAAAGATATCTCACTTACGCCATGAGTGACGCATGTTGGCAAAAGCCAATCCAGCCTTCTGTATCCGTGCTGAAATTTCATCACAAACCAGGCCATCAGCACTGATGAAACTACCCAGATAAGTGAAGCGGTCGACACATTAGACTACTTCACTCCCTATCACTAATTCAGGTGCCGATGCAACCCAATTTTGGAGAAACATTTTGCATTTAGAAGGGAAGAATCGCATCCCGAACATGCCTGCGTTGTTGCTTAGGGTAGTCAGAAGACTGCATTTTGTCAGCGTCTTCACCAAGTAGGACAATGTCATCGGCATATTCTGAGTCGACAAGCGAGCCACCTGGTAGAATGTCTACTCCTGAAAATTCAGACGAGGATAAGGTGATATCTAGGAGCATATCTATAAAATTAAACAAGAATGGAGAAAGTGGACATCCCTGACGGACACCACGTGAAGTGAAGACTCCCGCTAACAGTTCGCCATAAGCTCTCACTCGACCAGTGGTGTTTGAGTAGAGGGCTTGTATAAGGTTAATGTACTTCTTCGGTACACCTTTCAATGACAGACACTGCCACAGAACCTCACGATCCACTGAGTCGAATGACGCCTTAAGGTCCAGGAAGACAACTATAGCAGGACGGCTAAATGTCTGCTTTCTATCTTTCGTTATTGAGGGTAAAATTTAGAAACTATATTGGTTAGACTGATTCCCCTGTGATTGTCACAAGAAGACTTTTGTCCTTTCTTATAGATTGGGACAATCAGTGATTGAGACCAGTCGGATCGGATTACGTCCAGTCTCCAGATTCTACCTAAGATCTCAGTCAACCTAGCTGCTAAAACTGGACCACCATCCTTAAATATCTCAGGGGTAAGTCTATCAGGACCTACAGCTCGCCCTCGCTTCAGACTTGCTAACGCTTTCTCAACTTCATAAAGACTAGGGGGACTTACGTCGACTTGCCATTCAGGATGACTGGAGATCGTGGGTAACCGAAGAGTGGCTCGAGGCCAGTTGAACTGATCCTTAAAGTGTTCTGCCCATCGGTCCAGTCTCCTGCATTGAGAATGGATAATAAGACCATCCTTTTAAAAACAGTCTAACTCACACTTGGGTTCCTAATACCAGTTTCCTTGATGAGTCTAAATAGTTGCCTACTGTTGCCTATCGCCGCTGCCTTTTCCATCTCTCTCGCTTTCTCCACCCAACTGTTATTGATCATCGCGTAGGCTTTTTGTCAGCCTACGTTTAAGCTGACTCCGCTCCTCATCGCCCTCAGAGACAGGCGGGATGAGTTTTCGAGCATCCATCAGTTCGGTGGATGCTATTGAGATCCACGGCTTCATTCTAGCCTTATGGTTTACCTTACAAGAAGATATCACTGCTGTTTCCACAGCCTTTTTGATATCATTCCAACCTACTTCTGGATGGGAATCGCTAACATGGTTGCTTAACTCTCTTTCTAGTGGCTCCTGAAATATTTTCTTAGTTTGATTACCATCAAGTAAAACCCTAAGAGGCTTTCTTACGGTGTCTTTCCTACGCCCAGTAAGCTTCAAACAAATACGCGCTCGCACTAGGGCATGATCTGAGTCTAAACATGTGCCCCAGAACGAGCGACAGTCTTCTATCGAACCCCTTTATCGGTGGCTGATGGCAATGTGATCTAGTTGGGTCCAACGTTGAGACGACTTTGGAGGTCGCCAGGTCAACAGATGCTTTTCCTTTTGCCTAAAGTTAGTGTTTGCTAAGAATAGGCGGTTGTCTGAGCATACTTGCAACAGACGGTCACCATTGTCTGTTCTCTGAGCCGCAACACCATAACATCCAGCTAGATGTCTTTCATTTTCACTTAGTCTACCTATTTGAGCATTGAAGTCACCAGCCATTAATACTATATCAGAGTGCCTAGCTTTTTGGAGGAGGTCCGAAAGCTTTCTGTAAAACTCATCTTTAACCTCATCTGAATTGCAGTCAGTGGGGGCATAGGCAGATACGACGAAGAGGCAAGAGTCGGACAGCACACAAGCGACTATCTACTGGGATCCAGTCAAGGAGAGATTGTTCAGCCCTACGACTCAATGCTATGCCTACGCCAGCAAGACCCCTGTAAGCAGCATCAGGGCTACTGGATACATGAAGAGTAAATCGAGCTGCTTCTCCGTTTTGACAAGGTGGAATCAGGTTAATGACTTTACTAGGATCCTGTATGCGCGTTTCCGAGACGCAGCATACATCGATGGCACGAGTTTCTAAAGTCCTAGCTAATGATGCCTGTTGCCCTATTTGACACAAAGTCCGTACACTAAATGCTCCAACATGTAGTTTAGAACGGGGTTTAAGAAGACCAGAAACGACGTT
The DNA here is from genome assembly GCA_944470395.2 of Schistosoma turkestanicum. Lineage (NCBI taxonomy): Eukaryota > Metazoa > Platyhelminthes > Trematoda > Strigeidida > Schistosomatidae > Schistosoma > Schistosoma turkestanicum. The sequence goes on from OX103979.1 coordinate 23,933,994, forward strand.
TCGCGAACTCACATCGTTTGCATTAGCTGTGCACTGTGATAAAAGAATGTGAGAAGAGTTAGTCGTGGAGATAGGAGAGGTACTAGGGGGTATAGGAAGGATTTGATTTTGATCAATTTGGTCTCGTGTGCTGTTACGGGTATGAGGGCGGTTGTGACTTCCCGGCTGCCCACACCGTGGGAGGTTGTTTCTTGAGGGACCTGAAAAGGAAGATAGATTAGTGTTGGTCTTAGAGACCTGGGTGCGTGACCGCAGAGTCCAAGGGACAAGTGCTTGATGCCGGTCACGCACGGCCTTTTTGTTAAAGGTTTTTTGAGGATTAGCTCCGCTCTTAAAGGCCCTTAGTGGGCACCCTTACGCAAGGAGACGGAAATCCGTGAGGTAGGTTGAGGTGTGACATTTCTAGGGTCGATCTTTTCTAACCCTTCCTTCCTTGTGAGAAGGCAGCATCGCTGCAGATGCTGGTTGTTCGAGGGAAACACCTTACTGCTGTCACACCTCTCTGCAGTCAGCAGTACAACTTCGCCCCCAGACCTTGGGTAGCTGCTTTTAGTCTCGTCGTTCTCCAATCGACCAGCCTGGCATGGTAGGACCTGCAGGAACATGTGTTCCAGCCAGTATAGCTCGGTTGGGTTATCACGATAGGCAAGCCCGACTACCACGTCAAGGTAGCAGCTACGGTCGGGCTTCTATGGCTAACGTAAGAACATGCTTGTCTTCCATTATGTTCTGAAAAGACTAGCAATCGCACCGGTTGGATAGGATCATATCCAGTTTACAAACTCTAGCTAATACCACAGCCAACTAAAGTGAGAAAATTCAGTTGACGATTCTAAGTTAAATTATCAAGGTCTTCTGCTTTATTCCATTTAAAATTACCTAGTTTTTTCAATTGGGTCAATTTCACAGTTTGTTTAGGGGTGGAAGGTAATTGAACTGTTGTCCAAAGTGTTGACCTCATTTTTCAAATCTCCTTGATCGAATAAATAACAACTCCCTTTTTTCTGAGATAGTCTCACTAACATCTGCCTTTTTAATACCTGTTCGTTTATTCATCCGGTGGAATCGTCTGATGTTACCTATCGACTAAATATCTCACCTATCTTGCTTTCGTCGCCTAACACTGCTCAAAATCGTTGCGATAACTTATTGTTAGTTTACGCTTCCACTTCCTGCAGTCCTTATTACTATCTTAGACTATAAGGATTATTTATCAAGCCTGAAACCTAATGGTCTTCACTAACCTTTTGGTTTAAGTTGTTTAATATATAATTTTGCTATACTTACAGCTGTCTGGATATCTTTCTAGACCTTGTTTCTCAACGACCGAACTAACTCTTCCTTAAATGAATCACTAATCTTTTTGTCTTTGAACGGTCACACAAACAGGGTTTGCCTAAGTATGATATACAGAAATGGAAAGGAAGATTTATTTCATCCCATATTCGATCATTTGTCCAAACTGGAGTCAAGTCACGGGCCATTATTCGCTAAGACCCATCCTTAGTGTTTTTCACTTTGATTTAGTCTGTCTACTTGAGTGCTGAAATTCCCCTCGACGACTACTACGTCTGAGAGCCTCGCTTTAAGAAGACCATGAAGTTTCCTGTAAAATTTGTCTTTTACTTCATCTGAGATGCGATTATTGCGGGTCTAGGCAGAAACGATGTACGAAAAACGTTGCACAACCATTTTTCTGATTTTTTACACTACCGTTGGGACGGACAGCACAGTAAACTATCAACAGTGATCCAGTCGAGAGCCACAGCGGCATGCCCTAGGAAAGGTGCTGTCACGTCAATGGACACGAAAGGTTTGTCACATAGTAGCTAGATAAGGTCAAGGGAATGAACATGCTTGGATTCTGCATGAGTGCTTCGGAGACACTTTATATATCTAAAACATGAGATTCTATGACCATAGCTAATGATGCCAGTTGTTCAAGTCGATACAAGGTTACGATAACAAGAGCTCCTACATCTAGCTTGAAAAGCAGTTTTAGTAGAGCAGATAGTTATCATTAGTAAGAGAAGCTGATGTCGGAGACAAAATGAAAGGAAGTAGGATTTGGTGAAGATGGGGTTTGATCACAAACGAGGTGATTCCGTGTGCTGTTAGAGCTAAAATTAGGATTACATAATAATTTCCACATTTAATTAGTATCATAAACAATGAAACGTATGGAAATGCTACTATAGTCATGAAACGGCAGCATTAGTATGCATTGACGATCGGTGAGAAGCACAGATGATAATAAAACTAAATAAGCAGACAAACGAATACATGAATAGCAAAGCACACGAAAAAACATAACTAGTAACGTACATAAATGCCGCAACATCACCTTTACAACGATTACCACTTTCTTGAAATGATTCAATACTTATAGGACACGAGAAATAATTGCTGAAACAACTTAATGCTTCATCTTTCATTTCATAAGCAACCTAAATTAATGCAGCCAAAAATAATAACAGTTTAAGATAAATTATACTATGCTGCAATCAAAATCTGCAAAATAAGTTTTAGAAAGTACAAAATGTTAGAGATGTTATTTTGCAGTACAAATTTGATTACTGCTGATATTAAATACCTTTGCAAAAATGGCTAAACGATGTTTTGAGAAAACGAACATTTTAATACTGTTGGGTTATGTATTGACTTTAATTAGTAAGTGAAAATTTGAACGGTAACTCATCGTATGTAAATGTACAACTTTTAGGAATAAAAGTAATCCTGTAGACTGGTTTCAAAATATAAACTGTCCTGTTGTGCACCAATCATTTCTAAGGACAGGAAAATTAACTAACATGTGCCCTATGTACAACACTATTATTTATTAAACTGTAAAGTTCGCACACGCTAATAACGCTTGTGAAATAAAAACAACCACTGCGATGTGGACGACTACTACCAACTGCGCACTACGTGGGAATTCCAGCAAATTTAGTGGCTGCAAAGCACATAGATATCATAACCAGGACACAAGTTTTGAGAACCACTAGACACGTCATCAAGGACAGATTACACAATACGAAAAAGAGACAAGATTATAAACCCCTCATCTAGTGATTCAAGCTACTAAGGATATATAGTTATCAGGTTTGAACTATGTTTTGGACTGATAAAAAGTGACTTCGTACACAGGTCATTTCAAAAGTGTATACTGATTTCAGATTTCCCAAGAAAAGTAAATTTACCTTCAGTGGAACTCTTCCTGCTACGAAAGCATAACCACCAACTGCCTCAACGGTTCCTGAATTTAGCAACAAAATGGGATAGATTGGTTCTTTCAGGGGTGAAAATATTACTTTGACAATCCCACCACCTAGTGGATAAAAGCCTCTGTCTTTATGTCTTACGACTGACGAGCACTCACCGTCGAACAATGTCCACCTCATAAATTAGACCCATTTTTCTGAAGTAATGTGATGTTACCTAACGACGTTAGGCAATTGAATTTAATAAGTTACTTCAACCATATAGTTGATCGGAGGTGCAAACAATGCATCCGTACCACCACGCAACAACAATTCACTCCGACTAGGAGCAAATACTAATACTGGCGCTACAGCTTGTAGCATTAGAGACACAGACCTCATTTAAGGCTTGTAAATAATCCTTTTGACATACCCTGCTGTTTTCGCATCAGCTTCATAAAAACCGGGGGAAATTTGACCAGGCACTAACCGAATTTTCGTAGATCCAACTGAACAAGACGATAAATGACCACAACACACTTTTCCAGTAAGTTCTAAAGCAGCTAGATGTTGACTTCTAAGAACAAAATCTACCACTGAAAAAAATAATCACTTGAGACCCGGCTTTTGTCGGCCAGCACGAATGCTATATACTTCAATTGGTTTTTTTGTTATTGCTGCTATTGAAACAGCATTACGCAGGATTTGACCACCCTAAATGAAAATGATTCTAAGGTTTGAGATATACTTACACCCTCCATGGTAGATCCATCAATTAAAGTTATGTGGCAACTATCCGATCCAGCCATACCACTTATACATGCAGCGATCAGTCTTTAATACGTTTGCGTCCTGCCTGATGTAACCTTGTCTGTTGCGTGAGCGCGTCGAGCAGTGCGCGTACGGAACTCCGGAAAGCAGAAAAGCAAGAAGATAAATAAGCGAAAACACACAAAATGTGCATTAGAATACTTCCAAAAAACGAAGTTGGTGGACAAGAAACATTTACAATTGTATTCCTTTTGTTTAACTGTACTAGAAACGCGTACAGCTTTCTGTTTTTGCGCTGCTACCATCATTCATAACATGCTCCTCGTTATGTCCCCCACTTTCTCCCTCAAGCTTATTCTTTGCCCTGTACTTATTTGTATTTATTGTGAGGGGCTAGTAATTAGTATCTAGAGTGATCATTGTCAATCTGGACTTAGTTACCACTAAAACTGTAATGACTTTCAGAAATGAAATCACTTGATGGTAGTAGCGCACAACTAAATCAACTAGACGCTGAAAAACCAGGTTTCAGAATGGTCACGAGCGTACTTATTCTAAAAACTGCAGGTAATTTATGCAAAAAGTTACATATAACGTGTGGATTGATACTATAGTTATATAACTGATCAAAAATGAAAGTTAGCAGTCTGACGATCAAATCTGCACAATTTACAAGACAGGATACAAAAAGGGTCCACCATGAGTCAACGTTCAGCAGGTCCGACCTACACACCAGTACAAATGACCTAAGACTGTCAAATTTCCACCCTATATACACAATTTCCAATACTTTTGTAGTGTGCGAACATGCAATATCTTTTTAACGAGCTAGTATAAACCAATTGATCTCTTTGCGCTCGATTATTGTTCTTTCGGTACGGTTCCAGGTATCTGGTACTGTCCAATGGATGGTAGTATAGCCACTCGACTGCACACATTCTAGTCAGTCGGCTGTTGTTTGTGAGTTTGTATATCCTGTGATTTGAATGAGTATGTTTGTTTCATGAAGGTAGGGTTTATGGATACCAGCAGCTATCACGTTCCCAGGCTGGAGATCAGTCAGTTGAAATGTGGAGAATATTGAGGAGAAAATTCAAATGCTGCTAAGAAGATGATTTCAGAACCAAGTAGATAAATGGCTAATTTGATTTATTAACTGGTGGTGAAGAATGTGCGAGAGGATAGAAGTGTAAGCGAGGGAGAAGAAACGGAGATAATATGCTAGATGGATTAGATTGGCGATCTGAGGAGATGGAAATAGTCAGCTGGAGGAATCAGTAGTCTGTAAAACATAAATTCTTAGAATTGTTTTATTATCCAGTTATTACGGACTCACTGATAATATCTGGTTACTTTTCGTTCACTGGTCAGTACATGAATACCATCATACCTATCAGCTTTTTCGTTGATGTCATGGCCATTTTTGGATCTCTTCCACTTACTTTCTGCTTCGTGCGGAAAAAGATATCGTTATTTTAATGGTAGTGGGATGAAACTCGAAGTCTTAAGTGCCCACAGTTTCTTAGGTCTTGGATAACCGTAACCTTTTCTTTCATAAGTGGAAAGAGATATCCACGAATTTTCAACCGTTCATGAACTCCGGAATTATACGCCGAAATGGATATTTTTATATCCTAAACACACCTTGAAACTCACAGCGACCTGTCTAGATGTACCAGGGTGGGGTTAAAAATATCATGGATTTTCAGAGTTGTAGAACGCTTTAGTCCGTAACACGTTTCAGATCGTGAACATCTAAAGTCAAGTCAATCAACATGCCAGGAATGAAGGTTGAAGGCATATTTATAAGATGGCTTGGATGTCGAGAAGAGATTGAACTAAGCATGCCAGTCAGTGTAAAAAAGTGAGTTGTACACTGTACTCAACAATAATATGGGGCTGATGTGTAACCGGGAGCCTTCGACTAGGATGTGACCATTAAATTAATGAGGTTCAGCAACAATATCTGAAACTATTTATTTCGGGTATTTACTCACCGTCATAGGGTCATCCTTTAGCCACTATGAACATGAAGCTTCTCGCTCTACGTACTTGTGGTCCATCCAGTTAAATTCGTTTCCGCGTCTTTAAAATGATTTTTACTGGTCTAAGTGTACTTTTGATTTTATGTATTCACTCGCTCTTTTACTTAAAGCACTGAACACTTGGAAGACATAGAATTTTGCCTGTTTTCCGGTGAATGATTTGGACTGCAGTGATTCATTTCGGCCCGAGATCCATGATGTATGTCACTGTCCTTGATGTATTACCCATTGTTGCCGTTACACCAACTTATCTTTCCTCCCTTATCCATGAAGTTGAAACCAGATTACAACTACCTAAGTTATTTGTTACCATTATCACTTATGATTGTTGTTTCCAGAGTTTTAGACCACTTTACAACAAATAACGTAAATTTTAAATCTTATGTCATTCAACAAACAACTTTATATTTGCATATACTGAGAGTGAGTAGTATAAAAGACATAAGAGTATGTTTTTTTCACATGTTCCTTAATTCAGTCGTTGCCGTCTCGAATCCTGGTGAATTAACGAACCGTTCAAACAGTCACCTCGTCAGTTTATCTTATTTCAGACTCACTTAAATGATTATTTGATTACAATTGTGTTATGTTTAAGGCCCCAGATTCCAAATCATTTTTCAGGACAATATATACACAATTACTGCTTTGAAAATATATCAGATAGTTGAAGCTTACAGACAATCAATATGTATTGTATATTGCGCTTGGTAAGGGTCTTTATACAAAATATAACTAAGGGGTAAAAGAGTGTGGGAACGCAATACTTTTAACACAGCCACTAATGAAGCAGAAACCTGTGGTAGCGCAATGGAATGTATTTCGAGGGTGGAACTATGATAGTACATAGAAAAGAATAGACACACATTATGTTGGTGTTTTTGGTGTTTTATTGAGGTTACTGAATGCTTCGTGTTGTTTACTCACGCCTCCCCCAGTATATGCGATACCTCTAGTGGTTAAATAGCATATGGAGCTTGAGCGCAAAAGCGAAACAGCAAGTCTGTTCTAATAGTTATGAAGAGAGGATATAAATTTTAAAACGAAAAACAACTAGTAAATGTAAACTATTGACCATTTGAAATTTGATAGATTAATAATAATAATTCCTTTTCTAATAAAAACAGGTGTACAAGAGACATACCAATCTACAGTCAAGATCAAAATATTAAGATTGCTAATATATTTTTTGTAAAACGTTGTTCCTTCACTGAAATATTTCACTAAATACATTGGCTTCATATGGTTGGCTAAAATTTTCCAGACTCTGCAGCGTACAATGCGAATAATTGACGCGAGTTTCGACGAACTGCTAATGACTGCGAAACAATGTAAGGTAGAGCCAGGTCTGCATATAATAAGAACATATGAGGTAACTGTGCTAAGATCTGGTTGATATTCTTCAGATAATTAATTTTCAGGCCCCTGGGTAAATTAGCCAAGTCTTCAGCAAAAATCCAGATCAATATTTAAGGACTGGAATAAAGGGCTGAAAAAGAGAAATAAAAAATGGCATAACAGAAAATATTCTTGTTTAAAGCCGAACAAGGACTCAGTAGATAACTTTTTTAATTAGAACGCTAATTGTACGCCTGCACTTATGTAGGTTTATGAAGACAATTCACTAGTAAGAAAACGGATGAGCAATTAATCTTATGATTAGAGGAAATTCAGAAGCACTGAACTGGTATTAATAATGTTGATTTCCAGAATATAATGATGAGGCACAGTGGTATGATGCTTTTCTGATATTTTATTCATTCTTTTTCCTTATAACTCTGTGGCTCAAAATGTTATGAGTGAGCCCTTTTTCAGTATAATTGTCTAGGTCTGCTTGTAATAGGATTTCTTGCTAGGAAGTTAAAAACAGTGAAATGTTACAAATATGAGTCGTTGGCAAGGAGAAGTAACATCAGTATCACTGACTTGTTAAATCCTGCTATATCGTAAGGAGCTGTAAGCAAACAAAATGTTCTGCCACACATATATGGGTAGATTGTGGCTATCGCCCCGCCGTCACTAACGCTGGTCAGATACCCCAACCTCCCTCCTTTTGTGATGCAAGGCTCTCTTACGTTTAATGGTAGATTTTAAAGCATGTTTTTTAGTCTACGCTCTATTTTATTTACACCTTGTTGGAATATACTTTCTCTACTAGCTCCATGTTACAAGCAAACTAGACAAATTTACCTTCTGTATGTAGGGCAAAATATCGACGAATATCAACCAGACCTTTGTACATTCACCGCATCAATTCTTGTTATATGAAAACCTGTCTGTACCATGAATCATTTCTCAGCCCATAAGATGATTGTCGTAACGCAACCTTCGTAACTTGCGCCAATTACTCGCTTTGTACATTCCATCTTTAAGAAAACAATGAATCTTGTGAAATGTTTCAGTAACTTTATACCGTTTTAAAAAAAAATATGTTGCTAATCTTAACATTTTGATCTTGCCTGTAAATTGGCATGTCTCTTGTAACATGTTTGTTATTTGAGAATAAATTATTATTATTATTATTATTATTATTATTAACTAATGGTATGAATTGTAAGATAGGTGTCAGTTAATTGTTACTTTGGAGATAGGTTGGATAGGCAGCTGGATGTTAATTAATCGGAGAAATAAAATTTATTAAACCGTTAACACTTAAACATGAAGGAACTTCCAGTGATACAGTAAGTTTGAGTTCCTTGTAATCGACAGTAGTTAACCAGCATCTACAGGCTTTTCATTTTATCCATCTATTGTAAATAAAAATTAAAACTGCCGCGAAGATAAGAAAATAATGATTGGAATTTAAATTTAGAGAAAAGTCCGAATGTCATGGGTACAGCATCAATGGAGTAACCTATTACTGTTATCAGGAACATGGGGATTCATCTATCATTGTGTGAGAGCTGTTTGGATGGTAATGCGGGTGCAGTATATTCATGGTCTGTTATTTTTTCTAAGGTTATTCTAAATATTTGGTGGACATAAAAGAGTGTCTCAGAATTCGATGTGAGTTCTGGAAATAGTTGTAGTCTAACAAGAGCATTACTAGATTCTTGAACCTGGTGATTGTGTCACAGATACGGATAGTAATTGGCAATCTGTTCTACAATAGACTGTACCGTGTTGCGAAGAAATTACAACGCAATGATTTGTTGTGTTGTGCCATTATTGGTGTATGTGGGTTATTTATACGTCTGTAATCAGTGTCGTGGTTCATTATTGGGCCACATATTATCTGATGGAGAAGTATAAGGTTGCTTTTCAACCGACTGCACCATAGGCAATTCAATGAAATATGTCCGCTTCCTTAAGTGTAGCCGTAGTTATGGTTCCATACGAGCAGTCGCCGTGTGAAGGTTTTTTGAACATTTTCTCCTAGTATCTTGTCCATGATATTCATGTTTGAGACGACAATTGAGCAATATTCAAGGAATCGCCGTATACACATTTTGAAGAGCCTAAGCTTAGCCTCACTTGTCAAGAAGTTCTTATTTATAAACATCATTAGCCGTCTGGATTTAGAGATAATAACTGAGGTAGTTTCTTCAAATTTTAGGCTTCTAGAGTAAATAATATACAGGTCGTGCTCTGATATGACAGTCTGGACCATACATTTTGTAAGTATAGTGGTACTTCATGGTGCTGCTCACTAAAATGCATAATGCCACATTTGCTGTGGTCAAACGGTAGCTGCCATGTTTCGCTCCATGTAGATAAGTTTTCAGGATCACTTTGAATCCTGGCTATATTTTGTCCAGATATTCAGGTTTATGGCTGTAAATGGTTTGAAAATTATAACACAAATCATCGCTCTCAGTTTTCAGAATGCTAGCTGGGATACCACCTGGTCCTTCAATGTGAGAGTGTACTTATGGCCTTGAGAATATTTCGTACACTGAAGTCTGCACTGGCGATTTTACAGAAAGGCATTGGGATCAGGTGTGATTCATCGATCGCGTTTTCGTTTGTTAATGTAGCAGAAAAATGTTCACTAAATAGCTGTGAGACGTTTTTGGTCTTCATGCACTTGCTTGTCCTTAATAAATACGTTCTCTACTTCCACATCTAGGCATTTAAGTTTATTTCGAAGGGTTTTAGTAGGCACGCTTTTCCCGTGCAGTCGCCTTTTTATACGTATTATCTCTGTCTCAACACATTTGCAACTGTGTGAGTTCCACATTGCCTGTTATCAATTATACTGTTCTCACTTACACGCTATTGACTTACCTTGACCCCTTAGTGCTATCTATTGCTCAACTATTAACCGTGATACTCTTTATATCTCCTGCTTAGCTAGTTAAGTACATATTCCCCACTACATTCTAAATGCTTATATCTTGTTTGAAAATCCTTACTATTTCTCCATAACTGTTAACTGTATAGCATTGATGAAATAGTGTTTCTCAACAGGATGCGAGACATAGAACTCAATAGCTTCTTTTAAACATTTAACATGAGCCTAACAACACAAAAGGAGGGAGGATGGAGTTACTGACCAGCAAACATTGATGGTGTGGGCGATAACTTCAAACAGCCCATGTTTGTCGGGCAGAACATTTTGTTTGCTTTCGGCTCTTTAGATTGATGAGACGACTAATCAGTAACACTGGGGTTGCTCTTATACGCTTGCTACTTCTGTGGTTCATGTTTCCAAAACTATGCTGAGGTCGCTATTCCGTCGAGACACCCGCAACATTCTTACTCAGACACTTACAGTATGACCTAGTGGTTGGCATTCAATAATAATAATAATAATAAAACAGTAAGACAGTGGGAGATTTTATTCATCAAAGTTTTCTTTTTACAAACTCTACTCTTTCAACTAGAATTTCGATTTCAACGTACATAAATCCAGCTTCTTACTTCGACTTCTCTTCTGTCCACCTGACACTGCACAACTCTCCCTTCTTTTTTGCTGTACTCCTTTATCTGTGTGTTATATTCTTATATTCCCATAATTTACTTTAATTTAAGTGGTCAGTATGAATTTTATCTTGACTTACTACTGTATTGACTACTTCAACATGACAGGTTAAGTAGTGCTTTGGTTATATATATACACTTGCCACACTGCTGCCTTTTTCTCTCTCTCTTCTCCTTTTCAGAAACCCATTCACGGTAGGAAATCCTTGGCTACTCTACGGAACATGCACCCTAGGTATATGACTGTCTGGATCACAGCTCGTATCAAGCGCGCTCCATATGACCTTACCCAACAAATTCACTATTGATCTCGGCAAATCGCCAAAAGAACCTATTGTGCACCTTCCTTCCTTATTTGTGCTCTACTATTGAAAATAAGGCTGTACAATAATGTTTCTGTCAGTGACATGGTGTAAATATGCAATCAGAAACTGACTCTTATACTTAATTTAACTGCTATAACTTTACAGTAATTGTGACAATTTGATCTAGCCTGTAAACTGGCGTGACTCTTGTAACGTAGTTATTTGAGAATAAATACATGTTATTATATTATTATTACTGTTTAGAGCATCTTTAGTAAAGGAGTTACTAAGACCTACATGGGTGTTGTATGAGGAATTATGGGGGATATGTTAAGTAGGTAACTGAAACTTACAGGAGGGGATTTTAGCCCGGGGGAAATGTGGAGAACGTTGCCTGCGGCTTTTATACTCTGCATGTGGTATGAAATAACTTGAGCTAAATGTCGCGCAAGAGGTACTACAAGTGACTGTATCCCACCAAATCTCTGAGTAGGCTGGCAGTGCAGTGCACCACAGTTTTTGTATAGTCTTGATGATTCAACTCGTTACTAAGGTTATATTTATTCGGAATAGTCTTAACTTGGGGATGGTTTGCAATGTACGAGTGCCAGTTGTTATGACCTTTTCTAAATTTGGAGGTCATGTTTAACAACTGGCTTGGTAGGTAGGATGTATCGAATTTTCATCCTTGGAGTTTATGCAAATAAAATCCTGCAGATTAGGGCTAGGGTATGTGGTGAAAAACATTCTGCTTCCATATTTGCGAATAATTCTAGGGTTTGGTGGTTGTGCGGTGTACCTAACTCTTGGATAGTTATTATTTGATCACATGTTGGTTTGACATGTTCTTAATATTATCAGTCTTAAAACTTATACAGGCTAAGGGCACACCGCATGGCACTGAAGAGTGAACCTGTTAATTGTAGCTGGGAAAGTCACAGGCAAGCGGGTTTGAATCCCACCTATTTTTTTATTTGAGACCTAAGATTTAGTCTGTTCACTTTTCTTAGTTAAAGATGGGGAATGTTTTGGTTCCCTAGCCATGTTTTGCGAAAAAATTTAGTTTCTTCCGGGTACTCTGGTGGAATATATTTTGGGGACCTAGTCTTAATTAATTTTAGCTGGAATTTTGTTGTTTTTTGGGACATATTCAATCAATTTAACGTTCGAACAGCCAGGATTAGAACTGCAGGTGTCGTTAGATTTCTTGATGACAGACGGGCTTCGTACTTTGCCAGAAGATTTACAGTCAACACATTCATCAAGATCTACAATGTGGTTTATGTGCTTCTTAATGTTTATGACAGTGGGAGTTGTCTCCAGTTCAGCCACTGTCACAACCATATTAGCCTTGTGTCCATTATAACTTCAGCCGTTTGATTTTTCCACTAGGTCTGATCTCCAACTATGAGATATACCCCCAAACACAACTCTACTAGCGGCCCGAATCATATCACTCGAATGGTGGCACCAACAAATCGAATCCAATACCCATTATCTTTTTCTTGAGCTAGTACAAACAAACCGATTTCTTTGCGCTCGATTATCGCTGTTTCGGTATGGTTCCAGGTGCCTGGTACTGTCCAATGAATGGCAGTATAGCGAATCGACTGCACATGTCCTAGTGAGTCAGGTATTGTCTGAGTTTGTTTAACCCGTGATTTTAGTGAAAACGTTTTGGATGGTGATACAATGGTAGCGAATCATTGGTTTCAGTAACTTGACTCAGTATTTTTAACTCAGGTTGAAGATCATATTTATTAGTTTTCGCGGACCTTCAAGTATCACATTCTGTTATGATTTCCTTGTTTAAGTGGTCCATGTCACAAGGAACAAGTTTCAGTATTTCCTTAACATCCATAAGTCACATTAACTAAGTTTTCAATTTGTCTACCTCCGGTGCATACAATAAACTCATCCAGGTTAATATTGTAGATTTATTTCGACAGTGGCTGTCCCAGTTGTTTCCTATAGAAACACTCCTGTACGTTCCTCCTAGTTCCGGGTCCCGACCAAATCAAAAAGGGCAAAATTCTAGGAGAAAACGTCTCTATATTATTATAAAATGGAAATACAAAGTCTTACGGAATTTGTGTTTCTTCCAGGGTTAAATTACTCCGCAGAGTATCCAACACAATAGCCGATAAGTGACACTAAGTCCAGCAGCCACCGCGTCCGTCCAAAAATGTGGCGGTAGCCATATTATATCAGATTTAAACAATATATGTACAGTTCAGAAGCAAACACAAAAACTTCAATATAAGTACAAATATAGAAAGAATAACAATATACAATGATAAAATCTCAAATTGGAATCAAATAAAATACCAAAAATGTCAAGAGAAAAAGTCCATCATGTCATAGCAAAAATATGTAAACATGGAGGGATTTTCCAAAAACACAAAACATTCAAAAAGAATTCTACACCGGCCCGCAAAATCCCTCCATGCAAAAAGAGCAAGCGTTAATGACACTTTATTTAGGGTTCCCCGTTATCCCCTAATCCACACCGGAATAACGTGTAGGACTTACAGCAGTACGCCTACCCGCCATCCAACATGGATATGACCTATCGTGTTAACTAGGTACCTATACTTTCCCATCAGGCCCTTGATTCCCCTATCTATCGTGGAATGACCTAACGGTAGTATAAACCTTACCCAATTAACCCATACGAACATGAACAACACGTCGCAAAACTGGTCATATCCTATCCAAGGACTACATTCTCTATCATGGGGACGAGTCGCCAATCCACCACCACTTGCTCCGATCAGCAGATACCATGAAGTCCGTGATGCTAACTTATCAACAGAAGTTTTTGACCCATAAATAATATGCAAGGGTGGGATCTCCAATTTTGACATTTCATCGTCTCCAGAAGACCTTAAGTAGCATGACGTAGGATCAATATTTATCCTTCCATCTCCTGATGCAGAGGAGGTTTGAACAGTATTCATCATCGTCGGTAACTCATTTGTCACATCAGTGACATCCAGTTTATTATCAACGTCTAAATGATTCCGTTCTGCATTAGCATCCGTTTCAGCGGCACAAGACATATGCTCAACAATAGCATCGTCATCACACAGCACTGTAGACTGGCTGTTACCATCAAACACTTTCTTCTCATCATCACTCGACTGACAGTCAACCGTAATAGGAACAGTTACAGTTGCACAACCTTGTGCATCTTCAATCAACTTAACCTTCGTGACGAGGTCCGATGGCGTCGAAACACTAGGAGGCTCATTCGATGAAGTTGATAAACTAGTCCCTATAAGTGAACTGCTGACACTTTCTATATCCTTATTATCACTGTCACTACTAAGGTTCTGATGGCTACTATTTCCATGGCTAGTCGTAGCATCCGAAAGAGCATGAGGTTCAGGCTTCTTAGTAATAGTAGCATCATGTCTCCTAGGCTTCTTAGCCGTTACTGTACCACCATCACTTATCCTAGAATCTACTCTAGGTCCAGTTATATAATTTACCCTAACTGAAGGGTTCCGAAAATAAGCTTTATTCCGTTCAGTCAATCCTGCCTGGGCCTTATTCATATTTGCTGAACTCATTAACCTCTGATTACTCGAATCCAAATAACCGTTCCAGGCTTTTCGAGCAGCTAAGAGGCTTTTATCATCACACACTTCGGATCCATCTTGATGCCTACACTTTTCACCTTTTTCTTTCTTTTCTATACTTAGAAAAGCCATCTTATCTGTTACACCAACCGGCTTCTTGCTAGGACACGCATCAAGAGGCTTTACATCGTTACGGTCACATACTCGTCCTTCATCAGCGTATGCTTTCGTGATATAATTGACAAATCTCTTATCTTCCGAGCGTGCTTTAGGTAGAAACGAAAAATCCGAATGTCTCGCACGCAGACCACTAGTAGCTTCCGTATTATTTCCTGTTTTAGCCTGATAAGCTAATCTTCCAAACCTACTACTAGCTATCTTAGCACGAGACATAATAAATTCCGTCAATTCGTTAAAATTGGGCTCTCTCTCCTCTTCGTCCCACTTGAATACTAGCTCTGCCCACTGGGCTTGCATTCGACGAGGTAAGAGCCTTACTATTCGTTCTAAAGTAGCCATAGAGTTAAGTTCAGCTGTACAATTTAACTGTTCTAAAGTTAAAGCAGCGTTCTGCATTTTAATAGCCAAGTTCGTCAATGATTCAGGATCATTAAATTCTACATTCCCAGTTCTAAATAAGTCCTCTAAGGTTTCTCGCGCTATTACATGCGACTGTCCAAAGAGCTGTTTTAGAATGGCCTTAGCTCTCTTATATCCTGATTGTGGATCCATAATAATACAGCCTTCAATCGCATTTTTTGCTTTTCCCTTACAATAATGAATTAAATACAATAAACGCACTTGATCATCCTTTATTCGAGGTTCTATAAACGTCTCTATTTGTCGTATGAACCTAAAATAGTCGCGAGACCTTCCATCAAAAAATGAGAGTTCAACCTTAGGTAGTTCTAAACCCTCTATCGATGACTTACAATAATAAATATCAGACATAACATGTGGGTTACCCATAAAAAAGTTATCATTAACGACTTGCCTAGAGCCCTGTGATCCGTCGAGCTCTTCCACCGTCCTCATGTGTGATTTTTTTCTGTTTGACATCATAAATAAAGTTCAGTAGAAAAGGTAACAATACAAAATATAGTAATTCCACGGTTCAGTTCAAAAATATGATAAGTAGTTCCAACTTCTTCCTCCAAGGAAGTCTAGTATGATAAACGATTAAAATTCCAAATGTTTCTTTATAATTCTTAATAATCCGAATAGTTCCAAAATATATATGTTCAGATGAATATTTCCAAAGTATAATCCACGAAAGAAGAAATTCCACAAAGTATAGTCCACGAAAGAAGAAAAATTCCAGACTGTAGATTTATTTCGACAGTGGCTGTCCCAATTGTTTCCTATAGAAACACTCCTGTACGTTCCTCCTAGTTCCGGGTCCCGACCAAATCAAAAAGGGCAAAATTCTAGGAGAAAACGTCTCTATATTATTATAAAATGGAAATACAAAGTCTTACGGAATTTGTGTTTCTTCCAGGGTTAAATTACTCCGCAGAGTATCCAACACAATAGCCGATAAGTGAAGCTAAGTCCAGCAGCCACCGCGTCCGTCCAAAAATGTGGCGGTAGCCATATTATATCAGATTTAAACAATATATGTACAGTTCAGAAGCAAACACAAAAACTTCAATATAAGTACAAATATAGAAAGAATAACAATATACAATGATAAAATCTCAAATTGGAATCAAATAAAATACCAAAAATGTCAAGAGAAAAAGTCCATCATGTCATAGCAAAAATATGTAAACATGGAGGGATTTTCCAAAAAACAAAACATTCAAAAAGAATTCTACACCGGCCCGCAAAATCCCTCCATGCAAAAAGAGCAAGCGTTAATGACACTTTATTTAGGGTTCCCCGTTATCCCCTAATCCACACCGGAATAACGTGTAGGACTTACAGCAGTACGCCTACCCGCCATCCAACATGGATATGACCTATCGTGCTAACTAGGTACCTATACTTTCCCATCAGGCCCTTGATTCCCCTATCTATCGTGGAATGACCTAACGGTAGTATAAACCTTACCCAATTAACCCATACGAACATGAACAACACGTCGCAAAACTGGTCATATCCTATCCAAGGACTACATTCTCTATCATGGGGACGAGTCGCCAATCCACCACCACTTGCTCCGATCAGCAGATACCATGAAGTCCGTGATGCTAACTTATCAACAGAAGTTTTTGACCCATAAATAATATGCAAGGGTGGGATCTCCAATTTTGACATTTCATCGTCTCCAGAAGACCTTAAGTAGCATGACGTAGGATCAATATTTATCCTTCCATCTCCTGATGCAGAGGAGGTTTGAACAGTATTCATCATCGTCGGTAACTCATTTGTCACATCAGTGACATCCAGTTTATTATCAACGTCTAAATGATTCCGTTCTGCATTAGCATCCGTTTCAGCGGCACAAGACATATGCTCAACAATAGCATCGTCATCACACAGCACTGTAGACTGGCTGTTACCATCAAACACTTTCTTCTCATCATCACTCGACTGACAGTCAACCGTAATAGGAACAGTTACAGTTGCACAACCTTGTGCATCTTCAATCAACTTAACCTTCGTGACGAGGTCCGATGGCGTCGAAACACTAGGAGGCTCATTCGATGAAGTTGATAAACTAGTCCCTATAAGTGAACTGCTGACACTTTCTATATCCTTATTATCACTGTCACTACTAAGGTTCTGATGGCTACTATTTCCATGGCTAGTCGTAGCATCCGAAAGAGCATGAGGTTCAGGCTTCTTAGTAATAGTAGCATCATGTCTCCTAGGCTTCTTAGCCGTTACTGTACCACCATCACTTATCCTAGAATCTACTCTAGGTCCAGTTATATAATTTACCCTAACTGAAGGGTTCCGAAAATAAGCTTTATTCCGTTCAGTCAATCCTGCCTGGGTCTTATTCATATTTGCTGAACTCATTAACCTCTGATTACTCGAATCCAAATAACCGTTCCAGGCTTTTCGAGCAGCTAAGAGGCTTTTATCATCACACACTTCGGATCCATCTTGATGCCTACACTTTTCACCTTTTTCTTTCTTTTCTACACTTAGAAAAGCCATCTTATCTGTTACACCAACCGGCTTCTTGCTAGGACACGCATCAAGAGGCTTTACATCGTTACGGTCACATACTCGTCCTTCATCAGCGTATGCTTTCGTGATATAATTGACAAATCTCTTATCTTCCGAGCGTGCTTTAGGTAGAAACGAAAAATCCGAATGTCTCGCACGCAGACCACTAGTAGCTTCCGTATTATTTCCTGTTTTAGCCTGATAAGCTAATCTTCCAAACCTACTACTAGCTATCTTAGCACGAGACATAATAAATTCCGTCAATTCGTTAAAATTGGGCTCTCTCTCCTCTTCGTCCCACTTGAATACTAGCTCTGCCCACTGGGCTTGCATTCGACGAGGTAAGAGCCTTACTATTCGTTCTAAAGTAGCCATAGAGTTAAGTTCAGCTGTACAATTTAACTGTTCTAAAGTTAAAGCAGCGTTCTGCATTTTAATAGCCAAGTTCGTCAATGATTCAGGATCATTAAATTCTACATTCCCAGTTCTAAATAAGTCCTCTAAGGTTTCTCGCGCTATTACATGCGACTGTCCAAAGAGCTGTTTTAGAATGGCCTTAGCTCTCTTATATCCTGATTGTGGATCCATAATAATACAGCCTTCAATCGCATTTTTTGCTTTTCCCTTACAATAATGAATTAAATACAATAAACGCACTTGATCATCCTTTATTCGAGGTTCTATAAACGTCTCTATCTGTCGTATGAACCTAAAATAGTCGCGAGACCTTCCATCAAAAAATGAGAGTTCAACCTTAGGTAGTTCTAAACCCTCTATCGATGACTTACAATAATAAATATCAGACATAACATGTGGGTTACCCATAAAAAAGTTATCATTAACGACTTGCCTAGAGCCCTGTGATCCGTCGAGCTCTTCCACCGTCCTCATGTGTGATTTTTTTCTGTTTGACATCATAAGTGAAGTTCAGTAAAAAAGGTAGCAATACAAAATAGTAATTCCACGGTTCAGTTCAAAAATATGATAAGTAGTTCCAACTTCTTCCTCCAAGGAAGTCTAGTATGATAAACGATTAAAATTCCAAATGTTTCTTTATAATTCTTAATAATCCGAATAGTTCCAAAATATATATGTTCAGATGAATATTTCCAAAGTATAATCCACGAAAGAAGAAAATTCCACAAAGTATAGTCCACGAAAGAAGAAATTCCAGACTGTAGATTTATTTCGACAGTGGCTGTCCCAATTGTTTCCTATAGAAACACTCCTGTACGTTCCTCCTAGTTCCGGGTCCCGACCAAATCAAAAAGGGCAAAATTCTAGGAGAAAACGTCTCTATATTATTATAAAATGGAAATACAAAGTCTTACGGAATTTGTGTTTCTTCCAGGGTTAAATTACTCCGCAGAGTATCCAACACAATAGCCGATAAGTGAAGCTAAGTCCAGCAGCCACCGCGTCCGTCCGAAAATGTGGCGGTAGCCATATTATATCAGATTTAAACAATATATGTACAGTTCAGAAGCAAACACAAAAACTTCAATATAAGTACAAAATATAGAAAGAATAACAATATACAATGATAAAATCTCAAATTGGAATCAAATAAAATACCAAAAATGTCAAGAGAAAAAGTCCATCATGTCATAGCAAAAATATGTAAACATGGAGGGATTTTCCAAAAAACAAAACATTCAAAAAGAATTCTACAAATATGATTGGTAACTGTTTTGTTAAAGCTTTAGTACATGCCTCAAAACGAATCACTTTGGATTCCTTACAATGATAGTTACTGAAGAAAAATGCAATAATTTCACTAGTTCCATATGCTTAAGATAAAATGTGTTCGGTGACTGATTATTTTAGAATAATTAACCCCCAAATAAAAATACTATTTGACTGTTTCATTTCCAACCTACTTGATTAAAGATTACTAAATTAAAGATTAACTAGATTAGCGATTGAGTAGAACAGAGCACATAGAGGAAATTCAGAAGAACCAAGTTGTTAGTAATAATGTTGATTTTCAGAGTATAATAATGAGGCACAATATTTTATTTATTCTGTTTCTTTTTATCTCTGTAGGTCAAGAAGTCATAAGTGAGCTCTTTCATAGTATAGCTGTCCAGACCAGCTTGTAATATGATTTCTCGGTAGGAAGTAAAAACCAGTGCAATGTTACAGACCTGAGTCGTAGACGAGGTTAACAAGGAAAAGTAACATCAATCCCGCTATATCGTAAGGAGCTGTAAGCAAACAAAATGTTCTGCCACACAGACATGGGTAGATTGAGGTCATCGCCCCACCGTCATGAATGCTGGCCAGATACACCACCCTCCCTCCTTTTGTGATGTTAGGCTCTCTTACGTTTAATGGTTGTTTGTAAATAATGGTCTCTAGTCTACTCTTTATTTTTTCGTACACCTTATCGGAATTGACTTTCTCTACTAGCTCCATATGACAAGCAATCCAGACAACTTTGCCAGACAAAATATCCACGTAGCATATCACACTAATCTTAAGTTAACTAATGGTATAATTTGTAAAATGTGTCAGTTAATAGGTAGTTTGGAGATAGGAAGGACAGGGAGCTGGAAAGAGGAGAAAGAGAAGAAAAAGAGTTGAAATAATGTTAAAAATCAATGAGTAAAGCGATCAGTTGGTAAGCAGGCAAGGTATTTGGATGTTAATTAATTGGGGAAATAAAAATTTGTTAAACTGTTAATACCTAAACAAGAAGGAACTCACATTGATACACGGTGTTTGAGTTCCTTGTAACTGACAGTAGTTGATCAGCATCTACAGGATTTTCAATTTGTCCGTCTACTATTATCTGGTGATGCACTTTAGTTGTTATATTGAATGTTCTAGTTTACATACTGTAAATGATTGTTGGACTTTACCGCAGACTTTTAACTAAATAACAGACACAAATGACAGGAATACTCAGTCTAAATATTCATTCGTTGGGTAAGATCCATTTTGAAATCTATAGATACAGTTGACTGCAATGTTAATGAATGCGATTATCTGCACTATCGAGTTTATCATCATAAAGTAATTTAGCGACATTTTAGAAAATTACTGTTGACAAAATATCAGATAACGGTTACTTTTTGGAGCCTTGATATTCTTCTGAAAGTCGTACTTATCTACAATGAGCATTAAATCGGAGATATAAAGCTATTATCAAAATATATTATCGATTGACAAAGCAGCTTGCAGACGGCAGATGGAGCATCTTGTTCGGGATAAAGTGTTGCGGGAGTAGGCGTGGAGATTAAGGCTGATTCATCTCAATAAGCCTCAAGAGAGAGGCTGTCTTTTATCATAGGGTTTGCTACCGACCCAAATTACTGTGATGTTAATAATAACAGCGTTTAGATCCGTTGTTGCCTATTATTTTCTGGTTCTTGTGAAATGCTCAACTATCAACTAATGAGTTCCAACATTAAAATGGTGTAAATGAAACCAAACAAAAAAAAATAGAAGCGTGCATGAAGAAATCATTCTTTTCATTCTAGATCGCAAAAAATAACACTGAATTTCGGAGGTAACTGTCATGCGGACTAAATAGGTTTTAGCCTTTTAGTTGCTGCTTTTTGTCTCTCTCTTTCGTTCCTTCTCAGAACCCTGTTCACAGTGGAATGGCGCTTACTGGCGAAATGAACCATAAGTACACGCACGTCTAGATTACAGCTTATATCAAGTGCTGTTCAACTGACCTTTACCAACAAATTCACTCCTGATCTATGCAAACAACACAAGAACCATACTGTGCACCTTCCCTATATGTACTCACTTATCGAAAATGTGGCTGTATCAAACTGTTCCTGTCTGCGACATGGTTTAAATGTGCTATCAGAAACAGACTCCTATACTTATTCTAACGGAGATAACTTTCGAAGTAAATTTGGTAGCGTTTGTAACGATTTGATCTAGCCTTTTAACTGGCATGCCTTTTGAGAATAAACATTATTTATTGTACGGTCATTTAATCCGCAATTCGGGTAGTCAACTAAATCAGAGCTCTCAAATTGCTAGACGCTAAGTTTATTAGATTTGCGCGTTCCAAAGGAAAGAGCACTCTGGAAATATATCCAAATTGTTTTATCGAGTAGTGCTGTTGTTTCTATGGTCTTTGATCAAGATTTCTATTTCACTTTAATTGAAGACTTCGCAACCATGTCTCGTTTTTCTCATTCATTAACAAATTACTTTTCTTTTAAATTTGTTGCTGCTTGCTTCCGAGTCACTGTCAATTAGCTCGCGTTCGAGCAGTCATGACCGTGGGGCGATAAACTCAATCTATCCATATTTTCGAGGCAGAACATTTTGTTTCCTTACGACCTCTTACGATATAGCGGGTATGTTATTGATATTGATGCTACTTTTCCTTGTTAGCCACGTCCACGATTCATGTTCATAACCATTGCGCTGGTTTCACTTCTAACCAAAAATCCCCATTACACGCTGATATGGAAAATTACGGTGAAAAGAGCTCACTCGTGGCTTCTTAAGCTAAAGAGTTAAAAAGAAAAAAGAAAATATCGCAAGAGCATCAGATCACTGTGCTCCATTACTATATTGTGTAAATCAACATTATTTCAAAAACTTTGGTTGTCTTGAATTTCCCCTATTCATACTATTATCTGCCTATTCGTTATTTTACTGCTGACTTGTCGTCACTATTCTACATACAGAAAAATTAAGGTCAGAGTAATCACACTTTTGTTTTATCTGCTGAGTCATGAGTTAGCTTCAAACAAGAATGTTTTCTAATATGCTCCTCGATCCTTTCTCTTTATTTCTTTTTATGCAGCACCTTATTCTGCCCCCTAAATATTAGCCTGGATAACTGCGGAAGACTTGGTCACTTTTTCTCAGAGCCTGTAAATTTATTATCATCAACAAGAAGATCTTTGCACATTCGCCACATCAATTCTTGTTATATGCATGCCTGGATTTACCTTGCATTTGTTCTCAGCCGTTAGTGGTTCGTCGGAACCCGCGTCATATATCGTATTGTACATCGCAGTGTCTGAAAAATTGTCTGTAATTTTATGTGAAACTTTTTACCCATGTATATGTATTCAGTGTATCTTGAGAAATATTTATCTTACGGAACAACTTATTACAAAAAATATGTTAGCACTTCTAACATTTTGATCTTGCCTGTAAATTTTCATGCCTCTTGTACCATTTTTTGACTTAAGACAATATACTTTAACTTTTTGGCACTTATGTATGCCTGTTTCCAGTTGTGAACATTCCATTCCACAGAAAATGCCTGCTGATTAGCTTCATCGTGGATGTTGTTCCATTGTGCAGTTTCGAAAACGTTTTGTCTAGACGGCTTTAGAATAAACAGTCTCAGTCGGCCTGTATAAACATCACATGTTATGCTTACCTTGACAAATCGAATTTCTTTGAGTGTGAAGGAAGTTGTGTTGGTAGATCTTAGTCTGCATAACTCGACATTCATATTATGCAGTGCTGCCAGTTTGTGATGATCGATTTAAGATTAGATGGCAGCGTTTATCATAGTTCTGTATAAGGCGTCTTCTACTTAGTTATTATTGCCTTTACTAAACTATATGCTAGATGTATATTAGGAAATAAAATCTAATTGTTGAATTTCTCTCGGCTAATAGTTATCCTGAACAGCGTTTAATGCTTTCATGAGAGATTTTTCATCCGCAGACCATGTGAAAATGGTACTCTCAAGCATTTACCGGAAATGCTTTCTTGCCAAGTAAATGGCTAATAATTCTCTTGAGAGTGGACTGCACCTCGTTTGAGTGTGATTCAATCATTTTAGGGAAAAATGAAAGTGGCTTCCATGCTCTGTTTACGAAGGACTGAAGAAGGATTTTAACCGCTGTTTTCGGTGTGCCGGTCTTGACGGTTAGTAGCCCTTTCCTCATTCGTCCTGCTAAAATTTTATTATCATTTAGCACTAGCTAAGCGTTCACGAATGCTTGTATAGCGTCTGTTGACAGATGAAATATCCTAGCATATCCTCGCAAAGCGTCTGTCAATGGTTGAGATATTGTTGCACAGTTTGGAATGATTCGTCCATAATACTTTACTAGCCCCAGAAAGCGTCCTAAATTTCCCTGTGATTCAGGCAACGGCTAATCATGAATAGCTGCAACTTATGACGGAAATGGCATGAGAATTTCGCATATAACCCAATAATTGCATTGATTCTTTTCCAAATTATCCCTTTTCAGCACAAATGGCAACGCCATGTTCTTGTAGTTTCGTAAAAAAGTTTTTTTGTTGTAGACCTTCTACCATGGAGCGCTAGCTACTAGTGTGTTATAGACATTATACCCCAAATAAACGTCTAACGACCAGATTGATGAATAGCTAGGAAGTTCGAACTGCATTAAGAAATCGTAAGAGCATTCACAAAAATTTATGTAACCTGAATGGAGTGATTACAGACGTTTTCGGCATGTCTTCCGGCACTATGGGAACATGAAGATACACCTTGACAAAAACTACTTTCGTAAAGATTGTGGCACCTTTCATGTAGTTAGTAGTGTCATGATGTGTTGTGCCGGATATTTGTCGTCCTGAGTTTGTTTATCAAGGGCTATACAATCTACACATGTTTTGAATTCTCCGTTTTTTCTGAACCACGTACAACAGGGATTCTCAGGGACTGCTCGACGGCTTTAAAACACCAAGTTTCACCAATCTGTCAAATTCGCGTTCGCTATTTTTACATTTTTCGGGTCCAGCCTTCGTGGTCTTGCGTTACAAAGTGAATCTTCAGTTACAATTTAGTGCTGCACCGTATATTGAAGATCATTGCTGTCATATGGTGCCCTTGTCGAAGCGACATACTCATTTGGAAGCGATTTGTATGGATCGCTCTTGCATTTCATCAGTTCTTGGTCGGTAATCCCTCTTTTTATCATCACTACACGGCCTCCATGCAAGGGCTGATTTCGCCAGAAATCTCCTAATAATTCGAATTTGTCTAAGACGTCAATACCAATTGTAGGCGCCAATATATTCGCTGCGACGAAAACCTGGCAAAATAAAGTGTTCTTATTGAAGTTCGATGTTAACTCTCTCTTCCTAGATGCTTTAATATTACATTTATTTGCGTCAGCACAGCAATAATAGTTTGTCTTTCATCAACGACGGGGAACATGACAATTATTTTTGCTCCCGTTTCTACTAAGAATTAAGCACTCCTAAAATAAACGAGTGTTTGTAGAAGCTATACTGGCTGTCTCAGTGGTCACCGACAATCGGTGGGATTATTTCCCTTTTATAGTAATTTAAATCTGCACAATGGTCCACATTTCAAAGATCTCTTGCCATACACCTGATGAAACCATCACATCATGGGACATGATCATGATCGATTGTTGCCGCTTGCTGACAATCTTCTTGATCTGTCGTTCTGATTAAGATCCTTCAACTTGTGACATAAAGCACTAATCTCTTAATACAAGGCATAAATTTTGTTGTCTATTGTGGTGCTATTCGTCTACAGACTCGTCTGTTTCGCTTTTTGATGTATTCTAACAGCATAACTAGCGATTTTATTTACGTCGACACCACCAATTCCAAATGAGATGATCCGCTGTACATTTATAGGGGGTTAGTCGGAACCATAACAGATACATTATGCTACTAAGTTCCTGTCTTTATTAGAATTCTCATGTAACTTTTCAGCTCCAATGTTCTACCGCCGCCCATTTTCACTTGGTTCAGAAGCCACCCAAGGGCTTGTCGATCAGTTCGCGAGACGGCTTTTAATACAGCCTGCACAACTTTGTCGTACGGCTTTTCTGTATCCGGTTCAGGTAGAATTCATCATATAAGATCTTATACTTCATCTGGAAGCAGTGAGCTAGCGTGGCCGAATTTCTCTCCTTGTGGATTGACACGGTTTGTTAATAAGTAATTTTCAGGCCTAATGAAGGAACTTTACGGTCGGAGTTTCTAAATGATATGTTTATACACAATGAGTAGTTCACGAATAAATCAATTTACGTAAAAGGGAAGGAAACTAAATAGGCATTAAAAATACCGAGAACAATTTATACATTAATATAACGTGGAACAGACTTACTGAACCGCAGCAGTATATGGCTCCAGAACAAGCCACAGTCTTCTACGGAGTCAGCAATAGGAGGCTATCTGAACACAAATGCAATGGACACTCGTTATTTCCTGTTCCCAGAGTCGTTACACCATAATCTCAATCCACGTGACCCTCGGTTTGGCCTAATCTACCTATTTGAACGCCAAAGTCACCCGGCACCATAGGAGCGCTTAGCTCTAAGAAGGAGGTTGAGATGCTTTCTGTAAAATTCATCTTTTACCTCATATGAGCTGCAATTGGTGTGGGCAGAGGCAGAGATAACAATGAGGTGATGGCGTTTGTCCCTAGGAAGATGTGTTACAGACGACAAATCTTGGTCACATCCTCGTGATAGGAAACCTTAACCAGGTAGCAAGTGGATAAGTAGTTAGATAAAGGGTAATATCAGAATCATTGTATGGTTTGAAAACTGAACATATTAAGCAATCATAGTGAAACATAAATAAAAATCTGTGAAGACATTGTTTAGGAGGCCGCTTTTTATCTGGAAATGCATCTCTGTGCCCTTCATCGCACTGCAAAATAATGGTAGGAAACAGAATTCTCACGTCGTAAAATAGGTTACTGATGAATGTTTAGTAATAATATCAAACACAAACTGTTTTTTAGGCGTCGATCTAGAAACTCGTGGTCCTGCACTAAACATTCCTAGAACCCTCCAGAGACACCTCTGACGACGAATGCTGTCCGCTGACGGAGTACAGGAAGTGTCTTGGGGCATCGTGAACGTAGTACAAAAGAGTTAAGACGATGCATATATAACGCGTTAAAATCCATTCAATGCCTTCTGTAAACCACTCAGAAACAATAAACGTTTGTTCAGCGCCATCTGTTTAAACTGTCATTGATATGAATTGAAATATTCCAGTAACTGGAAGCTATCCGGTACCGCTGGACTTTAACCCGTCAACGGGAAGGAGAAGTACCTAGAATTATGTTTCAATGTGTTTATTAATATTACACTTTCAAAGTCTAATAGGACGTTCTACAGAGTGGAAATAATTTCAGCTCAAATGGTTGTGAATGGAATAGAATATGACTTTGCTTAAAGAGCGTTCGTACTTCTCAGTAACGAATCACCGACAACTCCATCTAGGGACCCAGAATATTCCAGGAGTAAAAGAGTAATATTGGTAAGTTTTAGTGTGCCTCGAGTCCTTAGAAATACGTCAAGTTTATTCTCCAAAAACGCTTGGGAAGTTAATTATACGATATTATTCAGTCCATTTTGTCATGTTGAGCCTCTAGTTTCTGCGTGTTTACCTCAGTGCTTGTGTTGAGACTGAGCTGATCTCGTGGCTCGCCTTTGAATATGTTAGAGTTTATTCTTGTCCCTTTAGAGTAAGGGGGCGAAAAATATGTTTTAATACTCCAAATGAGACCGAATGAGGTGTTAACTAGCAAATGGAACGTGGAACCTAGTTTCTTAGAATCATCTAGTATTTAGACAACACACTTAGAACTAACCTACGCCAATTTTTCGAACTTCTTTACATTTTTTTGGACGACAACAGATTGGCTTATCATGCTAAAACTACGCACTTAGGTAAGCTAACACGAGCTCAACCAACCACAAAAACTTAAAATGCGAGATGACCTCTATGAAATGGTCATTCAAGGTCGTGTAGATGAAAGGAGGCTGGTTTGAACCTGTTGGCTGAAAAGTATTTCATAGTCGTCCATATGTTTTGTGTACAAATACTTGGTGGCGTCCCCATCTCCCGACTTTGAGGGTTTCGGTTATATTTCACCAAACTTTACTCAAACTTTACTATTGGGGCTTCCCTTACAATTCCTTCCAAATTTATCACGATTTCCTCAAATTTGATAGATTTGAGTCATATCTGTCTGCTCAGCCCAGTATCCTTTGATTTCATGGTCAAAGAAGCAACGTTATACAGCTGTACTTTATGAATTATAAATTCTATCTCACTATTTTCTGTGCCGTAATTTTCAATATGTTGCCAGAAAATACAGCCAAATTAGACTTCAATCTACCAGAATGAATTCACAGTTGTGGATACTTAGCCTTTATACCTTACATTTCCAGGTTACACCTTGGAGTAAAATCAACTGTAACTCCTTATTTTTTGATGTTCTGGGGATGGTTGAGGATTTGAAATTTGGGTGTGATGGACTAGAAGTAGTTTCATTAATGTGCTTTTTTCTCATAGTTTATGTTCCTGTTTACCTGAAGTTTCACGTTACTTTAGTGGAGTCCACTTTCCGGCATGATCACATTGCCTGTTTGGTTACAAATAAATACTGACTATTATAATTTCTGTTTCATTTTATATCCTAACCGGATACTACGCTATAGCTAAAAAATACCTGCGGAATTAAGAATGCGTAAAATTAAACCATGCAATCGAGACAGTCAATAAGGCGTTAATTGCGTTCCATCGAATTATTAAACAGTTATTGCTGATGGTATGCGTAATTTTTTAGAAGAAATCTTTAAATGTGTTGATGAAATCTTAAACCGTTATCGATTCAGGTGGTTTGGATTTATTTAGAAATAACACAACACCATGCACTCGCACGTATGATGGTATCTGGCTTAACTTGTTTAAAAAAAGTGCAGATGCTAACTGCTGAAGGCATTTTGTCAGTTCAAAAAGTTACTAATTGTTTGTTTGGATCATATCAGAAAGTGACTCCTAGGTTGTAGCAGTCATATGTTTTCATAAACAGTAATTGATATGTTTCAAAATCAGTTGTACTAAAGCATTTGTACTTATTATTTATCTTCCTCTAAATTTAGATGTAAGTGTTATCTCATGCGCATTGTTTTCCACCCTTTCCCGACCCTTTTGAATCATGCTTGACATTTGGTTAACGCTCTAGTCCACCCTGTTAATGTGGTGTTAAAACTATAACAATGTCTAACTAACCAGAATCCACTACTTAAAACTATCCAAAATATGATTTCATAGCTTTAGTTTCTCCTACGTTGATGTAGTCTCGCGAAATCGATATCAGAATAAATCAAAGTGGACTATTTTGTGCTGTCCTATTTTATTTGTGTGTTTGGGATGATAAATTCCTAAATACTGTATTTATAAAGAAGGTGATGTTGAAATTCACACTGTTATAAAGTTAACTGCTTTGTTTGTCAATGTGTTTTCATTTGTGTCGATTTATTCGGTTTATATTTAATTTTTAAAGCATTCATTCTGTTAGTATTTCCTGGGATTCTCTTGTTTTGTTTATCTTAAGCTGTTGCCTAACACATTTTGGCCTTTTCATTTCAGAAATATTTGGTTTTTAAACAGAAACATAGTGAACCGGTAGTTTTCCGATGGTTGGCGATTACTGGATTTTTGTCACACCAATTATTCTACCCTGTGTTTTATGGGAACATAATAATTATTTTATTTCTATGACTTTTAATTTAAGTAAACAATCTATACATTATTTTGTATGAGGAGTAAAAAGAACCGTCATAAATTGGTTGCTCTCAACTTTCTATCTAATATATCTCTTGATGGGAAATATGAACATAGACCTAATGGAATCGGCTGTCATTCATCTGCCTCTTGTATTTTCACAACTGGTAAGTATTTACATCACTCTTAACGCTTTTCTTACGGATTTATCTACTAAATGAGAACCTCATTCTATTTGATTAGCCACAACAGTGTCTTCAAACGGTTGTCTGGTTTTTCTTCATAATCCAAGCATCAAGACATATAAGTGCATAAAAGCTCATTTATGAGAAAAGTAACATTTCGTTTATAGTTCTTGCTACCTGAGCGCTGAAGGTCTTCGAATAGAAAGTATACTAGTCCCCGTAGAAAAAAACAGCTGGGAAATATTTATCTATCAATCAACTAACTTTTTCTTTAATTTATTACCGATCCAATACTAAGCATATATTGACTTCCTGGTTCAAATAAATACCTCACTCTTTGAAGGTCTACATTCTGCAGAGTTACCGAAAAATTTATAAGGGATGTATCTTACATTTTATCATGAGAAAGATTTTCTTTACAAACTGATGTGTTGTAGGATGGTTTTCAAAATGACAACTCGTTTTTTAACTGACAAGTATTTATCTTTTACGTAAAAATTTCCTTCAGTTAAATTACAACTTATAATTGCATATGGATAGGCAAGGAAGGATATATAAATTCTTGTATATTTGTTTTTTAGGGCAAACGGGCACAAAGATTTCTCAGGGTAACGCTTCTTATGAGCAGCAACTTAATGATACATTTTGTGAAACATCTAAAGAATCTGTATCAACCAAGTTCTCAAGAGTACCTGAAAATATCCTAAGTTTGGTGACATGTGCCCAAGCTTATGATTCGTCCAACAGTTTCGTTGATACGCATCTACAAAGTAATAGACTTCAAACATATCCTCAGGTTCCTATTTCGAATGTTTCCTCTCCCTCTGCTACAAATGTACAACTGAATGGTGAAAAGTATGTTGATTGTTGATCACTTTCCTTTATTTAAGTTTTCGATATGGACAAATTTCTTTATATTTTGCAACTGCATCTTAAACTATTCTCAACTATGTGGTTATATTTTCACTTTATATCATCCTGAAAGGTATTTTCATTAGTAATTATTGTATTGGTTATCCACTTAATTGCTGTTAAGTGTAATCAATTGTAAGTGCGTGTATTTATTAATCTAATTAAACGATTCTAACTTATTGTTATCATACTTGTATTCATTTAGTATGTCAAATTGGGTCTCAGTCTTATAGGATCTCGGTTCATGACCGCTTAGTCTTGCGTACATTTTAACTTCATTTTATCGGGTGTAATGAATTCATAATCCTCAAATACTCTCTGTAACTTGACTGTTGAACTGTTTTACTTGTAGTTACAACTAATAATTGTTGCAAAAAGGAATCGAAACACTTCTAGCCACTATTATTACATGAGCAGTTAATATACTGTTTATAATAATCCACGTAAGTAGTGGAGCTCCTGTCTGATTACATAAAAACTAATTACTAGTTTCACAGACTCCTGAGATGAACTGATTCGTAGTATGTTATTAATTTGTCTGAAACTTGCTTGATTTATATAATGTCTGTGCTTTCCAGTTGCTCACATTCCAATTGACTTGTAACCATGCGTATATTTCTGTGCATTTTTGTATTTAAGCAACATGATACTACTAAGGTATTCGAACAAAAGCTAATCGTTATCACACGAGTCAATTTTTTAGTATTCAACTAAATTGTTTATTCTCCATAAAAACACTCCAACTTTGCCAATAGATCTAATATCCGTCGTTTATGGACAACCAACCTTTGTTTATTAGCTTAGTTTCATAACTTTCTCTTCCAGCCTAAACATAGATTTTAATATTTTTTGTATAATTAGTTTTAACTAGTTGATTTTTTTCATGCGTTTCGCTAGTCAGTGTTACATATTTTTAAAAAAATAATCATTTTCTCTTGTAGGCAAGAAAACTTTACTGATAAACTACCTTCAAACAAACAGTCAGTCAGTGAGTGGAACATGTTCTTGTACTGTCATATTTTTCTAAATTATTGTACTGTGTAGCTCTTAAATACTAATTCAAGTGTTTATTATTGGCATTCAACACATTGACTCAAACCTATACTAACTCGTCAAGAGAACATTTTTATTTACTTTAAAACCTATCATTTTAAATTTTATCTGTTTATTATTTTAGCACACGATTATTGGCACACGGAGACACCAATATATTTATGCGCCTTACAGTGGGCCGGAATACTGTCCGAATACACATAACTAAAATCAATATTCCTTGTACAATGGGTTGATCTTTATCCTGAACTGACTTCACTCTTTACCTAATTAACCACCAAAACACCAGTCATTCAGTCAATTACAACGTAGAACGTCGTACGTAAGTACATAAGTTCAGGTTACCATACCATACAGAGACGCAATTGTCCGTTCAAATCGCATAGGGTTCGGAGATATTACACAAGAAGTATAATTCAATGAGATAACTTTGGAAAGAGAAAGACAGAGGTGTTGAGGAATGCAGAAGATTAGAATTTCAGAGAACACAGAGTGGATGCACCTACGCCATTGCAAACGATTCTGAGCCATGTCGTTCAAGGTCTCTAACCATCGCAGACCCCAACCAGGCAGCCTACATCTACCAACATGACTCAGTCCACTTGTCAGTGACTTCATGGATTTTTGCCATGTTTTAATCTGGCCACCCCTAGCTTTCTTCCAACCTACTCCTACACTACAAAACATAGCTCGTCGCGACAGTCGGTGGTTAGGCACATGTAACACTTGTCCCAAACACCTCAACTGATGAAGTTTCACTACTTTATCTGTTGATTTGCCATCCTTACCTAGAACTCGTTTCCTAACGACAGCATTGCTTATACGGTTGTCCTATGATACACGAGCAATGCTTCGGATACACCTATGATCGAAGACTAGTAACCTACGAATGTCCTCTACTCTTAACGGCCATGTTTCGCATCCGTATAGTAGGACAGAGCGAACTGCTGAACAGTACACTCGTCCTTTGGTTAGCAAACGGATATCTCGCCTGCGCGATAGGTGACGCAGGTTGGCAAAAGCCAACCTAGCCTTCTGTATCCGTGCTGAGATTTCGTCAGTCACCAGGCCATCGGCACTGATGAGACTCCCCAGATAAGTGAAGCGGTCTACACGTTCGAATACTTCACTCCCTATCGCTAGTTCCGGGGAAGTCGCAAGCCAATCCTGAAGTGACCATTTATCGCCTCCTACTTCTACTTCGTACATAACTCGTGTATCCTGAACCAAGGATGATCAGGATTGGGCTATGAAACCGGCGGAACTTTGGCATTCATCTTTGCCGCTTGCTGACACCGCATGCGTTTTTCAACTAACGCTGTGATATGTCAATCCATGAGAGGCCAGTATGCATAACTCCTGGCTATGGACTTCATTCGTCTAACCTCTGGATGACCAAGATGGAACGGTCTCATCACTTTTTCACGAAGGGATTTTGGCACCATCACTCTTTTACCAAACATTAAACAGTCGTTCACGATGCATAGTGAATCCCGCCTCTGATACAGCGGCTTCATGTCACCATCAATCTTCTTCGATGGCCAACCGTTAGTGACATATTTCATCGTTTCTAGAAGTATTTTGTATGTCTGTTGCAGACACGCGTATTGCGGATGTCAGATAACATTCCATGTGGTCTTCTGCTGACAGAGATCCGATTACCATGTTTTCCTCAGCCGCCACTTGATCATTAATGAGTCGTCATAAAGCGTCTGCCTGACCGAATTGACGAGTGCGTCGATATTGGATTTCGAAATCATACCCCAAAAGCATCAAGGCACATCGCGGGAGATGATTTGCAGAATGGGCTGAAATGCCAGATTTTGAACCGAATATTTCTAGCAGAGGCTTGTGATCTGTGAGGAGCGTGAATCTCCGACCGTACAGGAACTTGTAGAAACGGAGAACAGCAAACACAAGGGCAAGAGCCTCTTCTTCTGTACCAAATCTCGGTTTTCTGGGTGCCGTTAGAATACACTTTCTACGCCTTATCAAGACTCTTTGATACCGTTAGCAGGGGCTTGCGACGCTCGGATTATAGTAGCCTATCGTGTCAATGGATCATTTATCTTAGCTCTCGTTTACCGACTAAGGTGAACGCGTAATAGTTCAAGCATTTCAATTGTCAAGCATAACAGATTTGACCACTAGAACGTGTTATCAGGACAAAATATCTGTCTAGTTATCCCTAGTTTTCAATAATTCATCAGCAAACATGAAACTGCGACGAAATCTACTGAATATTTTTGTCAATGTTGTTGCCCAAAGTCTATGCTTAAACATGAATTCTAAAGCCCATTAAACCATAAGTCAAAAATGAAGAATGAGAAGATTCATTTGACTAGTGGTTGATTTGTCGATCTGCATACAATCTAAGCTGAATAGTTTTGGTAATAGATGCACAACATAGCGTACCCAAACCTGGTTCAATGCTATGCTGAATCGGGTATATTCAGCAAAATTAGTAAGGTTAGCGTTAATATCAAAGACTTACAAAACTTTATTTTGCTGATTGATTTGCCACAAAATTATTTTCGATTTCCTTGGATCAGTCTCCATAACTCACTTGATCTAATGTGATTTTATTTGAACGAATCATCTTTGTTTCACAACTCATTGTGATTGTTATTTCGCTTGTAATATTTTTATCTAGCTAATGATTCATCTAATCGACTATATGAACTGCTACCTAAAACTAATTTCAAGCTTAAACTATCTCACGAATCGAATAATATCAGTTTGGAAGATATTAAAACACTGTATAAAATGAATCCAAAATCAATGCAAACTAATGCTTTATCCACGTTATCTAAAAGGTATGTTAAAAGACTATGTCTTGTTAGATTTTTATGATCTCATTCACTGTGCTCCCGGTTTTCATGAAATGTCATTGATTTTTCTTTGTCAGATATCGGAATTCTCCAACGTTTATTCCATTTTTTTGTCAATAGTATTCCAGGCAGAAAATAAATGGTTAACAAAATTCATCAGGAAAGAAAGCACTAGAAGTGATCATGTTTTTCATTTTGTAGATTTTTATTGAGATTCATTTGTTATCAAGTGACAGATATGTTCTTCGTGTACTTCGTATCATGTGTCAATCTGTTAAATCGATTCTAATATTTTCCCTTTTGGCTTTTCTGGTTGTGACAAAGAGTGGTTTAGATATTTTCGTAGCATGTTTAGGATGTGTTCCTGCGCTAAGTCCAATTCGGCGGACAAAACTTTCTATCCTTCTCTTTCCTTCCCACTAACCAGAGTGAGAAGTCCAGTTGTGGGCTTTGTTGATAGTCTCTAAGACTAATTAGTTTACATTCAATTTGTTCCGTGATATACCAATTAAATGACTATTAATGTCAAAGATCAAACTGACCAGTCGTCAGTAAACGCATAATCACAATAAATTAATCAATACAAAGAAATATATATATATATATATATCTTCAGGTTTATAAATCGCGACTCAAATTGTGTAACCGTTTGAAAGCATCGCTTATCGAGTACTCGCAATTAACACATACCTACTTTTGAAGGACATATTCTGGAGTTGTAAAGTAAGCAGAAAAAACTACTGTGTATCATACTTTCTCTTTGATAGACAGTCAAAAAATTATTTGGGAATGTAAGTGGCGTGAGTAATTAAAGTTAAAGGATGCTTGTTTTACTCATATTAAGATCATATTAGCAAATAACGCGTCAGGGTTCTAAAAACTTCCAAGTGAGATAATCGATTAATACTTAGCTTCTCTGTTTTCTGTTGCTATGAGCTGTTAACCTTCAGCTTGTGGTGATGGTTTCCTTAAATTTACTATCACTTTTAATAAAGTTATAAAACTTTAAGATTTGTAGATATTCTTAGTTTCCCTTTGTTGACATTCAAGACTCATTGGTCAGTCCTATGTGCCCATCCTAAACCGACTGCTTCGGTATAGCTCTATCTCAAGTCCTATTACATTTGATATGTGGCTAGCACTGATATCCAGTTTGTATGTGCCATCGTATTTTAAACTCGTTATGTAAATGTACATGTATCACAGTATTAATTCTCACATCAAGACTCAAACCAAATGTCTATCGTTTGCAACCCCTAACACGTTATCCACTCAGCCATTAAGGTAACCTACCAAAAATGCACATATAACAGCAGAGACTGATTAGTCCCAGTTCTGAATATAAACAACGGAAAATTACGAACTTTCAGTAACACATTGATACCTATTTGAAGCAATATGTACCGTGTTTGTATGCAGACTAATACTGAGACCAAATCACAATCAA
This sequence comes from Schistosoma turkestanicum, assembly GCA_944470395.2. Taxonomy (NCBI): domain Eukaryota; kingdom Metazoa; phylum Platyhelminthes; class Trematoda; order Strigeidida; family Schistosomatidae; genus Schistosoma; species Schistosoma turkestanicum. The sequence continues at coordinate 23,969,851 of OX103979.1, forward strand.
ATGACGAGTCAAAAATATAACGAAACACACGTCATGGGTTCCACTGCTAACCACATACCAAACTAAAACGTCAGAATATTTTGTTATTTATGGCATTTTCTTTCACATTTATCATGTTTTCCAGTTTCAATTGTAATTATTCACATATAAAAACAATGTTTTTCGAATAAAAAACTAAAGACTTATAAGGTAACAAAAATGATATGTTTGCTATCAGTCAAATGTACATAATGCATGACTTGTGTGCAGACAATATACTTGTGTTTGTGGAACGATTTTTTGTCAATTATATTTTTTGTACTTATGGTTACACGTGATAAAGCAAGGTCGTATGATAATCAATTTGGTTACTTTTCTTTAGGGTTCTATACATATAATGTAAGAGTTATTTTTTATACATCTGGTACATGAATACTTCTCTCTGAGTTCTTAACCGCTTCATAGTTCTCCACAAATCTTCACTTAAACCCTGAGCATACGATACAAGGCTTATGAAAAAGTTTGACTTCAGAGAATCTCTTGGACACAAAAACGAGGATATTTACAGGTTAATATTCTATAAGTAGTCTTGCTACTTCCTCATTCCTGCTAAGCTTAGCGGAGCATAGGGTGCCGACCAGCCATCTTCCGCCGTCTCTGTTCTGGGATCTCTTTTCCAGTTCTTCTCAAGTGCTATTTATTCTGCATCCAGTTTCCGACATAATGTGCTCCTTTGTTTACCTTTTTTCCCTTTCAACCTTGAGGTTTCCAGGTTAGGGCTTGCCTCGTGAAGCAGTTGAGTAACTTCCGCAATGTGTACCATCAAATTTCAGAGGTGTCAATTGTAAGCTGGTTTGTTCTCTGCCAAAGTACGTTCCTGCCGATGATATGTAACAAACAAATCTGCAGTATCTTGCATAGACATCTGTTTATAAATACCTGTATCTTTTGTATGGTGGCTTTCGTAGTTCTCCAAGCTTCTGTTCCACAAAATAAAACTGTTTTTACTTTTGTATTGAAGATTCTGACTTCATTGTTGGTTGACACTTGTTTTGAGTTGCAGGTATTCTTCAGTAGTAGAAATGTTGCCCTTGCTTTACTAGTCCGTGTCTCCCCATCTGCATCGGATCCATTTTGTTTATCCGTGACGTTGTCCAGGTACGTAAAGTGTTTACATCCTCCGAAGCTTCTCCATCAAATGTGATTTGATTGGTGCATTTTATGTTGTATCGAAAGATCTTACTTTTTCCCTTGTGTATGTTGTGACCTACTGTTGCATGAACTGCTACTACACTGGTCGTCTTCACCTACACTTGTTGCTGAGTGTAGGATAGAAGAGCTAGGTGATCTACTAGGTTCGAATCACCTGGCTGCGCCCTAGCTGTCCACAGCATTTCGTGCTTCTATTCAGATGTTGACATCTTAATAATCCAGTCGACCAGCAGAAAAAAGAGAAAAAACGAAAGTAAGCAACGTTATCTGACAACGATCTTCATTCCGAACGAGTCTGTTAGCCGTCCTCTATGGAAAATTTTGCGGTTTAATCCGTCCTAAGAAATCTATATGATGTCGACTATCTTCTCAGGCATGCTTTAGTGTCGAAAAGGCTTCCATAGTGTTGTCCTGTGCACGCTATCAAATGCTTTCTCGTGATCATTGAAGTTGATGTAGAAGGGTGAGTCCCATTCCTTTGATTGTTCCACAATGGTCCATAAGGTTGCAATTTGGTCGGTACATGATCGATCCCTACGAAATGCTGCTTGTTGATTTCCAAGTTGAGCATCTGCAGAGTCTTTCATTCTGTTTAGCAACACCCTAGTATTGACAGAAAAGTTATGCCTGTGTGAGAACACTTGCTGAGACCACCTTTCTTTGGTATTTGACCAGGTATCTATCTTTTCAATCTGTTCGTACTTGCTTTTCGTCCTAAATCTTGTTGAAGAGAATGTGGAGTATCTGTGCAGTAGCTGCTACGTCTTGTTTCAGAGCCTCGACTGGAATGCTGTCTGGTCCCGTTGCTTTTCTGCTCTTGATCTGTCTGATGGCCACACTGATCTATTCAATTGTTGGTTGGCCGACATCGATTTGGAGGTCCGTGGATGCTGTTTCGATGGTGGCTGGGTCTAGTGGGGCCGGTTGATTCAAGAGTTCTTCGATGTGCTCAACCCGTCTGTTTCTCTATTCTTCAATGTTGTTGATTACTTTGCCTTGCTTGCTTTTCACCGGTCGTTCTGCTTTAGGTTCCCAGTAGACAGTCGCTTATGCGTAGTGCGATTAAACGGGACAGTATGAACTCAGAAAGATTGGGAAACTCGCCGTTGCTTCCACGCCGTCTCTGCCCACGCTCCTAGCGACTGCAGTTCAGACTAGATAGAAGAATTTTTTTCTAAGCTTCATAAAAATGTTGAGCGCTCTGACATACGAATAATGCCTGGTGAATTTAATGCTCAAGTAATTAAACTAAGTGAAAAGGAAAGACACCTAGGTGGATCTTATGTTGTCGCGGCTCAAAGAACAGATAATGGCGACCTTCTGTTGCAACTGTGTTCAGATAACCTCCCATTTCTAGCAAACACTAACTTTAAGCATAAGGAAAAGCATCTTTTGACATGGCGACCCCCAAAGTCGTCTCAACGTTGGACCCAACTAGATCACATTGCCATCAGCCACCGATAAAGGGGTTCGATTGACGACTTTCGCTTGTTCAAATGTTTAGTTTCAGATCATGCTCTAGTGCGAGCGCGTATTTGTTTGCGACTTACTGAACGTAGAAAAGACGCCGCAAGGAAACCTCTTAAGACTCTATTTTTGATAGCATAGCTAAGAATATATTTCAGGAACAACTAGAAAAACAGTTGGGCAACGATGCGAGTGATGCCCGCCTTGAGGCAGCTTGAAATGATATCCGAAAATCTGTGGTATCTGCTAGTACGGTAAGCTAGAAGGTTAGGCATAGGCTATGGATTTCAGTAGCATCCACCGAACTGATAGACGCTCGGAAACTCATCTCACTTGGCTCTGAACGTAATGAGGAGCGGAGTCAGCTTAGGCACAGGCTGATGTAAAGCCTACGCAATGATCGCGAACAGTAGTGGGTAGTGAAAGCAAAAGTGATGGAAAAGGCAGTTGCAGTAGGTAACTAGAGAAAACCAGGCTGATTTCAAACCTGGACATGGATGTATAGACCACATTTTCACACTACGACAGGTCCTGGAACAAAGATACACGTTCAGACGTCCCACAATAGTGTTATTTATCGACCTTAAGGAGGCATTCGACTCTGTCAATGGCAAGGATACCAGAAGGCTCGACTGGCTCTTGCCAGTTTACGTCATTTATGGCGTAGGCGAGATATCCGTTCGCTAACCAAAGGCCGAGTGTACTACGCAGTAGTTCACTCCGTTCTGCTATATGGATGCGAACCATGACCGGTAAGGGCAGATATGCGTAGGTTATTGGTTTTCGATCATTGGTGTCTCCGAACCATTGCCCGTATATCCTGATACAACCGAGTAAGCGATTCAGATGTAAGGAAACGAGTACTAGTTAAGGGTGATAAATCAATAGATGACGTATTGAAACTGCATCAGTTGAGGTGGTTGGGACATGTGTTACGAATGCCTAACCACCGACTGACTCGACGAACTATGTTTTGTGGTGCATGAGTAGGTTGGAATAAAGCTCCCGACCGTAGCTGCTACCTTGACGTGGTGGTCGGGCTTGTCTATCGTGATGACCCAACCGAGCTATACTGGCTGGAACATTTTTTCCTAAAGGATCTACCAGACCAGGCAGGTCGATTGGAGAACGATGAGACTAAAAGCAGCTACCCAAGGTCTGAGGGCGAAGTCGTACTGCTGACTGCAGAGGGGCGTGACAGCAGTAAGGTGTTTCCCTCGGACAACCAGCATCTGCAGCGATGCTGCCTTCTCACAAGGAAGGAAGGGTTAGAAAAGGTCGGCGCTAAAAATGTCACACCTCCCCTACCTCACGGATTTCTGTCTCCGGCGGTAAGGGTGTCCACCAAGGGCTTTCAAGAGCGAAGCTAATACTAAAAAACCTCTCATCAAAAGGCCATGCGTGACCGGCCTCAAGCAGTTGTCCCTTGGGCTCTGCGGTTACGCTCCCAGGTCTCCAAGACCAACGCTAATCTACCTTCCTTTTCAGGTTCCTCAAGAAACAACCTTCCATGGTGTGGGAAGATGGGAAGTGACAACCACCCTCATACCCGTAGCAGCACACGAGACCAAATCGATCGAAATCAAATCCTTCCTATACATCCTAATACCTCTTATCTCCACGACTAACTCTTCCCACATTCCTTTATCACACTGCACCGCCAATGCAAACGATGTGAGTTCAAGAAACGTCATTCCTGGTCTCTTGAAACCTCATTCTAGACTGACATGTCGCCGGTGCATTTATTCTTTGTGTTCTCTCAAATCCTAATCTTCTGGATTCTTCAACACCTCTAGTTTTGACTTTCTAAACTTTTCTCAGTGAATCATATTTCTTGATTATCTTCTAATCCTGACCTCTCGGATTACTTCTAATACCTTTACTACCTCTTCTACTATTGGATTTGAATTGACGATTACTTCTCTGTGCTGATGTGGTATGGCAACATGAACTGATGAATTTACGTACAAAGTTCTACGTTGCATCTGACTGACTGACTAACTCTATACTTCCTAGGACTGATAAGAAGAAGGTATCTGAAAGTTTAGAGAGACCTATACTTCATTAAAACAACATTCCTACTTTCGTTGTTTAGTAGCCTAACTTGTTTATTCATCATTTTTCAACAAATAAGTCGTTTTTTATGTATGCTGATGTAACGATAAACTCTTGTTTTGCACGTATATGTAGACCATTTTGATTTCTTTTAGTTGTATTATTTTCTGACGATGCCATAAAATTTTATTTGAAACATATTATGTATATAAAGTAATTAAAGAGTTTTCAATGATGTGTACTAAGTTTTGATGAAGGCTTGGCCATACGAAAGTTCAAACCCCCTTTATTTATTTAAAAACAGTTTGTTCTCACTGTAAACCTACCTTGGTAATATCCAGAATAGTGGTTTTCACATTGTTTTTTCATATTAACTTTCTTCCTCAACCTTACGCTTCATTTGTCTAGTTGACGTATATAGGTGTCCTTAACAAGTATGTGTGTGATTGTTGCAAATGTATTGCGCTGATGTATCACCTAGTTCCGATAATCTTCGTCTTCTCATTACACTTCAAATATATACCATTATTTCAATTAACGACCCCGTTGTTTGCTACTCTAACTCTTATTTTATTCAAATAATTAAAGCAGATGGTGTTATCCGAATTTCTTCTGAATTTTGTTTTAGAATAGCGTTAAGTTCGTTGGGTGTTAGTGGGAAACCAGTTACGTTGTTTTCAGTTTTACCGTATCATCGTAAAACAACAGGATCTCACTTCAGGTAACTTTTCTTAATTCGGTTGACTAGTTTAGTTCTTTTGTATAAAGTTTTATAATCTTGTTACAGTAAGCCAACCAATTTACTAATACCTGAGATTTGTAGCTTACGAAATGAGTATTGAATATATAATATGTTTTCTAAACTTGGTGTTTCGATGCCGTGAACCTCACATCATCAACTCATACTTTGAACCGAACCTTTTATAATATATGTTAATGTTAAGAAAAATAATGACAACCTCAAGATTACAGATACTTACTTTTATGTTCTTCAGTCCTATAATAGTAACCAACTCTGATTAACTAAGCACTGGTATTTCAGTGTAATATGCTTGATACTGAATGCTTCGTTGGCACCCAATAGGCACTGTTTAATTTATCTTTTGCGTAGGTGTTCTTGTAACGTTTAAAACATGCATGCTTTCACGTAGATCTAAAAGTACATCACTACCGAAGTTTACTTAGCCACTAATTATATCACTTGTTCTTCAGAAGCAATGAACTTTCATGATCATTTCTGATGTGTCAGTCAGTGAACAACAACATAGAGCTTTGTACGTACGTACATCAGTTCAAGTTGCCGTACCACATTAACACACAGATCGAATTGTCAATTCAAATCATATAGTGGTAGAGGCAGTAGAAGTATTAGCAGTAATCGGAGAGATTAGGGTTCGACTATATTATTCAAGAAGTTAAATCTAGTGAAAGAAACTTAAAAAGAAAAGGATAAAGATTATGAGGAACTCCGATGTTTAAGATTTAAGAGAACACAAAGAGTAGATTCACCTGTGTCATTGCAAACGGCTATGAGCCATTTCATTCAAGGTCTCTAACCACCTATATAGTAGGACGGAGCGAAGTGCTGCGCGGTATACTCATTCTTCGGTTAGCAGACAGCTATCTCGCCTACGCCATGAGTGACAAAGTTTGGCAAAAGCCAATCGAGCATTCTGTATCTGTGCTGAGATTTCGTCAGTCACCAGACCATCAACACTGATGAGAGTGTCAAGGTAACTGAAGCGGTCGATACAGTCAACTGCTTCACTCCGTATTACTAGTTCAGGTTCTGATCTATCCAATCTCTTTGATTGAGAACGGACTATCTACTGGGATCCAGTCTAAGAAAGCTAGTTTTGCCTTAGGACTGAATACTATAGCTACACCAGCCAGGCCACGGGGAGTTATTAAGGGGTGTAGAAAGGATTTGATTGTGACTAATTTTGTCTCGTTTGCTTTGTTTGAGGGCGGATATTACTACCCGTCTACTCACACCTCGATAGGGTCCTGGTTGTCAGTCAGGGCATCGGCCTCGTTACCTGCGAAGGAACTCGGCTTTGATCATGAGACGTCATAACTCTACTGAATGAAGACCTCCTAACTCCCAGGGCAGAGTTTGAATGGTTTGAATAATTTTCCTCATGTGTGGTAAATTAGAATGCATTTTTAAAATAGTAGACTATATTCCATAGTGAACGGTTTACTGAATTGGTATTAGATAAAATTTGTTCAGTCAGCTGTTTACATTGACATCTAGATTAGAGAATAGGAGTTTTCTCATCTAACATTGTCAAACTGTTTTGTATACTTTGCCTACTTTGTTGAAAAAACGGATGTTGGTGTCTTCATTATGCAATGTGTTGGGATCATAATAAACAGGTGAATACGTATGTTCTTAAAGAACTCGGAAAAGAAATTGTATTGTGGTTGACAGTCTCATCAACCTATAAATAGTGACAGTGAAGCTTAAAGAGTAATTATTACAGCCTGGTTAGACCTCAGAAACATTTGTCCTCACTTTTATACTGTTTTGTTTTATCGACTTTATTTTCATATTTAATCATATAAGCATTTCTTATATGTGTGATTCTTTTATATAGAGTTGGACGTCGTCATATTCTTCCTCCTAGTTCACACAAACTATCTTCTGGCGTACAACAGTTTCAGTCTCCCGCAAGTTCGGTCCGTCTACCACAGACTTCTATATCCACTGGCGTTACACACGTCAAAGATCCTACTCCTCAATCAAATTTCGTTCATAATGTGTTAAGTCTTAGTTCGTTTCGACCTGTTAATGGTGAGGTGAGGAAATTAGCTTATTGACGTATCGTGTTATTCTACCCAACTTAAATCGAAAATATACTGCATTATATTATATTAGGTTTCCTTTTTATCTCATTGGGTTACAATAACTAATCTGGTAATGAGCTACAAACTCTTATCGCGAACGGTAGAAGTTACATCTGTATTTATTAACAGAGATTGGATTGTTAATTCATTAGGATAAAGGTCATAGAGAATTCAGAAGATTAGAATTTAACAAAAGATAAAGAATGGATTCAGCTGCACTATTTCAAACGATTTTGAGCCATGTCATTCAGAGTCTCTAACCATCGGTTATTATCGTCTCGCGGATCCTAACCAGGTAGGTAGTTTACACCTACCAAAATGGCTCAGTCCAACTGTCAGTGACTTCCTGGATTTGTACCATGTTTTTTGTCTAACCGCCCCTAGCTTTCTTCCGACCTACTCATGCACCACAAAACATCGCTCGTCGGGGACGTTGGTGGTTAGGCATGCATAACACATGTCCCAATCACCTCAACTTCTGAAAATTCACTACTTCGTCATTTGATTCGGATTTTATTTTGTAATTCATTTCGGATAAGCGTGTTATGGATTTCGTGCTGATATCCCTACTAACTGCAGGAAATCAGCTATCAAAATTAGTATATGCATGCTGAGCGATTAAGGTAGTTCACGTAATATTCTCTACTTCTTAATTCACTAATCAAATTTTTAAATCTCAATACGTACGTAATCAAGATATTCGTGATGAAAAATCGAATAATAGGCTTGTATATTTTATGGTGAAAGCTAGGTCATTCTTTTCATCAGTATATAGTCTTATAAACTCATTAGTACGCCTTCTAAAAGTCTGGTTTAAATGTTAGATTCTTTTTTCGTTAAGGACCATTTTGTATTATTTGATCTATCATTTATCATACATGTCAGTTTCATCAATTTACTGTGTATCTTGATGTTTTAGCGCATTATTACTCTCTCTGTTTCTCTTAGTCGTTATTTCCGATATCATATTGTTGTGCTATTTTCTTTCTATTATATACTTAGACTATTTCATATGCTCATTTAATTCAATCAAATTATCAATTATCAAAGAATAATGTAAAAGTTGGACATCCAATGGATACTGAATTGATGTCGTATATTTTACTGAATTCAGGTTTCAGATCGAATCATGAATCGTTTGCTTATTTTCATGAAGGTAATGATTAGTGCACAATAATGAGAATAAATACTTTCGCATCCATTTTGTTTGTATCTTGTCTTTTATATGTAAAAAGAGTTTTCTTAGTCCTAGTCAAACCTTAATTTCATGGTTGAAATGACACACTTCCAGGATTCTGATTTATTTTTTTTAGCATAACTAGAACGATTTGCAACCTTTATCACCTTTCCAAGAAATAGTATTGTTACATGACCTACCTAGTATTCAGCGTTTATTTTATGATCAACAGGCAATTTCTAGTGGATATTTCGTTTCCTTTAGTGCTTGCTTATCAACATGTTTTATCGGAATTAATCTGATCAGCTTTTAATCACATCACAATTCAATTTGTTTAGTAGTAGATGGAACAGAATCTGAGCATTGATTTCGCTGAGCTGATGATTACTACGTATTGGTACCAATTTATTACAGTTTGTCATAACTACATTATTTAAAGTGATCAACAGAAATTCATGAATCAGGTTTTGTCATTATTACTATTCGTTAGTACGTCTCTTCATTATATGAAACTGTACTTCAGCGGTTTACTGTTCTCTTGTTTTAATATCACATATGTATGTTTATGAATGTGTTTCACTTTGTTACCAGATTTTGATTTCATTGATAATTTTTAGTTATTAATTAAATTTGTAGTGTATACATCACTAATTTGATACACAATTTACAATATATATTTTGTTTTCTGTCCACATATGTACTTATTTCAATGGATTATATAAAATTTATTTATACATGTCATATCAGTCAGTTTATACAGCCTCAAGGTCATTTTATGTATCACATTTGATGACCGTCAGTTGTGTTTCCTGGGATTAAACATGAAGCTTGTTTTCACTTTTTAGCAAATCTATTTTTAACAGATTATTTGCACTGTGAACTTTGAAAATCATTTTAATGTGTTAGCAAAACAACTAGTTTAATAAAGACGATAAATTTCCACTAGAGAATCACGTTGACCACTATCTGGCTGTTGATTCATATACTGTTCAAAAATGTTTGTGAATCCTCATAGGTTTCTGTTATTCTATCATATGTGATAACTGATAAGTACATTTCCAACCGTCTAAAGCCTCAGAATTTTGTTTTTGTCATTACATTTTCGTTAGATCGTATAATTTAACAAACTTTTTAGTAATAATAATAATAATAATAATAGTAACTACCATTTAACTGATTACCAAGCTGAACTTGTATCATGTGTATCAGTGGAGTAGTGGTTTAATCGTTAAGGCATTCGAGTCCCTCTCCATCTATTCGGTCTTGAGAAACCAGATAATTTCACCAGCCGCCACATATAGTATAGCTCCAAAGCTGAACGCATAAGTCTGTACTTCGTGAGTTACTTCATCATCTTGAAAGCAACGTGCAAGATAACCATATATTTAGTAATCACGTGTGGGATATTATCTATGTAGATGACAAGTACCTTAACAAATCTGAATATGTAGCAATTATTTCGTGAGACAAAATTTGGCAAACAGCATATTCAGAAAGTGATTAACCATTATCTATTAATGAATTGTTTACCTCTGTATTTTAATCCGATTTTGCCGATCAAATTTGCATTCTGTCTGTTATGTTTTAATATTATTTTGTTCAATGAACTATTGATGACGGCTCCATAGATCTGTGTTTCCTACTTCGACATGTACAGTCTTGATCACTTAGTGTCCTCCTTGAAGACGTTTTCACTGATCAGTAGTGTCCTCAACACTTCAAATATATGTTAGCTGGTGATTGTCTGGATTTAGGCTTTCCGAAGTAGTCAAATAATAATATTATTATATATGCAGGTGATTTTTGTCACGGATCGACATCACTTGGGGAAGTATAAAAACCTAGGAGAGCTGGATGCCAGTCTAACTTTAGTTTTAGAGTCCTCAAAAATGCACACCTACTACCCAATTAAAAATCCAATGTGTAGCTTTCTAATCTCGTTTGATTTGAGTGCATTATCAAAAACTGCTGAATTCGAATCCAGTACTTGTCCACTTTTTATTTTCTTTTAATCAGGCTTTTATCCCTTCTTTTAAAGTCTTGTATATTAAATTACACTGTTATTCATATTTATTCATCTTACATGCATGTGTTTATCAGTTTGTCTTCATTAAACACGGAAGTACTATTTTGGTTAATTATCAGTACAGATTGCTAGTTAAATGTAGTAAAGGTTGATTTAATTCGGTTTTTTTTTTCAACTAAGTATTTAGTTTTTCTATTTCAGTCCTTTAACTTAATAAATTTTTATGCTCTCTTTCTTCATAGCTCCTGGTGTACTCAACTCAAATCATTCTCGACGTAGCTTCTTAAATAATTCCACAGTTATCCCTTCAAATACACATTGGCACCATTCATCGATGTCATATCATAGACAACGGAATCCTAGTTCAAGCAGTACAAATTGTAATTTGTTCGGTAATAATTTATCTTTATTTTCGTCTATAGCACTAGGTTATCCAGATCCATTAATAAGTTATAATCCATTCCTTTTGGACGATCCGGAATTGTTAGTTGCAACAGGAAAACGTGTATTAAAACTTCCGAACTATCTGGTGAGTTATCTACTAGTAATCCACTTGATACTTTACGTCCTATTGAGTCTCACAAATGTCAGGTCGTAACATCTGGTCTGACATTATTACGGGATAGGTATCAAGCTTACCAACACTATATATATGCTCACCAATCTGATTTAAATATCTCAAGCATTCTCTGTTTAGCTCTTACTTTTATGGGAACTTCTTTGTTAAATGAAAGGGGAAAATAAAACCTCTGTGAAATATTATAATTGATTACACGTTTTTGCGGCTCAAAGTTTCGGTTTTTTTCCAACGTAACAGGGTGGGTGTTAACTTTAGACTAACATGATAGTTCAAGTAATGACAGTATCGGTGACAATGGAAAACATTAAGCATTGAAAATACAATTCGAAAAGGGATCTTGGAACTTCCTGTAGTGAGAGAAGACCAGTTCTGAGTCATTTCACCCAATTATCTACCATGACTATTGCATGGATTCCAAACATGTAATCGGCACCTACTAACATGGTTCAACGCAACAATCAATGGCTTCAAAGTATAATGTCACGTTTTTGTTTGATTGCTTCTAACTTTCTCAGTCTACTCCTATACCAGTAAACATCGCGAATTGAGGCAAAGTATCTGGCCAGACGTAATACATGTGTTAATCACCTCAGCCGATGAGTTTTAAGTATGTCTTTCGTCTGATTTCATTTTAACTGATTCATTGATTCAATCAAAAGCATGCTAAACCTTCATAATAATTGTATACAATCACTTCTGGTCAGTTTCACCAATGTAAAGTGTTAGTCTTCTTTTCATACAAAAACTGAATCTCTATCTGCTTATAATTATTTTTGATTGATTATCTGTTTCACTTTTTGTGTTATATTGTTACCAAATTATACTGCTATCATTATGGTTTATTACTTATTGTTTTTATGGTTTACTTATATTATTACAGACCAGCGTTCTAGGATATATTCGACCAAATGAACGTAAACGTGAAGTCAATCGACAATTCCATGAACGATTTCCATCAATACAAATAACTTTGACTAAATTGCGTAGTATAAAATCAGTGTTAGTACAAATTGCACAAAATGTTAGTTGTTTTTCTTTTTGAAAATTTTAATTAAGTGATGTATTTTGAATTTATTGTTTGTGGCTTATTTTTTTCTCTACCGAGGTACTGATATTCATTCATATGAAATTAAGATATTTTTTTCAAGATTTCAAGCCTAACTGTTCTCATTAGTATCACTTCGGTTTACGACAGATATACCTTCAAAAAGTGTTAGTAAATATCCTTTTCTTTTCGAACACATCAGTGTTGTGTGTATTCTTTTTAGAAAAGAACAAGCTCTTTATTTATTATTTGAGATATATATTTTATATGAATCTTATCTTATTATTGTGAACACGTGCAATTCATTAGTGAATATTAAGGCATCTAACCTAGAATCTATTTTCAATTGATGAATGTACTTTATTTGAGATTTGAAATTTGTTGCCTTTTAAAAACTCCCTATTTTTAATAATTTCTTCATTCAGTAAGATAATCGAAGGAATTCAAACCGATTTTTCTAATTCATAATAAGGTAGGCGTATTATTGAAACAACCAGAAGTTATATTTCATTGATTTTTTTTCTTTTTTTTTTTTGAATTCAAAATTTCGTAATAATCGAATGCATAACATTCATGAATCGTTTTGATTTTCTTGAAAGTATCATGTGTAATCTATACTATTTGATGTTTCATAGACTATTGCGTAAATTCATCGTAACTGTAAATCATTCATCATTAATTAGAAGTAGCCTATTGTGCACATTGATTTTTTGTGTATTTCTGGGTAATAACTGACTGTCGAAAGTCTTTTGATTTCGATTTAATAATATTCTAAGACTTTTTCAGATTATTCTAATCATGGAAAGATTAAAATCCAACAATGTTTCGTTGGTTTCACTCAACTTGCTTGTTATCCCATCAATTTTACTTTTCAGTTCTTTTTGCGGGCATCATTAATATGTAGTATGTTAGACTCATTACAATCTCGTAATTTTTTCTTTACTACTTACGGACACTTTCCATTCTCATCTACAATGGCATTTATCAAATGAGTTGATCATTTAAACCATAATCTGTCGCTGTGTAGTTATGGTTTTACCTTATGTCTTTATTTATTTCTTCTGTTTAAGCAATCTGATGGTTGGTGATACCAAATTTCTCCCTCATTATTAGTAATGTTAATGAACAAGTTTCACTCCTAAGCTTTATATCTTAACAATGAATTTGTCTTGCTTACGTAATTACTTACGCTTGTTACCCTCGATGGAACATAAGCCGCTGACCAGCATTCCTCAACCTGCTCCTTCCTGGGCCTTCTTTTCCAGCTCTATTCAATCACTGTTCATTCTTTTCATGTCTGTCTCCATTTCTTGACCTGATGTGTTTTATGGTCTGATTCTTCTCCTTTGGTCTACACTGGTCGTCTTCTCTTGCATTTATTGATGTGTGTACAATAGAAGAACCAGATTGTCCAGCTGTATTGTGGTTGTCCACTGTACGCCGTGCTTCCGTGCAGATGTTGACGTCTTCATAATTCAGTCGATCACCAGGAGAAAGTGAAAGGGTGAGATTAAGCAACCTTGCCTGACACCGGTCCTCAACTCGAACTAGTTTGTCAGCTGTCCTCCTTGCATAATTTTGCAGTTTAATCCATCGAGATAATTCCGAACGATGTTGACTATTTTCTCAGGCATGCCATTATTTCGAAGAAGCCTCCATAGTGTTGCCCTGTCGACGCAATCAAATGTAGAGTGGTGAGTTCCATTCAATTGATTGTTCCAAAACGATCCGTAATGCTGCCTTTAGGTCAGTACACGATCGGTCCTTACGAAATCCAGCCTGTTGATCCTCGAAGTTGGACGTCTACGAAGTCCTTTGTTCTGTTTAACAGTAACTTGAAGACTTTGTCTAGTATGGAGAAAAGCTTGATGCCTGTGTAGTTTTCACACTTGCTGAGATCTCCTTTCTTTGGTATTTGACCAGGTATCTATCTTTTCAATCTGTTCGTACTTGCTTTTCGTCCTAAATCTTGTTGAAGAGAATGTGGAGTATCTGTGCAGTAGCTGCTACGTCTTGTTTCAGAGCCTCGACTGGAATGCTGTCTGGTCCCATTGCTTTTCCCGCTCTTGATCTGTCTGATGGCCACACTGATCTATTTCAAGTTGTTGGTTGGCCGACATTGATTTGGAGGTCCGTGGATGCTGTTTCGATGGTGGCTGGGTCTAGTGGGGCCGGTTGATTCAAGAGTTCTTCGATGTGCTCAACCCATCTGTTTCTCTATTCTTCAATGTTGTTGATTACCTTGCCTTGCTTGCTTTTCACTGGTCTTTCTAGTTTACGATAGTTTCCAGCCAGCTTCTTTGTTTTATCGTACAATTGTCACAAGTTTCCTTCTCTTTCAGCCTTTTTCGCCACCACTGTTAGATCTTCCATACGTTTACGTTTGTCGGTTCTGATGCCTTCTTCACTTGCTTCTTTGCTTCTGTGTTTAGCTTGTGCCTTGGCGCTTTCTGCTGTTGTTTGGCTGATGTTGATTGCTGCCTTCTTGTTCCTCCTTCCTTGAATCTTATCCGGATTACCAACAGAGATCCGTTTCTTATAATGGTACTTCTCGGGCCCAGAACCTCCTGACATGTTGAAGTGTTGGCCTCCTTGCTCTCTTTCCAATTGTTTTCCATGGTCGTCTCCTCTTCATTGAGTAGATCATGAAAGATCTGGAACCTATTGCTGAGGGCTATCTTGAATTCTTTATTAATAGTAATGTCAACGTATAAGTTTTTCTTGCAACGACTATTTCAGATAAATTAGATTCAATGGTTTTAAAACGAATGAAATTAAATTAATGTGTGATATCATTTTATACCTTGAAAATTGAGCTGTTTATATTTTGTTTAGTAGGATTAAATTCTTCACCAAAAGTATGACAAATTCTTTTTTAATTTTATTCACGTAATTCCGATTTGCAGTTGTCTATGGACCTATGGATTGTTGCACATGCCCATGTGCTTTTTGAAAAATTGGTTCTAAAGGTAATGTTTTGCAGTTTCTAGAATCTTTTTGTTTTTTGATTGGTAAATATAATTATAATTGATGGGAAAATAGCTCTGATTAGTTCACACTTATCATGAAAATATAAAAATGAACTGAAGGACCCATGTCAAGTTAACAGGTAACTATATTGTCCAGTCAAAATTATCAAGGAAATAATGAGGGCCAAATTAAATGTGACATGCAAGCTTTTATAACGTGTACAAATGTTTGTTGTTTCTGTTATTCAAATGACTATTCAAATCAGCAATTGACGAAACATAAAAGTAGTGCTTATAGTAGACTTCACCCAACTAGCAGGAAGAACGGATTTCACGATACGAATCACTGTATTTGATTGATGATATGAGTAAAGGTTCTTTTGGGCAAGATGGATATGTAATATATAAAAATCGTATTTTCAGTTCATATTCTCGTGATGTATTCCATCTGAAATTGTCGATGGAGTGGAGTGTCTTTTGTTTTTCGCTTACGATTTAACCTTGAATGCCTCGAATTACATAATGCAAATCTTTGATTGGATACTTTCGTTTTCTCCATCTGCTCCTTAATCATTTTGGTTACAGCTTATACTTCTACTACCCCTGTTACTATGAGATTCGAAGCGATATCTCTGTGCTAATGTATGGTATGAACTGATGTACATACGTACGAAGTTCTACGTTGTAGCTGATTGACTGATTCATCTACTGATTCTTGAGAAATCCAAAATGTTGTTCGATCTACTTATTGTTAGTAGTTTTTCATGTTCTGATTTCAAAGGGAGTATTCCTGATCATTGTTTTCTACGGATATTAAGTTCAAGATCCTGTGTTGCATGCTTTATCATTACAAAAATATTCTAGCTCATTTTCTATTGCGTGATTAGATTGAATTTTTTTTTTAAATTTTTGGAGATGGATTTTATTGGAACTGTGTTTTATGGTTATAATTCAATTTGTTGTCTCCAGACAACTAATTCCTGTCACTTTTGGTGTCATTCGTGATGTCTTACTTTCTGCTCTTATTTTGTGGCTACTATTAAAATATAAGTAGTCTGCGGTTACAGTATGGCTTGTTAGCTTAGCTACTGGCTATCCACTAATTCTGTTTCAGAACATTTCGATCTTAAAAAATCACCTATACTGAGTTTTGAATTTTCTTTCAAGAATCTTTTTTTAACATCCACACCTCATTAAAGACATGTTCGTCTGCAGAAACGAAATAGTTCACTAATATTTTGTGGCAAACGTATAGAAATTTTTCAGTTTTTCCAATATTATAACTTAGATTTTGTTTCAAAACTATCCAATTTTTCTGCGCCTTACGTTGATTTCTTAAAAAAACTTATGGATACAAGTAGCGTTTGCCAATCTGTTTAGATTAGAATAATTTTTGAAATGTTCACTCTTCTAGCAGCAACGTACAATTATGAAGTTGCGATTTAAGAAATTACATGTATGTACATGAATGTATATATGAATAAATTACATAAGATTCATTCTGTTTATTAGGATGAAACACGTAATTGTATCGAAGCTCAGTACACTGTAAATACTAAGGTAAAATTATTATTTTAAGTGAAAATATCCAAAAGTAAAATGAACCACTAATCGATAAATGATTGCTTAAGTGACAGGCGTTTAAATTCAATTTGTCATGCAAGATTTTTGGATGATGTGAAAAATAGTGATCTTGAAGATTCATTGCAATGCTTCAGTGTTAAATTAAGTGTATGAATAAAATAAAAAATCAATGTTAACAATGGTTTTTGTTAATAATTCATTATATTTCGGAAATACGTGTTTTAACTTCCAGAAACTCTATCGTTCTTGACATTATTTGCAAATTAACTCTCTTTTTGTGTATAGGAATGAAATTGTTTTCCTTCTTTCATTTTTGACAGCTGAAATTTTTCCATTTGCCTATATATATAGTGGCGTATCACATGGTATTTGTCTGCATTCATCTAAAATCATGAAGTGTTCTATATTTTTTCGGACTTCTTAGATGTCGGATATACATAGTGTTTCTCTGACCAGATTTGCAAGATTTTTCCATTTTGTCTGTGTATAATCAGACTTAATAGAAGAGTTCTTCTGCTTTTTCGCATAGGAATAATTTTATTTGGCAAGGTCTTCATATTATGCAGTATTTTTCTACAGTTTATAGGGTCTGAGAAGTGAGGACAGAGCACGTTAGCAGAACCGTTTCGGCATTGATGTTTAATTGTTAGAAGCTGGATAAACCAATAAATAATACACTGATTAATCCTTCAGTACACTGATATTGTTTTTTACATAACTTCTTATCTGAACGTGATCATTCGAATTTCTTCGAGAAATCCGTTTTTTCTTTGGTTCTGACCTGTAATACAGAGTTTAGTATTATTCAGTTGTAACTATGTACCGTGGAAACCTAAATTAAGTACTGATACTTTATTCGGACACGGCAAGTCATTGTCTATACATTGTGTAGTTTGTACTCGACTGATCAAGTGCAGTCCTAACTATAAATAAGGAAATCTAAACGACCAATGAAAATGGACAAATTTTATTGTTTATTGTGTCCTCTCTTTTATTCCGGTTTATAGTTGTTTTTAACAAAATTCAATCGAAGATTATGTGCTTCAGCTTCACTTTTGATCAGTGCAAAATTGAATGATGTGAAAGGTTCACAGTTATGTGCTTTACTTCAAGTAAGTCCTTGTTTATATACATTGTCGATATGCAAACAATGCTTATTCTTGTTTCATTCTGATTTTAATTTTGTAACGCAAAAATTACCGGTAAGTATTTCTATCATCGTATTCTGGCCAAAAAATGTTTTTGAACGCAATAGAAGTGAAATGTCTCAACTATAACCAGTCTTATTTTGATGATAGTCATTTTCAAACTATTTAGTAATTGAAAAGCCTGACTACATTTTTCTCATTACATTTTTATACAGCTTTATCACTGAATTATACTTCTTGAATAATATCTTCGAACCGTAGTCTTCTTTATTACCATTAATACCTCTACTATCTTTATCACTATGGGATTTGACTTGACATTTGCGTCTCTGAGCTAATGTGTTATGGCAACCTGAACTTAAGTACATACGGACGAAGTTCTACGTTGCAACTGACTGACTGAATCCCATCTGACTGATCTCAATCTCTGAATGTCCCAGTCTATAAGAAAGGAAATAAGTCCTCTTGTAACAATCACAGAGTAATCAGTTTAACTAATATAGTGTCTAAATTGTTAGCCTCAATTATCCTTAGACGCCTAACTGGAGCTCGAAGAGCAGATTAAAGAAAACCGGTCTGGATTCAGACCTGGACGTGTATGTATAGACCACATCTTCACACTACGACAGGTCTTGGAACACAGACACACATTTGGGGGTCCTACAATCTATCTTGCTGGACCTAAAGGCGGCATTTGACTCTGTTGATCGTGAGGTGGCAGTGCCTGTCATTAAAAGGTATACCAAAGAAGTACATTAACCTTACACAAGCTCTCTACTCGAACACCACTGGTCGGTTGAGAGCCTATGGCGAACTGTCATCGGGATTCTTTGCTTCAAGTGGTGTCTGTCAGGGTTGTCCACTCTCTTCATTCCTGTCAAACTTTGTCGTAGACATGCTTTTAGTTTTAACATTATCCTTTTCAGGCTTTTCAGGAGTGGACATTCTACCAGGAGGCTCGTTTATTGACTTAGGGGATGACGATGACATAGTTCTGTTTGGTGAATACTCCGACAAAATGCATAGTCTTCTGTCTACCCTAAGCAACAATGCAAACATGTTCTTTATGCGATTCTCTCTCTCTAAATGTAAAACGTTGCTTCAGCATTGGCTTGTATAGGCATCTGAACTAGTGATAGGAAGTGTAGCGGTTGAGCATGTTGACCGCTTCACTTATCTTGGCAGTCTCATCAGTACTGATCATCTGGTGACTGACGAAATCTCAGCACAGATACAGAAGGCTGGATTGGCTTTTGCCAACCTGCGTCACTTATGGCGTAGGCGTTATATCCGTTCTCTAATCAAAGGACGAGTGTACTATGCAGCAGTTCGCTCCGTCTTACTATTCTGGTGCATCCCGTAAGAGTTGAGGATATTTGTAGGTTACTAGCATTCGCTCATCTGTCTCCTCGAGGCATTGTTCGTATTTTCTGGGACCATCGAGTAAGCAATGCTGCTTTATTATGTTAGGATAGCAGATTGGTTGACGAAGTAGTGGACCTCCATCAGTTGTTGTGGTTAGAACATGTGTTACGTATGCTTAACCACCGATTGTCTCTACGAGCGATGTTATATGTTGTTGGAATAGGCTCGAAGAAAGCTTGGAACGGTCAGACAAAAACATGGTACAAATCCCGGAAGTCACTGACAATTGGACTGAGCCTTTTTGGTAGGTGTAGACTTCCGGGTTGGGGTCCCCGAGACCATAGTATCCGACGGTTAGAGACTTTCAATGGCATGGCTGGAAATGCTTTGGAATGGCAGAGATACATCGATTGCTTCTATTCGTTGAAATCCCCATCACCCTTATCTTTCTCTTCTCAAGTCAATTTCACTGGATTATACTCCTTAAATAATTTCTTCGATCATTAATCTTTTTGACTACTGAAATACTTCCACTACCTCTACTACTATGGGATTTGAATTGACAATTGCATCTCACTGCTAATGTGGTACGGCGACTTGAACTGCTGTAGGTACGTACGAAGTTCTACGTTGTAACTGACTGACTGACTGTCATTTTCATTCATGGATCTCCTTTTTTCCTTTGCAATTATCTTTCTCATGTTTAGCTTTCCACTAAACTTGATACTATTTACCTTCTAATACTTCTTTTATCATTTGTAAATTCTTCATCTTGCAATGCTTGGAATGCATTTGGGATAAAGATTATTTGATGTACAAGTATTATTTTATAAACGTCTCACAAATTATGCATTTACTTAATAATAATAGTAGCGTTTTAACTCTGTTGAATATTAGCTCATTCATTTTCGCATGTGCAGTGTGTGTTTGTCCTTTTCGGTAGTAAAAGCATTCTTAGTGTCTTGTTTGACTTTTTGTGTTGTGGAAGGTTTTTTCCATTGCTTTTAGTTTTCACATTTCATATTCATGTATTTCTTATCAAGGAAGATATATTATTGCTTTTGTTGTTCATAGTCTTTTCAGCTATTTTTCTTCGTATCTTTTCTTATTTCTAGGAATTGGAGACAGTTTTTCGTATTTCACGTCGTGATTTACTCAATACGGAGCTGGATGTTGCATTGGGTTTAGAATTTTCTCTAATTCCATCTGATTTGGAAATATTACCACATTATCAAAGGTTATTTAAAAGTTTAAACTTAACTTTACCATTTCTACCGGTTGTGTTAACCACGAACAATACTGTCGGTGTTAATTCTAGTATTCTATTGACTAATATGAATAATAATATCAATAATATTGATAAGACTAGTGTCAATTGTACAGTCAATATTGAAAATCAACCATGTCTTGTATGTAATGCTTCATCAAGTATTGGCGGTACACAATCGAATCATTCAATTACAAATTTATCAATTAACTAGTGTATTGAAAATGAAATTGAAATATAAGTGTTTTAATATTTTCATGGTTTCTTAAATCACTTTTTTTTTTCTGGAAAAATCAACGTCTCTTTGTACAGGAAAAATAATTAACTAGGGTGTTTTAAAAAATAAACACAACGTGCCAAATCGGTTGGAATAATCTTTACTTTTGGTGAATCTGTAAACTTTATTTATCAATTTTCCTATGCGATGCATGATAATTTACAATGTGGTCTAAGAGTTATTCTTTTTATTACTGTGTGCTCTATCAACAACAGTGTTACATTTTTTTCTACTACTTATCACTACCTGTTTATACATTCATGGTGATCATTCATTCATTCATTC
The DNA here is from genome assembly GCA_944470395.2 of Schistosoma turkestanicum. Lineage (NCBI taxonomy): Eukaryota > Metazoa > Platyhelminthes > Trematoda > Strigeidida > Schistosomatidae > Schistosoma > Schistosoma turkestanicum. Next base: position 23,991,137 of record OX103979.1, read on the forward strand.
ATTGTCTACCAAATTTGTACTTATTCCTTACTCTTTTCTATTGTTTATCCGTGATATCTAATGCACGAAAATGATTATGGTAGTTTTTGATTTGACTAAATTCGGTTCAGTATACTTATTACCACTTTGATTCCATGTAACGCAAATTATTGTTCCTTCTTCTTGTTTCGTGGATATTTTAGCGTATTGATGAAGGTATGCAAGGTTGCTATTGTAACTCTTTTTTTTTTGTTTTGGTTTTTTTCCTATGTACTTTCCATGCATTGACATACAATTTGTTTTCTGTCTTGCATAAATAATGAATTATTGATTTGAATTTCTTTATTTATGAGTTGTGTCCAGTATCCCACCATTGCTTATTACATACTACATAACATATTGGTGACTAAAGCTTTTCACTAAGACTATGTATTGTGATCTTGTTATGTAATAACCACCTTGGTAATAAAGAGTTGGTTTGAAGTTTTGTGCTTATCAGCACTAATTATTAAGATATGCAGCATGCTTTTTTGATTATAAGTATTTTTTTCAGATTTTTTAAAATTACATTTAGTTTTTTAAAGTCGAAATAAAATTTTTATGATAGTTCGGTGAGAAATTACAACATTTTAGAGTTAGAAATATCTATATATTATGTAGGTAACCAGATAACTGTAAATACCAGCCGTTAAACTAATCCAATCAAAAATAGAAAAATTGTCTTCCTATAGTGTTTACATTTGTGTTAAAGGATTTCCAATCAGCTTTTCTCAACATACACAAAGGGAAAAGCAAGATACAGCGATGCAACACAATATTTACTAACCAGATCACACTTGACGGAGAACCTTTAGAAGATGTTGAAACCTTGATATATCAGAATTTTCAATACAAACATCAAGACAGTTCTACTGTATGAGGCAGAAACTGGGAAAACTACAACAGCCATCATCCAGAAGATTCAAGTGTTTATCAACAGTTGTCTATGCAAGATTCTTCAGATCCGTTGGCTAAACACCAGCAGCAACAACCTACTGTGGGAGAGAACAAACCAGATTCGAGTTGAGGAAGAAATTAGGAAAAAGCGCTGGAAGTGGATAGGACACACATTGAGGAAAGCATCCAACTGCGTCGCAAGACAAGCCCCTCCTCAAAGCCAAAGGAAACAAAGAAGACCAAAGAACACATTACGTCAAGAATTTGAGTCAGATATGAAAAGGGTGAAGTGGTAGTTAGACAGAACTGAAAGGGAAGGCTGATGATAGAGTAGGTTGAAGAATGGTAGTGGGCGGCCTGTGCTCCATTAGGAGTAACAGACCTATGTAAGTAAGTAATTAGCGCTTCTGAACTAAAATCATTAGTTTGAATGGACGCAAGTCAGAGTAGGTTTGAACCAGTGTTCTGCGATCGCCTCTTACGATTGCGATCGTTATTCTAACTGTCCATATTTCGAGATTGACTCATATTTTACAGGAAGAGAAGTTCATTTCAAATATCACCTTAGAAACCTGGTAATACAACTATGGTGTAATACTCACAAAGGATCTTATAAGTAGTATGTAGTGGATGTACAACAGCGTCGCCCTGAAGTTACGGCTGAAGCGATAAGTTTTGGATACGGAATTATATCGTGATCTGGGTGTTTTGGGGGAGATGAAAGACTTGTTGGAGAAGATATGCTTGTTTTACAATTGAATGTTTTATGATGTACACTTTAGGTTGTGGATTACATCCTCTTCGAATGAATTATTTTGTCTATCTGATCTTCAGTATTCGTTCATTATACGAGCATCATCAACGATTTACATCTTGTCTTCAATCAAAAAATGTATTAGAATGTTATGAACTTGGAGTTCGGAAATATCACTACAGTAGTAACATAAGTCCTGACGAAATTGAAAGCATACAAATATTTTGCCTCAAGACCTTAGTGCTACCGCTTAGCCGGGCATACGGAATTTCGCTTACGCTCTATGAAACAAACAGATTTAATCGATTAAAAATCTTATTATAGTATGTTGCAGAAATCCAATGACATAAAATCGACAGAAAGTATAACGCGGTAGCAATACGTTTAAAACGACTTTACAAAGATATTTTTAATGTATGTAACATATCTACATTAAATTTATGTTTCCCCTTCTAGTTGATCATACTAATGCAATATAGTGCTGTGATTATTTTATTATATTAAAAAATCGTCTTTTTAGGCTGAAGCGTTATCAGTGTGTCGCGGAGTTGAGGTCCGAATTTTAAATGTTTTATGTTGCCCACATGCCACTAATCTATGCCTGTCACCCTAATAAGTATGTCGTAAAAATGTGAAGAGTAGTATATATACTTTCAAAGACTTAAATATAATAAATACTGCGTCATGATCGATAAGCAAATGAAAAATTATCAGATATTATGAAATATTTGAACGATAACTATTCACTTAAGGACTATGAGAAGGATGAGAAATAAATGAAAAACATGATGGTAATAACATTTCACTAAAAATCAAATGTAAAAATACAAATATGCCTTATTCACATATACTGGCTAACCGAAAAATCTAGGTCCAAGATTACGTAATCACAAGACATTATTAGCTGATTAGTGTTTGTTTGTCTGGCGTTTTTTTTCTTTTGCACAATAGATTTAATTTTCTTTTACAAGAATTAATTTGCCAAGTTTTGTGTAGATTCAAGTGGCTTTTTCTCATTTTTATGGCAAGTATCCAGAAATTTCTTTTCTGGCTTCCTGCAACTATAATTAGCTTACAAAAAGAGAATAAATTAACAGATATACTTTTTCAAGATCAACATTTCTTATTTGGTTATCGAAACATCAATACCTATTGGCTTTATTTTTATGTTTTTGTAAATCTGTGTCAAAATAACAGACTTCTTTGTATTTCTCAAAAAAAAAAAATTAAATTTCATTGGACTGTATTGTAGAACTTTAAATTAGCGCATTGATGATTCGATCTGTGAGTCGGTGTTTTTTTTCTTTTTATCCTATTGAATAAATTTGCTTCACTGATGAATCCAATTGAAGTGAAGTTTTTGTTTTTATTTCATGCATTTTTCTTTGTTTTGTTGAAACCATTTTTCATTGGTCTAATCAATCATCTTAATCAACTAAATTAATGATAATTTTATTGCAATAAAAGCCACCTAAATGTTTACTGACATAGATTCAAAGTATGGTCAAAATGTTGAATTTTATTTTTATCAGAACATTTATATTAGAAAATTTATTTTGAAGACGTCTATAAATGTCTGACAAATGTACAGAGCCTAGAAACGTTTGTCATTTTATTCCGATAATATGTGATCGGGGAGATAGAAAATTGTTTCAGTAAATGTTCACCTTTAATAATGAAAACGAGTAGGTGAATTCTTCACAGAGGAATTTTCTGTATCGGTAATCTTGAGGTTACTGGCAATATTATTTTCTCTGAGGAAAGCAGTAAATCTCTCGGCAGTAATTCAGGACAACAGATAAAGTATGGAATTGAAATTTCTTATTCTACAAGACAATCAGTCTTTTTCGTTAGTAAGTATGACTAGTTTTGCAGATGAAATTTCCTAACTTTCCTTGGAAGAACATAACTTGGGAATCAAAGAAGCCACTAGTTAGAATTATTGTTTATCGATTGAAGACTTTTTTGAATAGACTAGGATTAAAGCCTGAACCACCGGGGTGTGATTGTCCGACTATAATAGACAGTACTCCCTACCAGACGTGTATATGTTAAGTTCAATGAATATCATGAAGATGATTGCATGCACATGCGCACAAACGATCAATTTAAAAGTAGCCTAAGTTTCTGTCTAATTTTCTAGATGATTAATTGTTGTGCTGATGAGATTGACTGTTGATTAGTAATAATCTATTTAACATTAAAGTAAATAGTTTTTCTTTTCTTTCAATAAATTATCATGATCAACTGATCAATATTTATTAATCATCTACTGGTTGTTCTTTTCATTTGAAATTTAGTGATATTTAGTTCACCTATTAAATTGTATTCATTGAATTGAGAAACCAGGTTGATAAAATTCAAGGTTTAATAAAAGCCTTGATTAATAATACAAAACTGTTCAGGATTCAGTTCTTTAACACTTAGTGAGATATATAACAGCTGGACAAGTGAATGCCTAAACTGTTCATAGGAGTGACCTCGTTGAAGAAGTTGACCGATTCGCTTACCTTTAAGGTTTCATCAGTTCCATTCAGTGAGTGGTTAAAATTTTCCAGAAACGGATCTAAGCACTTCTTCTAACTTTTGGCAACTGGCATTGCAACGGAAGTAGATTGGAAAAAGCTAGTGCATGAGATATCGCGAAGCCATTCACTAGCAAGTCTAGACATTTCCAATATAAGCACATCTTCTGATTGCAATCCTTGCAATATGTGTTTGAGAAAGTCTACTTTGATGTAAATTTATTCCGTTCGCTTCCATAACAAAGGCATACAGTGAAAACAGTTTTGCGAATTAACGCATAAATATGTGTAAACTTAAAACAAATAGTTTAAGCAGTCATTAAAATTCTACTGATGCGATATTATAACTGATTTCAATTTTCTGTAAAAGATTTGCTTAAGAAAATATAGCTCGGTAAATAAAATTCAATGCTTAGGGTTATTATTGGATCGTTAAATATTAAATTGTCTGGTTCTCATACCATGTAAAAAGATTTTATCTTAAACTAGTTTGAGTCTTCTCGTAACGTTACCTAGATTTATCAGTGTAATCGTCTAACGAGTCAATTATTATTTATTGCGTCTCAACGATCACGATGATATTATCAACAAAAATCATTAAATTTCGACGAATCATTCACTAACATAATTCAATTGACTACTAACATAAAGCTACGTCATTTTTATAGTAACTGAAAAACCAAGAGGGTGACGCAGATGATTTTTTCCTAGTTTAAGATCTATCCGCTATGAGAAAATACAATTCAAAAACTGTTCTGAACCCTGGATCCCTAAGTCCTTCAGTGAGCTAACAACATGTTAATGGTCAGCATGATAAGTCTCTCAAAGCTCACAGTTATTACAAGTCAACAAATTGTTAAATTGACCAATGTGTTCAAAAAGTATTTTGAAGATAAGTTACTTCAAAGCTAGCAAAAATAACTTTCACTAATGGTTAGTTCTCTTTACATTCTATTGTTATAAATAAGCATCTATTGTCATTAAGATTTCTACATGAAAACGGTAACACTCAAGGCATAAGGTAATTTTTAAATGCTTACTAATAAAAAGTGAAAATTCTTTTAGTTAAATTATATTTACGAGTAAGTTTAGACTGATCAGTGAAACATCATTACTTTTTAAATACGCTGATTGACTCAAAAAACTTTCGTATTTTTCTAATTATTAAAATAAATTAACAATTTTAAGAGATATGCAATACATTATATAAAAAGATGACTAAATGTAACTTTTCCAACCACATACAATAATATATCAAAGTCACTTATAGTAGTGACTATATGTCAACTTGATCGGTTGTATTCGATTAGCTTCTAAGAACTCGAAACACAGTTGATTGTTTCGTGACTAATCAACTGCAAAGCTATTTATTTTATTGCCTTTATATATTCTCATGCATCAAAATCTCTGACATGCTTGATAATAAAAAAAAATAATTCATGAAACGCCGTAGTTAGTTAAAAAAATTATCCTTTATAAAAAATAAAAGAAGTCATAATGAGAATAGCAAGGATTGTTCTGTACGATCACGAAAAATATATATATTATTTCGGTTTCTACCTATTAAATACTTAATTTTCAGAATATCTGTCACAGATATGGAAATTATCACTGAAATATAAATTGCTAAACAAAGTAGGATCGATTATTAACTTCACTTTTGTCCTTGGAAATTGATTTTCTAACAGTTCAGGTATTATTAAGCTTAAGAGGTATTTGATGTGTTTGGGGGACATTTTATTCAATCTAATGGGATCTGCTGAAAACACTTGAGAGCTAATGATTACTGCATGTGATTTGATCACGTTTATAACTTTCGAAAATGATTTTATCTTCATTATGTCTAGTGGTAAAAACGCTGCCAACAAACATTTCACTCTACATCTGGTGCACAAGATTTTCAGAGGAGGCTACTGAACTCTAATTTGCATGGATTTGTGGATTAGACCTTTTGAGGAACCAGAGATAAGGAAGAAATAGCCTGCTAGAAATTCGTGATTTCTAGCAAATTTACGGTCAACGCAAGTTTTTGATGGTAGTTTACTGTGTTGTTTAGAGTGTAGAAACCTTGTTCTGTTATCTTAACAGATTAATTAACTCACTCTTTTTGGTTATTTTGTGTGTGAAAAATTACTCCTAGTTATTCTGTCAGAAAGACATTTGATCTTGTTGATTACCTGACCACTTTTTCCTGAGATCAAATCTTTCCAGTAGAAGCTGGGATTTATGGATTATCTGATTGAAAGGTGGCCTAATGCAATAAAAATCAATACCTTCGGAAAGTTAACACACTCATAGAAGTAGATCAATGATAGTTTTTAACGAAAGTTTTGGTAGCCAGATAGAGCTTGTCATCTGTCATGGTAACAGAGGATGAACAGGTTTAATCAAGTTAATTTACCATTTAGTAAAAATGGTGATTAAAATGAAAGAAAAGTGCCATCAAATTATTTGTTGAAGGTTTGGAACAACATGTGATCATCATGTACCGTAAATAAACATCTGAGGAGATCGTGATTGACAATAAACACTGCATAATAATAAGGAGCTATGATAAAGCATTATTTAAACTATAAATTAACTTTGTTAAAATTGTATTTCCATATACAAATAACACAATAAGAAATCAAGTTGTTCAGTAGGCTAATTTCACTTTAAAAATTCAATCCTCGACGAATTATGTGTATCGATGCGTATTATGTCTAATAATCATCTATGATTACTTTCTACACCTGAACTATTATATTAATGATTATTTGAATAAATTAAGAGATTACAAATGAGAAATTTTTATTGATAAAGTCACTGGTCCTTTTGCAGACTATTATTTGAGACAAATATTCAAGAAACAAACATACAGAAATCTCATATGATTGTGATGAATGTTAACAAATTTCATTTACAGTCGAATTCGATCAATTGAAGATCAGTTATAAAAGCCGAAAAATTTGATGCAAAATTTATTCCAATCAGTGGCAATTATCAAAAACAGAACAATTAGGCGACGAACAGTACTCTTCCATACTTAATCAAAATAATTGCTATTTAACAATGAACATTATGCAAATTTTGTTTTTGAGAAATATAAACAATTTTCGAATAAAAGTCTTTTAGTTAATTCAATAAACAGTAAATTTACGAACTTTTCATTAGCTTTACCTCGGCCCTATGGCATTTTATTAAAAAGTCAACATTCAATCGTTCAGAAAACTAAATTCTACAAAGTTGTCTTGCGAAATAAGATATTTCAAAGCTCTGAATTCTCCCTATCAGATTTTAAACCTACCACCTGAATATGGAACAGGTCTTTAATTTAGAATACAAATGTAACTGAATATAAAGCAAGAGTAATGAGAGTTGGTTGGTACAAAAATGAATGAATATAAGCATTTCTTATTGTACGTATTAATTATTATCCACTATAATCAAATAGGTGAAGATATAAATATGCCATTTTAAAACTTAAGCAACCAAAACACACATTTCTGAGTTTTTTTACCATTTTGTTCTAGTTTGATGTGAATTCATAATGATTCATAACAGGTCATCATATAATGATGGAAATTGTATTCTTATCGTTGTCTGTAATTAGGGCATCATCTAGATCATTAATGGATTTTCACTGAACGATCATCTACACTTACAAATAATATTCACATCTGTATTCACTATATTATCTGCTAATTGTGGTCACATCACTAAATTGTACCATTGGTTTGATGTTTTCAAGAACTTCTCCAGATAATCAGTTCAACTTCAAAATAACAAATATTTCATTATATTTATTTATTTGAAAAATATACAATAGTGTACAAATAAAAGATGTATTTATATTTATATTACTTTATGACATTTTAATAAACGTTTAAGTGTACGACGAAATTTACGTGACATAGCATTGTATAAAATTGGATTGACAGCTGAATTAAGAAATGCCATAATACGCGAAAACATACGAAACCATAGATCATGATATCCATGAAGTGAGAAACTATTGTATACCACCATTGAACGGTATGGCAACCAAAAGGATGCAAATAATACTACAATAATCATTAATAGTTTTACTACCTAAAACAAGAAGAAAATAAAAACAATAAAAATATCTTGATTCTTGATCACTCGGAAGTATAAATGTCTGTACAAGTAAACGAAGTAAACTCGCCTAGTCATACCATTCAGTGTGATAAGCCACATATGAACCATTCAAAAAGTTGAATGATTATCACTTTCTCAATTTACTGAATATAATAACGTTTGTTAATCTAGCTCAGTGTTACAACAATTCAAGCAAATTTTTTTGGTGTGGTTTGATAAGTTACATAAAATGTTCCCATTTCATCATTCCTACTTAAAAAAAACAAACAAACAAACCAAAACAGATGAAATTGTTTTTAATTTAAGACCAACTATCTGTGAAAGAAAAGAAAACAAAACAAAATCCTTGCATTGATCAGGGATAATAGCAACTTTCCATTAGTTCACCATCCCATTTTTTCTAGTGCTAACTTTCAAAGTTATTCATACTCTTTATGAGTGTGGTTTCTCTTTGTTTACAATTTCAAACATCTTTAGCCAATTGATATATGTATGTGTATACTAGTAGTAGTATTATTACTAACAGTTAGTAACAGTAATAGAAATTTATAAATATCATTAATCTCGTTCAAATTGTCATATGATAATTTTCATAAGATTCATGATTTCGAGTTCTTCTATATTCAACTGATGTGATGAATAAGGAATAGTGTTTGTTTTTATGTATAAGTAAAAATAAAGTCATTTGTGATAAGTTAGTCAGGAAAATTTTTGTTGTCTTATAGGGGATAAGGAAATGAGTAAATACTAACTATAGATTTCGGTAATAAGTACTGAGGTACACAGTTGGTTTCACGTTTGATGGTTCTCATGTGACACTTTAAATCAATAAACTGCGTCTATACTTATAAAATAATGAGTTAATGTATTAATTAGCTCATAACGGTTTTGTTTCTTCAACCTAATTGCTTTAATGTTACATTCATAATTTGAGTAACAATGTGTTGATTACTGGTATTTAAATTTACAAGCTTTTTGGGACAATGTAGTGAATTAGCCTTCACAAATGTACTTTGATCAATAACGTTTTTCATGGGAAACGTTGGAAATCATCATTAAATGAACAGTTTTTTTTTCATTGGTTTAGTGCTGCTGAATCGACAGTTCTTTTTGTGCATTTTATCACTGATACATTGAGAAATGAAGAGTGAACAGAGTATTATTAACTACATTGTTTGATATTGTTTCACTAATCCATAGAAAGATCATCTGTTCCATCAATCACAGGTTAATCACTCGATCACTGACTGCAATACAAGAATTGTAAACTTCAGTGACAATTTGTAAGTTGAATCGATAAGTAAACTGACTCAGGTAATTTCCTATCATAAAGATTATTTTTGTTTTTTCTGAATTCGCTTCAACTCGTCGATTAACAGTCGCACAGTTTGAAAAACACTCAACAATATTCACTTGTTACAGAGTAAGATGATTGCATATGACAATTTATTGACTTATGTGTACATCCCACAAAATGACTGGCTAGCAAATTATGTTAATTTTATGGTTAAATAATTAAATCTGTATGAAATAAAAGGCAAGGCACTATGAAAGCATTTTATAAGTCTTTTGTTTTACTGATCAGTTAAATTATAACCTGATTATTAGCTTGTTCACTGTACACCATCACATTTATCAATGTCAAACAGTATGACAACCGTTACTTTTCATACTAGTCAAAGTTAATGAAGTATATGGATTGATTTAACCTAGAAATTCTAATATACTTTTGTTAAAAATTTTAGGTAACTTTGTTTTATTGGATTATACATTTTCCACTTTAAAACAGTTTCTGAAATTTTTCCAACGCAATAAAACCGTTTGTTTACATTATATTATTGCAGAAAACAAATTCATTGTGGATTGACTTTACCACTACTAATTGTCAAATATAGTTGAATAAAATACTTCACCTTCTCTATGAGACTAGGGAGGATGAACTATGTCAAGAATGAGCCAGATATTCCAAAGACCATCAACTAACTATCATGCTACAAGTTTACTGAAATTATAAATGACAACCATTGCTTACAAAATCATACAAACTTTACGGTGGTACCGTGATAATTACGTTTTTCGATATTGTAGTGTATTGGATGAAAATGATAACACTGGTTAACTTCATATTTAATCCATAGTTCATCTAAAAGTAAATATGTCTTGCTCAAATGAGTTTATTAGGTATCAGTCAAATGTTTAAATTTAGAACTACTAAATTCTTATTGGACAAACGAATTAATTTCCAATTTTTTGTTCTAAAATTACTCATAAATTAGTCTTTATGAGAGGCTTCATTCAAAGTTCAGATAGAATAAAAACGACTCACAGTTTGAATATTCCAAAATGGTTAAGCTCTTCTTTATGTTATACTAAGTACTTGATACTTATGTTTATATTATTATCTTAAAAAACGTAATAAGTTTAAGAATTGGAATTCAAAATTATCGGATTTCGTACCAGTGAAGGAATTGTTTAGCGACCTGAAAGTTTGTTTCATGGTTGGTCTATATTCAAGCAGTTAACTGAAGTAGAATTAACTCAAGATTACTGGTACAACAATATGAGCGAAATTCAGATTGACGGATATGTGACTACTTTTTAGAAAAACATATCAAATTGATGAGATGTGGCTAGTTCTGGAATGCAGGATAGGTGTTTCGTCCTATTTAGGACTCCTTAGCCGTCTGTATCTGCATCCTAGAGTTAATGTTCACTCTAGGGTTCAAACTTTCTACCGTTTGCTCAAGTAAGTGCCTACCTTGATCCAGTAGCTAAGTGGATAACTCAATGGCATTTGAAGCAAACAATACCGGATTCAAGCCATGGCATCAATATGAACTCTGAGTTGCAGCTACATCCTGCTAGCGAGTCCAATATGGGATGAAACGAGCGTCTTCGATTCCGTTATTAGTCGTATTCCATTTATTCTCTATCATCATGTGTTAAGTAAAAAATCCGAATATGTTAGTCGAAAACTAGATATTGACTAACTTCCTAGTTTATTAATTATTTTAAATAATAAATTTATTTAATTTCGTATTAATTGATAGAACATATGTATACTGAATAATTCGGTCATGTTTACACGATTTATAGGAAACAATTTAATAGTGATATCAAAATATTATTATCCAAAAAGTAAACCATGTTTTTTTCCGCCTTACTTATCCATATTTTTGTCTTTATTGTTTTTTTATAAATCGAGTTGTTTACCCTCCTGATTACTAATTTTTACAATTTAATCTTTTCTTGATTACCTTTAGTTGTGTTTTAATTTCTAAAATTGTCAGTTGCATTTCACTAATAAAATACAAATTATCTGATTGATGTGTTTACATTGCATTAGTTCATAGATTAATTGGAAATACGTTTTGAAAGTAGTTCATGTAAGTACAAGCAATAATATTATAAGAATCATGTAAATTAACTAAGTCTAACTAATCATTATTAATTATTATTTCATAGTACTCCTCTGACTAACTAAAACACACTAGAGTTGAAAAATATCGATGACGACAGTATGGACTTTTCGGTGGAAGTTTATTGCAATCACTGTATTGCATGCTGACTAAATAACGATTACGGCTGTCGTGTACCGCCTTCGCCTCACCTCCCCGCAGCGTCCCCAGCACCGTCAACTCCGCCTCAGGCCCCCACCGGCTCCACCGTGGCCCCAAACTCCCCCAGGAAGCTCCGCCAATCTCCGTCCTGCAACTCCTTCGGCCACGGGAGCCCCTTCCTCCGAGCAGGCAGTGGATACGTAAGATCCAAAGAAAATTATTTTCATTTCGTATTAGATTCTCAGAGTCCTAAACTAGGAAGCAACAATTGTCTATTGCATTTTAGATAGTAAACTATACTATAACTAACGTCAATTCATTATCCAAATCATTCATTCACTTATCATGAACTACGAACAAATCACTAGAGATAGTACACAATCAAACGATTTGTTTCTAGGAAAGAAACAGAGAAACGTTATTCTGCTCTGAGACTTAGAAGGTCTTCATTTAGAAGAAGAGACGTCTCATGATGGAAGCTGAGTTCCTTCGGAAGTCACGAGGCCGATGCTCCTTCTGACAACCACGGTGTGAGCAGTAGGGAAGTGACGACTGCACTCATACCCGCGAAAGCACATGAGACATAATCGGGCCGAATCAAAACCCTTCTACACCTCCTAATTACTCGCTTGTCTCCACGACTAACCTTTCTTTCATTCCTTTGTCACCTCGCGCCACTGAATCAAACGTTTTGAGCTCACGCAACGTTATTCCTGGTCTCTTAGAACCCTGCTTCAAAACCACATATTAGAGCTTTCAATGCACGAAAAACAAAGCAAGGAATCACCTTATGGCTCTAATTATAGATAGCTAAACTAAGAATATATTTCAGGAACATTCAGAAAAACAGTTAGGCAATGATGTGAGGGATGCCCACCCTGAAGCATCTTTGAGTGATATACAAAAAGCTATGGAAACAGCAGTGATATCTGCTAGTAAGGTAAAGTATAAGGTTCGGGAGAAACAGTAGATCCCATCAGCATATACCGAACTGATCGATGTTCGGAAACTCACCTCATCTGGCTGTGAACATGGCGAAAAGCGAAGTCGGCATAGGCGCAGTCTTCTCAATGATCGCGAAAAGCGGTGGGTAGAGAATGCGAGAGAGATGAAAAACTCAGAGGCGATAGGTAACAGTCGATAACTATTCAGACGTATCAAGGAAACCGGTTTTAGGAATCAAACTATAAGTGAGACTATCTCAATCCAGGTGATTGGATGGATGGGTAGGACACTTCAGCGATCAATTCAACAAGCCTTCAGCCACACTTCGGTTGCCCACGATTCCCAGTCAACCTGAATAGTAAATCAATGTAAATCGTCCAACTCTTTATGAAATTGAGAAAGCCATAAGAAATCTGAAGCGAGGGAGAGCAGCAGGTCCTGGTTGGCTAACTCCTGAGATTTAAAGGATGGCGGTCCAGTTTTAGCAGTTAGATTGACTGAGATCTTAGGTAGAATCCGGGACCTAGACGTATTCATATCTGACTAGTCTCAACCCCTGAATGCTCCAGTTTATAAAAAAGGGCAGCTATCCTCATGTGACAACCACACGGGGGTTAGTTTGACTAAAATAATGTCTAAAATGTTAAACTCAAAGATATTTTGATACGTAACTGTAGCTTTTGAAGAGAAGACTCGAAAGAACCGGGCTAGTTTCAGACCTGGCTATATAGACCACATATTCACACAACGACAGGTTCTGAAACACAGACACAAATGTCGACGTCTGAGAATCGTTGTCTTCCTCGGTTTTAAGGTGACAGTGGACTATGTTGATCGTGAGGTTCTGTGGCAGTGTCTGTCATTAAAAGGTGTTCCAAAGAAGAACATTTTCCTTATACGAGCTCTCTACACGAAAACTACTGGTCAAGTTACAGCTTACCGCGAACTGTCATCGAAACCGTTTACTTCAAGTGATGTTTGCCAAGGTTGTCCACTCTCAGCATTGTTATTCAACTTTGACATAGACATTTTCTTAGCCATAACACTATCTTCGTCTCACTTTTCAGTGGTAGACCTTCTACCACGAGATTCACTAGTTGACTTAGAGTATGCCGATCATATAGTTCTATTTGATGAAGACGCTGATTTAATGCTAAGTCTTCTGAATACCCCAAGCAACAATGCGAGCATGTTGATGAAGCGATTTTCCCTGTCCAAATGCAAAATGTTGCTTCAGGATCGGTTTGCATCGGCACCTGAACCAGTAATAAGGAGTGAAGCAGTTGAGCGTGTCGACCGCTTCACTAATCTCGGGAGTCTCATCAGTGTTGATGGTCTGGTGACTGACGAAATCTCAACACAGATACAGAAGGCTCGACCGATAGCCTCATCGAGCTATGTTTTGCGGTGTAGGAATAGGTCGGAAGAAACCTAGGGGGACAAAATGATGACATGACACAAATCCATGAATTCACTGACAATCGGATTGAGTCATGTTTGTAAATCTAGACTACCCGGTTGCGGTCATCAAGATCATAGCAATCGATGGTTAGAGATCTTGACTGACATGGCTGAAGACCGTTTGCAATGGCGCAAGTGCATGCATTCTTTGAGTTCTCTCAAATCTTAATCTGCAGATTTCCTCCAAACTGTTTTTTTCTTTTTTTGAACTGATTCCTCTTGAGTATGCATCTCAGATGTTCGATCATTAATCTTTTTGAGTATCTGTGCTTAATTTGGTATAGCAACCTGAAATAATGTACGTACAAAGTTCTGTGTTGTGACGGACTGACTCATCAAATGGAAAATGAGTAAACAATTGTTGGTTATTATTGCTCCTTATATAGGTTTGAGCTGTGATTCTGTCTAAATGCAATGGCCTCTTATGATCTTCACTCACATTTATGTTTTAAAAGTAGTGTAAGTTCATTCAGAAGTATAGACATAAAAGTGTGTATTAATGATTAAACAAAAATTGAGCAATGTTCAAAATAAAAACAAACAGCTAATTACGGTCATATGCAAACAATCATGTAATGCTCTAAACTACCATGAAGAAAAATTTATTTTCATTATATTGGGTGGGAAATCTGTACAGGTAAATTCGTCGAAATCCTTTTGAAATTCATGATGTTTTCATTTAACTATTTAAATATGATTATCATAAACTATATTTCACAGTTATGTTTAATGAAGCAGTATAGCGAGTAACTTACAAAAATCAGTCTGTAGGTACGATAATATTGACACTTAATGTACATTGTATAGCATAGAAACAAGATTATTGCTTTTATAAAAACCTTTAATTATTCTTCTAGAAACTATCCGTTATACTTGGTTTTTTCGTATTTTACTTGAGACTACAGCAGTTAAGAAGTCATAGAGAAGTAGTTAAAATTAAACTGAATCAATTTACAACATAATTTAAACAAAAAGTTTTCGAGACGAAGTAAAGTAAAAATTACTCTCAACTTCTTCTCTTCATATTATTTAAACCATAAGAAGTGTATATGAATATATATATATTTATATATATATATTGCGAGTTCTTATGCCGAGCTCTTCAGCCGGTATTATGGGAGCTGGCAAGATTAACCACGTCCTTTTACTGCCGTTCTGGACAACACTATCGCACTTTATTTTATGTAGAAATATATCATGTTAAGGGATTTTGAACACTAGGTAGTAAGCATAAAACTAAGACCCAGTGCAATTCTACACATATAAAAGGCATTATTTTCAGTTCTGAGAGAAATTGTGCTCATTCCGAGTTTCGAATTCTACAGCCAAAAGTTTTACTACTTATTTATTTGGTCAAACATGCCGTTATATATTTAAGAACCGAAAGTGATTTATTTCAGTGCTAAATAATCTGCAGTCTTTTACCATGCATATCAATCAATAATATAACTAAAGCTTAACTCATAATTAGGCCTGTAAGTAACAATTTTAAAACCTTGCTAAAAATATGTTAATTTATCCATGACAAATTTACGGATTAACAAAATGACCGTCATAATTTTACCAAAAATAACGCATGAAGTATTTTATACAAGATTTGAAAATAGATTGCAACTACTCAATTTAACAATACTAGTTTTTTTTCAAAACGAAACAAAAACCATTAAGTTATAACAAAAAAAATTCAATCGACAGCCTTATGAGTCTACAAAAGTAACATTATTCTTAGTAGTATAGGAAAATTAATTTACGCATATATCGATGAAGGGAACACAAATAATCTACTTTCTTTTGAATAGTAGAGCTATTAATTTTTTTAGAATATACTTTATTTATTGCTATTACTAGAATTTAGAATATTGTCCACGTATATTTTACTCAATTTAGTATGCGTCATTGTGTCACAAAAGTCTTGACGAAGCAGGTTTCTGAAAACTAATGATTCAAAGTTTGGGCGGAACTATATTTAAAATGGAAGCTTAATTATGAATACTTTATCTATTTTGAACGGTTGTAACAGATGAACATTATAGGGTGAGCTGAGCTTTTCAACATATGTATTTGCTTCTGTTTATGAGTGTCTTTCGGAATAATGTGGCTACATGATTTATCATTTGTATGAGACATTGTTGTAACGGGGAAATTCATTGGAAAGGGACAATTTGGGAAATTTGTTTTTCATAACATTATTACTCGTATTTTTATGTTTAATTAAGTACAGTTGGTTTGTACGTTTCTTGAATTTTCTCTTAATCTCATGTTTCCGTCAAATTTTTCAACTGTCCCACATTGTATTCTAATCCCAACACATTGTAACCTAATCATAAGTTTGATATTCTAATTTGTCCATTTTTTCGTACATTGTAGATTTTCTTTTATTGTGCACTGTGGTCTATTTGTGTATGTATTTAACTATGAACCGTTTGAATCAACACTAAATACTGTCTAATTTAGATCTATAGTCTTTTCCACTACAGTCATATCTTTTCCTGCTAGTGAGATTCTGATTAGTAGATTATTAGTTCACTGATAGAATAGTTCCCATTCATGAGTCTGAATTAGTAGTAATCAAACTCATGCATTCTGTCTCAAGGTGACATTAAGTAGAACAGGATATTTATGAACATTTATTACTTCCCAGATCAATTTTCTTACATCTCAAAAAAACAGTAACCACTACAGACCGATTAGAATATGAAAAATAATCACATAGTGCACAAAATACATATTCATTCTGAAGTATCAACAGAGCCTAGATGAATCAGTCATTTATGACAGATCATCATGTTTGTGCTAATCTGTTGGATGCTCTCAAGCTCTTTTTTTTTCAGACGACAAAATTCCTGTATTTAAAAGCAGTAGATGAAGTTTTTTGTTCTTACCCTGACATAGGATCAGACTAAATATGCCAAGACTATATAACTTATTGGACAATCTAGTTTTGTATTTTCATATGCTCATTTCATCAAGTTTATTTAAAATTATACTTTTTCTTGAACGTTTATACAATGTATCTAACATGAATTAAATGATAGTGTTTTATTTAATTGATGTCAGTTTATAAATTGAATAATCTCTGATGAAAGGTTTAATGCATTTATTGATCAAGTCATAGTCTCTCTCAGTTAACGTCCTCTACATCTGTCGCATATATCCATGTTGTAACGTTTTTTAAGACACAAGTTCGTTCAACTTTATTCTTAGGTCTACTTATTTCAACACTAAGTTCTAGATGATTCGTCTTACTTACTGAGAAGGTCTCATTACTATATTTATGATTTATCACTTATCAAATGAAGTTGCTTTCATTCAGGATATACTATACTCACAGACTGAGAGACTTTTTTTAAAATCGTTTTTTTACAGACACCGATTCAATGAAAAATGATCCTATTAGACTGAAGAAGCTTCAAAGTTGATTGAGCTGTGAACATAATTATACGCCATAATAAAATTTTCTATAACAATAGAATGTATGATCAAAATAGATCATTTTTGTAATACATTGAGAAAATAGTTGTAGATTATTCCAAGCAGAGATGCTTAATTTGAACAACCTTGAAATCGTCTTTCAAAGTTTGATGGATGAGACGCTGATGAAGGCTCATTTATTAAAGTGTATGTTGTTTAGTAAGTATGTAAAAGCTTCAAGTTGATAAACTTTTAACTGAACTTAGTATAGATTCGTTCATGATATTATTTTTTTATGATTGATAATATTTCTAGTTCATTCTACACAAGCATGAAGAAACATAAATGATGGTTTCCTTTGCTAGAAATGATATAATAATCGTGTAAAAATATAAAGGAATATCGTATTTATCACACTTATAATATTAATTTAAAGAAATCTGTATAAAAACTTAAAATTCGTTTAATTTTGCAATACCATAAGTACAGTGGTTTTGTTCAACTGTAATCTTTAAAAACGCCAGAAATTGTACCGCAGCGAAATGGTTACAATAAATCTCACAATTAGTATTTGAATTAAAAGCCAGTTTTTCTGAATATGTATTTATACTTATAGAATATCTTATTAAAATGTCTTTGCTATGAGTTCGTCGTCTGCTAGGTAAGTAAATAATGAGTGGTAAAAATTTAGGTCATAAAACGACCAGTAATTATTTAAATCTATACATCTTAACACTCAGTACGGTACAATACCATTTTGACTAATTGTTATCCAAATTCACGCTTTGTAAAAACTCATGCAAAACAGCAACTTTATCTAGCTGATTTTTTAAACATTACACTACTTTGTTTTCCGATCGACTGTACTTTTACATATGGGTTCTGATAAAAGCTCACTCACAACAACTCAAGAAAATACAATAATAGTACTAATAATTCTTATCTGTTACCATTAGTTTTTCTTAACATAACGGATTTCAAGCCAAACATTTGCATTATCTCAAATAAAATCTTCGCATTATGTTCCTCTAGCGTGTGAATATCATGATTACATATATACACCGTTGGATGCCGGCCTAGTGGTCCAGAGACCGAAGGTCCCGGGTTCGAATCCTGCGAGATGGAGGAGTTGTGGATGCACACAGCTGATGAGTCCCATACCAGGACGAAACGGCCGTCCAAGGATTCCAGGCTTCTAATGGTGGTCCAACAAGAATTGGTTGATGACTTCACTGTGTAGAAACATACATTAAGGCTTATTTCATATGTGATATTTATTAATCTCCTTTGGTACGAATTAATCCCGATACTATCTTCTCCTGTCTTTCTAAATGGAACACAAGAATCAAACTAGAACAACCATTGTAGTAGTCCTTCTTGAGTCCCGCAGTAACTTGCTTGGCTTGAGACCATAGGCATTTTGTAAAAGAGCATGGATCAACTCAGCTATAAACATGATTAATTAGCAAAAGTAAATCTTAAGCAGATAATATAGTAAAAAACGTGAAAAGGCTTGTAATAGTCAACCTAAATATTGGATCAAGACCTAGATACTAGCGTTATATCGGTAAAGCTTAAATAATATCTAAAAAAACGTAGTCACTGATGATATACTTAGTTATTTGTCTAAACGTCCTCAAGGATCACGATTAATCCATTTAGAACTAGAACTATCCGTAGATAAGCACAACCATAGAGTTGCACTTAGAATTTGTGCTTCCATCGTTTACTATTGCTTGTCCTGAGAACTGGCTGCGAAATTTAGAGTTATTAAAAATAACTGATTTGAAGAACAGACTTTTGAAACTAAATAAAAACAGGATTCCGAGAGTTATAAGTAGATTTAAAATACAATCAGTGGTTAAAGTAATTGGGGACTAATTATTTCACTACAGTTTCTGCTAGTCGTCTATCCAATATAAAAAGACTAATCAAGCAGCTGATAAAGGTCAACATTAAATAAACTTGTAATTTTTAATCATTCCTACTGACAGCTACATCACCACTGAATTTCACTAGCAAATGTTTTGCCATTGACAGAATTCAACGCAAACTAGAAACTATAATTAAGAGGAAAACCGAAAAATAAAATAGGACAATACTATGAAATGTTAAACAGATGATCATTGTCAGCAGTAATCCATGTTTGACTTTTGTAAACAAGTACTTACAAATGCGATTAATTTCAATGCATTGTACTTATAAAATGTCTTATTCATTGAAAATAAACTAGAGATATATTGTAAATCTGATGTTAGAAACATATAATGCAATTATTAAGCCTTAATGGTTTTTTTATCAGTGCTACGGTTGTATGTACCATTTCGACACATTTTTCAGACTCTTATAAGGAGGAAGAGTTAGTGTAACTTTTTTAATTTAAGCTTATAATGTAGGAGTAAAACATAAAACCCGCTTACCACTTATTCACAAACTTGGATTCTCGAATTTTTATTCTTTTCTCTTTCTGATCAGAATAAAACTCAAATGCATGAAAAGTTCACTTGCCCCTATTCCATCATTGCGAAAATGCAAGCATGAAAACATTTGGCAGTATTACTTTCAAAAACCTTACAGTAAATGCTTGATATAACCATAGGATTGGAAGATATTGTAAGCAGTCATAAATAATACATGTAACTATTAATATCTAATTTAAAAGAAACGTCGCATTATTCATTATAATAAAACATGGCGAACTAAATTAAGTAGACAAAAAGATAAAAGTAAATTTACTTCGTTTATTTTTTCAGATATGTTTTCTGTGTTAGAAACAAAATCGGTAAATCGACTTGGTTGCCTATAAAAAAGCTTTGAATGTAGTGTTTGATCATTTTGGCTTTGCTTGAAAATAACCGACAGTCAGAGAATCAATGAATTTATGCTCAAAAATAGCAAAGTTTATTTAGTTAATTCTTTTTTTTTCTTTGTTATACCCATAGGAAAATAATTCGAGAATGTATAAAGAAATGGTATGTTTCAAAATTTAATGGATTTTTTCAAGTAATCATAATAAACCTAATACTCATAGTCATAAGCATAACATATAGCACAACTAGACTTATTAGAATGCATTAATTTTCTTAGTTGAAACTATATTTAAATGCTGTTTAGTTTAGCTGCTGCTGCTGCTGCTGCTGTATGTTGAATTGTTTTTACTGAGACTTTACACAACATATTTCATTTTAAGCTGACAATACAGGTTTGGATTATTATATTTCATCCAGCTGGTAAGTTCTATGCATCAGTTATCGAATTACAGATTAACGAACTGTCTTCAACATCAAAAATCATCTAGAGGTTTCAAACTCTTTATTAACATTGTTTCTGTCACAATCTATAAACTGGTAATCTGAACAGCACGTTCTTACTATTGCTATTTACCATTTAACTGTCTTTAAGGTATAAAGTGGTAAACGTTTCGAGTATTTAGATATGCAGATGCATGTCATGATAGTTTATTTGTTGAAAATCGATTTTTGTTCGCCGAATTCTCTGGCAATCGTTAAGTTTATGAATGCATTTACAAGCACTTATATTATGTAAGATGGCTTCACTTTCATAAAACGTAATTTAAAAAATGTCAAACCGGTGACCACTTTACTTAGAGTAAATCAGAACCAAAATATTTAAATGGTATAAGTGTTAAACGTGAGTTATCTTTGCGGCTAAGTCACCGAATTTTCACAATGTTGGATCTATGCAATAAGGATTTCTGTGAGCTGATTTTCGGGGAAGGAATACGGAATAATTCAATTGTTACATCTATTTATGTTCATCTACAATACATGTTACGAATTGTTTAAAATCAAAATTGTCGGCTAACAAACAAAAACTCTCTTGTTAATTTTATCATTTATACAGCTGTGCGATAGTTATCGCTAACCGTAAACTTTTCAGGAACATAATAAAACATTTCATCTGATATAATTCAAATGGTTTAAATATTCGTTAATATCTTCATATCAATATAACAAGTTTGAATATAGTAACAATCAAAATGTATTTATTAATGTTCAGTAATTTGAGGCAACACTTTATTCCGTGTATGAGTGAACTTTCCATGCGAAGCCTTTTCATTATTTTAAGTTCTATATGACATGAATGCAGTATTTTAATGCGTGCTAAGGCATAAGAAATACTATCTTGCTATCTTGCATCAAAATCAAACTAGTTTATCATAATCGAGTGACGAACTGTTGCATCAGTAAACATATGTCTTACTGACTTACAAATCTTATCCATCTTATCAAAAATTCATTTTATGCTCTTTACAAATGCAATTCTTCGTGAGGTTTTTAATTCTATAAATTATTCAATCTTTTTGAATTTTTAAACGAATGTCAATTTGAATTGTTTCCTCCTAAAATTACATAATGTGGAAAACAAGATTACAAGAAAAATGAATTAATAATCATCAAGTGCTTTTACGAATCTATTGGATTACTGAATTACTAGCATTACATTCTAGATAAGAAAAAAATTGAGGAATATAACCACAGGGAGATTTGAAATATTGACTGGAAAGTTACGTATTCGCTCTTTACTTTTTGTTTAGTTCTTGATGTGTTACGGGCATCAGTAAGTCTGTCTCACTATCTCTTTCATCAAAATTTACTGAGTTGTAAACCATTTGAACATTTGTATACACTCATTTTTATTACTATTATGATATAGTGCATATATGTGTTACACGCCGATCGAATCTGTGTCTGTAAGTTACATAAGCACACTACACGTCATTGTCGCGGTCGACTAAATTAGCATCTATTTAAGCTGTTGTTGTATGAAAAATCTTTCATCTAGAAAAATAACCCAAGGGAGCAATCATGAGTTTTTACTAGATTAGTTTCATCGAGCACAATGAAACTACACACGATTTAAAATATTTTTTATTTACTTTTCACTATCTTTTAGGTCTTATTTGTTAAATATTCACCAATGAAGAAAAAAGGAATCGATAATAATTTGGATATAAACAGTATGAAATTTGTATTTCAGTCCATTGTATAGGAGCACTCACACACACACACACAGTGTTTGAACAACACTCACTCTTTCTATTTAGCTATTCACTTTTCATTGTTATTGTTTTACTAACCTGCATATTGAACGTAGAGAAACCTATTTACTAAACAATTGTACGCGTAAAAGATACTAGCAATTATAATGATTCTAGTGTCAGTGGCATTAGTGCATAAACTACTACTTCCTGATAAGTTTCTAATATCCGTCCGTATATATACATTTGTAGCTCCAATTATATCATATCATTGATGATTAGTTGTTTACTCGAACTGATAAACATTTTGAAATATTTATCAAACTTTTTTTGTTCGGATAAATATATCAACTAATCTAAGTGAAACAAAACAATTAAACGAAGTTAACATTTGAAAACAAAACAAAACTATGTCTCTTATTTTTTATATAAATTGTTTTCGAAAAAAAAAATTCAAATCTGACACTTTTAGATGCGTTGTAAATGATAAAATTAAAAAAAAAAAGGGATTAATAGATAACTTATTGACATAATCTAGTATGGATTAGTAACTTATGAAATGATTATTGTGTATGTTAAATTTAGTTCAGATATCCTAAACACGTGTTTTATTTTTACTGAATGTTCTGTTGGGTTACAGATGACATTAAATTTTGAAGCGTACATACCATATTGATAATTTTACAAAATTTGTCATACACTACTAATCGACAGTAGTATTTTGTTTGACCAAAAATATAACTTTAACTGGTCAGCAATGAGCAAGCATAAAAGTGTGGATCACTAAACTATCTGTGGAGAGTAAGTACTGCATAGTTTCTTACTGAAAAATGGAATCATGAAAATTACAAAACCTGATCAGCTTTCACTTTTAGTAAATGGAACTGTTTTGTGGAGAATAAATACTACTGGGTATGAGTATTGAAATAATATGTATAACTGCATTCATGTTCGATCAATATCATTTCAAACAGATTTTTATACACTTTTTCAAAAAAAAAATGGTTTTCACTCCAGAGAATTTAAGCTACAAAATCTATCACATTATATTCAGAGTTTTCGATATATATAATCACTAGGGAAGTTTATTTCCTAACATCAACTTTGTTAATTTCACGAAACAAATAGATATTTGCTCTTGTGGGAAGAAAATTTTAATTAGGTATTTTTGGATTTCAAGAACGTTTTAAATTTTAATGGTTGGTTTCTTTAATCCGGTAATGAAATAATGCTAAGCTCTGTTTTTTGTTTATTTTTTACAGAACTGCTTACATTGATAGTAAAGGAATGTATGTTGATTAATTCATGATCAATGAAAATTGAACAGCAATTATGTTTCAAAAAAGCATTCCAATCAGTAAACGTCCTCCGGGTAAAAATAAATCGGCTAAGGAATTTAACTTCCAGCATTGATATTAATTGTTTTAACGTTTTACTGAAACATTGAAGCTTGATATTAACCTGAACAAAAGTGTAGAGAGCGAATGGGAGTTAAACATTGATATTCCAGTTACTATGTCAACACAAATGTCGAAGTCTTTTCTCATATTGAATTTTACTTGTAATTCTCACGGTCTCTAATGAAATCACTGGCTGTTTTTAAAGATGTTTTAATTAAATAACTAATGTCTTCTGAAATAGCTCTATACATCTCAAGAATTTCCTTGGAGTTCCTCAAAGTTCCATCAAATACTGGATGTAGCTCATTTTTGTACTTTTGGGATAATGTAGAATATTGACTACCTAATAACAAGCAACAAAACGCTTTTTGACAGACTAAGAACTTTTTGTCTTAAGGTATATGATAAAACATTCGAAAAGTAAGCTATTCTGTAATAGTATCAATATAAACAACGCTACTTATAGCAACCTGATTAAATCATTACTATATACTGGCAGATTATAAAATCTAACATTATTTTGAAATGTCATTCGTATCATAGTTGACTATAAAACTATGTGAAAAAGTAAAATTTATTTGAGTATTTTCATTACACTAATATTGTATCTGATAATTTTTATTTTGAAATATATTAATCATTTTAACGATGGTTCAATGAACTATTTTACAGATAACAAATAAACTAGAAACATTTATAATTTCCATTTAGACAGAAAATGTTACGATCCTACTGTGCGAATTGTAACCTGAGGATATTTACTTTAACTGAATTTGAAAAATAACCTGTCACATGTTGTATATGAAGAAATAAACATATTATACATGAAACAATAATATATAACCTACTTCTGACGATATCCATTTGTACAATTTAATTAAAAACTAGTAGTATTTGTTAAATATTAAATGGCGATTTAATTTTTAGATTTACACTACCATAAGATTCAATGTTTCAAAAAACATTAAAAGTTAACAAATGTTTAATCTCAAACTATGCTTCCGCGATTTGGCTAACGAAACAGCTAAATTCTTGCAATATTTTACCTGTAACTGCAATTTTTGTTTACAATTAAAACGAGGTCATTGAAAATAAATAACTTGGCAAAAAGTGAATTAATTCAAGTGGTATGTCTTTCCTAAATAACTGTGGAATTCAATTCTTGACAAGAACAGGATAGTTATTCAATGTATCTCATCGAAATAGTGTACTACACATTTGATTGAATAAAAACTTTCTGTATGCAATACGTTTTACTAAAACTTTCAACTGAAAACTGTCAAAATTACATGTTACTTGTTTTAGCAATTTGATCATAACATGATAAAACCTACTTGTTTTCTGGCTCTTGCTCTATTAATTACTTTACGTAATTTAAAATTTTGCGGTGCATCATTAATCCCAGCGTAAGAACGTTCTGTTTTACCTGATGATATGATTTGATTAAAATTTATGTGTTGTCCGACAAGAGATATTCCTTTATTATCTGTACGAAATAACCGCCAACTTATTTGACAATACATTACTGATGTAATAAATAATGGTAAAACATAAAATACTATTAAATCACACATATATATGGCTTTATAAGCTGTTCGTTTAAATTTGAATGTACACGTTTCAAATGAACCGTATTCTGAATACTGTCTAACTGTAGTACTCATAAATATCCACGGTATATTATATGCTAATGTAAATATCCATATTCCAGTAATTATTTTAATTGCTCTTTTTATGGTACACATATAGTGTGCACGCATTGGATAACAAATTCCAACCCATCGTTCAACAGAAAACGCACATATAGATAATGCTGAGGCATCCACACTCAAATATTGTAGGCATACACTTAATTGGCAGGCGAAATTTCCTAATCTCCAATGGTTATATGGCTGATAAAATTCAAGCACCATTAATGTTGTACTTGTCATCAAAACTAGTAAGTCACTAGCCGATAATGAAATAAGATAACAATTTGTTGGTGTATGCAATTTAGATGACATTGTTAGTATTAACATGACAAAAATATTCCCAATAACGCCAACTGTTAAAATAACTGATAATGAAATGGTGCCTACTAGTTTATACGGTAAAGAATAGTGAATTAATGGAATTAATGAGATATTTTTATTTATATATGATGATGTGAAATTGGTATCCATTTCTGTGTACTATTTGATTTTAGTTTATGTTTTCAATAACTTTTAGCATTAAGATTTTGTAATTCGAAAAACTTTTGACATTGTGCTCTTTTCGATGTGTAAATTTTAATCAACCTTCGGATTTGTCGTTAGTTATTTATCAAAAGTTGAAATCTCAAAGCAGACAATGTTTTTATTGGTTACTATAAAACAAGCGTTATGATTGGCTGAAGAAGATAATTTAGTAGTTACTGAATCATGAATGGAAATGCAGCCTCTAATTAATGTTCATCTATATTTTAAAATGAATTCCTTAAAAAATGTGATACTAAGCTTTTCGCTTCAATTTTTAGTTGTATAGTATTTTTCAAACAATATTTAATTAATTTTTCCAAGTTCGTGGTTTTCGTATTTTTCACATTCTTTTAATTCACTGGTTTTTTAAAAGCAAAATTAATTAGGTTTTGACATTAGAGTGGTCTTTCAAATATACTGATAAATAATAAAGAATATGCAAAGTTCCTGTTAGCACTTTACGATGGTGTATTGTTCTCGAAGAAAATGATAATAATTTGTTGTTTTTTTTTTAACTCTATACTAGCTTTGAGATGTTATTGTCATGAACGACAATACAATCTTTGGAACCGAATTATTTAGTTTATAAAATCTTTAAATTATTTCATAGCTGTTCATAATAAGGACGATTATTGTTGGCTGGAAAGCGTAACCACACTACATCTCACTCTCTACTTTTAGATCCATGCGATCATATTCTTTTAAAAATTTGTCTGATATCCAGCTTAACGCACTAGTCTCTGTATTACTATGGCAATGAGCGCAAACAAGAGTTAAGACTGAGTTAATTAAATTGACATCTTTGATCTAACATTAGCCTGATTGATTTTGGAGTCGTTAGTCACTCATTAGGCATCTAGATTCACTTGATAATGAAGTTTGATACCTTACCTTGACTTAAAAATGAAGTCTGAAATCAACAGTATATTCAAAGTTATCAATGAACTATTCATATATAAGTTATTTTAAAAGTTCATGACATTTCGATGAGTTAAAAATTATTCTATGAAGGAGAATAGGCTTTCTTCTTAGTCTTGTAGTATTCCTACTATTTTTTCAGTTAAGTAAGTATAGTTTTATGATAAATTAATAAAACGTTTCTTGAGTTCAACTATTCTTTTTAAATATACTATTAACATCTTGTACACTTTATTTTCTGCTATAAAACTAATCATTTGTAAACATTTTTTACAATACGATTCTCATTTTCAGCGTATCAAAATCGACTGATCGATGATAAATATTTCTAGTTTATGGAAAATTGTAGCTGTAAGTGAAAAAGAATATACACGGAGTACCCTCCGTTGATACACTTTCAAGTCAAAGTCTGATCAATTTTTTAACTAAGTGATAAAACGGGCGAAAACATGTAACATAAAAATTTCAGTCGTTTACAATTTCAATGATTATATAGATTTGAGTTCATTTATCAAACAAAATTATTATATTCAGGTTTCGCTGCAATTAATCAAGAAATGATGTGAAAATATACAACCACAAAAAGTGTTTCCAAATCAAAACTCACAACTGAATATTTTTTTTAAGCAAACGCTTTTTTTAATGTCAAGTTCTAAAAATTTATTCATATGTTTAATATAAGGATTGCATGCTTGAGTTGATTTGTAAAACCAAGTGAAAACAATTTGTTTCCGCCTGAAAAACTAGTTTTGCTATAAACTAGTAAACAATTATTTATTTTGGCTAAAAGATTCCAAAGATCTGAGTATCTTTATTAAAAAGTAGATTGTTATGCAATTATTACCATACGTACATGATCCTGTTTATGTTAGGGAATTTGATTTTGGGTTGAATTGTACTGGGCGAATACGGATGAGATGGAGTTCAGAAAAAGTGTGTAAAATTAACACATTTAAATTTGAACAAGAAACAATAATTGAGCTCATAAGTGCTTAGCTTGTTATCATGTCGATTCATGTATATTAAGTTTTTGCAGTGCTTCGAGACATCATATGATCATGTGAAAACAGCTTAAAGTATCTTGGTTCTGTTTAACATGTTAGTTAGTTAGTTAGTTATAATACATAGCAGTGGAAATATGTAATTTTGCAAATATTTTATATTGTAAAGGTTTCGTTTCAATGAATGTATTTTCAATAGGTGATGGAAATAAAATGTCAATTTGAATATTTTCACATCTGTAACATGTTACTCAGTTTATTTATTTTTTTTAAATTGTTAATTATCATCTCTCTACAGTGAATCTCAGCTGTGTAAAGTTAATTTTTGTTTTACAAACAACTGTAATTCCTGTTTAATGCAAAATGATCTTCTTTTTTTCTTGTTAATGCTCTGTCAAGTAGAAACATTAAATCTATTTTAATGTTGCTATTTTATTTACTTGTTTATTTAAATCAATTCGAAACTAAAAAATAAAATGAAATAAAATAAAGATACACTGTGTTCCTCAAGCTTAAATAGAGTGGTGTCAAACATTTTGTAAAATTATTTCTTTCAGATGTTAAATAACACCCACTTGAAATTTATCTTCAAAGAGGGTGTTGATAAATATCAATATCATTGATTATATATATATATATATATAGATGGATGCAATTTGTTTCAGATTTTAAGTAAACATACTGTGAATGATTTTGAACTATGCTAATCATTATTCGTTCTCTAATGTGTTTGCAGAACTAATATACTGACGATAATGATTCACTTTTGTTATAAACACAGCAATCCAACTATCTAGTCAGTTACCACATACTTGTAAACTGATTAATGAAGATAGAAAAAAGTGAATTTCTACAACTTCCAAGTAGATATTTCTTTAGTTAAATAAAATCTGAAACCTCCGATCAAATTACAAACAACGATCTACTACGACACATAGGTGAGTAATATGAGACAACTGAGCCTTCAAATACTTTGTTAGTTCATATAAACTGATTGCAAATATCAATACTATGAATACGATATCTTAGTTAGAAGAAAACTCGTAAAGCTGTCATCTGTTTCTTCAGGAGATGGCACTTCTATTTTTATTTTCTTACAGACAAAGAATTGTCGATTCTCAAAACTTCATAATAAAACCCGAAATTCAGGGGTTAGTAAATTCATTGACTACAATTAGTTTTAATGTTGCAGGTGGATAAACGTCGAAAAATCACTACAAATCAGCGAAGATCCAGACATTGATCATGAAATTTAGTTAAGTACTTTTTTATTTTTTATTAAACAACATGAAAACGGCTACAAACATTTATTCGTTATCCTATTCTTGTCTTTCAGTTTTTCAAAACTTTATTGATAACACCTCCAAACTCTGCCTACGCATTATGAACTGCAATTTTTAGCTCATATTAACTATTTATAAAGCTAAAAAGTTACTAATATTCAATCAAATATCGAGTTACTAAATGCAGAAAACTATGTAGGAGAACGATTGACAAGTTTAAAACAGCTGGTTTGATGGTTCATTATGTGTACATTTTTTGTCCAGTGAATTAACTGTTCTTAAACATAATATATCATAGTGTCAGTCTCCGTTTGAAAAATTAACTACATTGTTTGTAAGCTAGGTCCCCCAATAGAATACTAAGATTTCTGTAGTCATCTGAAACTGTTGCTCTTACGAAGTAACCTACATTTTCATAAAATGTGTAAACAAATCATGTCTACGAACCAACAATAGCCGTTTAACCATTGTCGGGTTATGTTTATAGTAACAGGGGCTTCTGGAAGTGAATGCTCCCCGTTTAATACAACCCAAGCTTATGACGTTAACCGTTATCCAAGATCATTAACGGGTTCTCTTTTTGTACTGGTACTGATATGATGAAAACAACATCTGTTGCGAATAACAATCTAGTTATACACCATCACTATGTTCAATAAATAATGATTATGAGATGAAATTAGAAGAGAGGCAAACATAATTATGATGAGTAATTATTTTTTGATGAAATGTCATAATTGAGTGTATAATTAAGTTAATATAAAACTGACCTTCAAAAAGTATGATTCATGCGTTTAACTAGTTAACATTCGTCAAAAACAAATGAAGGAACATGAGTACAGTAAAAAAAATAACCGTAAAATAACAATATACGTTGAAGATACAGTTTGGTTAGAAATATAACTAAGAATGACTTCTTTAATTGATTGAAAATACTCTCTTTTGGTACAAATCTGAGTCATGTGCAATAACGTCTAAAAGATTTTATGTAATGTCCTTCTGAATGCACGTTAACACGTAACATCGTTCAACCTAATATGTCACTTATAATTGAGATTTTTAACGATTCCTTTATAAGTCCCATTTTTCGTGATAATCGATTGAAACAAATGTGTGCTAGTATGCTAAAAACATGTCGTACATAGACTTTATAATAAACGTAGTATGAACACACTGTGAAAGCATAAAACTATTTTTAATTTACGTGATGTGATTTTTTTCATACATTCTTAAATTCATCTCAACCGAACAAATGTCCAGTAAGCATTATCCCCTTAAGTTCAACTGTCAGTTAACTCCATGAACCATATGCAAACCAAATGTTGCTAGTATTTTGCGCCATTATTTCTGTTCATATAAGGTTTTTTCTTGGACTCTATATAAGTATTATAACTTGTGTAATATTAGTTTTCAAACGAACAGTTACAGAGCAGCCATTAACCTAAACACAGTTTATCGTGGCCTGAGGACACCGATCGATATCACTAGTTATGTTACCCGATAAAGATTCCGGTTAACGATCCATTCATTCATATGGTAAGTAGAACCGGTGACTTATTTCACAGACAGACATACAGACCAATGAAGTACGATCAAGGCCATAAAGCATATTGGTCTTGACGTCCTTTTAACTAAGAAGCTAATTAGAAGGTGAGGAAAGCGAAAAGACTAGTTAACCCTTGCATTCTGTACAATTACGACTCGAGAAGAGCTGATATGTGGTCTGCGGGAATTAAAGTTTCTAGGGTATTAAATCGTGTTTCAGTATATCTTTCTCTCTCTCAACCTCGAATATCACACATAATAAAGATATCTACACATCATTCATAACTTTATGAATTAATATCCCTTCAATGTTTTCCATTAACTCAACGTCAAACTGTTGTGGAGCCTTTCATTCAAATTTAGGCGAAATTTATTATTGAAGTTCTAGTCACTGTAATCTACCAAATGCGTTTAACCCTTATTTTATGTAAATTCATAAGGAAAACGAACTGCATGGTACCATTAAAATTAAAAAATCATCCAATCCGTATACAGCGATGTACCTCCATCATTCAATCACTTCTTGAAACATTGACATCCTGAAACTTTCGTTGAGCAGTGACTGAGTGAATACTCTCGAGAACTTCTGAGGGCTTCTTGGATCCATCCTAACACGTACTTATTAGTGTTAATGACAATTTATTGCAAAATATTGATCCCTAGGTTTCTGAATACCCTCAGAATGAATTTTCGATAACGAGCCTTGTTAAATTGATATAAGTAATAGCAAGGCGGCATTCAGGTGTTTGAATTGTTTTCATAAACCATTGGTGTCTAATGTTTAACGTTAGAGCGACTGTGGCTTTTTTTAGTATCATTAAGGATACATTTTTAGGGAATGACCATTATTATTAGTGAAACAGTGATAGGTTTAAAAGTTATCAAAATCTGTTCTACAGGTGTGGAAATGTTACATTTAAACCAAAGTGGTTTTAATGCTATTTTTAATCCAAAATGCTCTAAAGGAAACATTTACTTCAGATAATTGTGAATAAGAATTTATGTCTGTTAGCAGATCGATTAGCAATTTTGGAGCATATCATTTAAAAGGATTTTACTCAGTCGCAAAAGGCTGAAAATCTTCAAAGAACATATTAGCACTAATCAGTCTCATCGAAAAATAACACATGTTTTTATCAAATATATCACAGCATCGTTATCGTCATTAACTATACTCCAAACCTTTTGAAAATAAAAGATTTAGTGGAAGCACGCCTTTGTAATCGTAAACGCAATTCATGGTTTATTTTATTTATAAGATACACTAGTGAAAATGTTTGGGAACCAATAAAGTAGAAACTAAAGGCAAGAAGCAAACAAAAAGGAAGAAATATGAAAATTTATATCCAACAACTATTAACTTGTTTATTTTGAGTTAGGATAGTACTCGTCTTAAACTATTGTTTGACGCACTTAGCATTACTATAGATTTTACCTTTTATAAGTTAGGTCACGTACCTTTAAACTTGTTACTCAACATCTCATTTCGAATTTCTACATTCTCGCTCGCTGAGTATTAAAATGTAAAGTAATTGGTTACTTCTCTCTTGATAGCCACAAATAAATATGTATGTTTATACTCTCCGGTTGAATAATATAAAATCTATTCGACCAACGTCCACTTCGTCCACGTTATTTACATCGGGTTTCTCGAAACGCTGTTGTAACGAGAATACATAAAATAACACAAGTTGAACAGACTGATTACGTACTAATTTCTTGGATTCTAGTTTCATTGAAATTGTACAATACGTAACCTAACAACAGACTAGTCAAAATACTTAGAAATATTGTAAATCCTTAGGAATTTACTTCATTTTGTGTACATTTCCCTTGTTTTTCCGAAAAGCTACTACAAGTTAAACACATTCCAGCAATACATGTAACTAATGCTCTGAAAACCTTGAGTGATTAATTCTATATGTAATTTATCTAAATTATGTAATATAATTCTTAGAAAACTAGTCAAACGATATTTATCAAGTTTATTTTTTGAATCATATATATATATATATATACATATTAGCAGACAAATTTTCTAAAAAGGTAATTTTTAAATCTACAAGACTGTTTTTTGTCCCATCTTTTTTTGAAGATATCATTTTAACATAATGATTGTCATCTCTCTAATTTTTTGTTCATCCATGTTTATCATACTTCCTGTTACATTTTTCAATGATAAGACAATGTTCAATTCGATAAGTGAACAAGTAATTTTTTTCAAACAAAGATAATTAAATGGTTTTTGTTTACAATAAATTTAATTATTTTGTATTTGTACAAGGATTAGTTGTGATGACAATTTTTGATAAACTATCTATCTTAGATACAAAAGTTGATACAAAAGTATCGTGTGGTGTGTTTAGGTCTAGAGCTGAGCTGAGAATAGTCACGAATTAAAACAATCAATAATAAATATTTTGTTCTATGTTTGAAGACAATGTTTAAATACGTAAAGTTTCACTTTTTTTAATTATTTGCAGTCTGTATGTGAACTAAGTGAGATGTAGGTATGATTGAGTATAACTTAAAAAACAATTTTTTCGAAGAATGTCTTAACAATTATTGTTACTGATGTATTATAGTGAAATCGAAATTGCATCAAGCCTATTAGCTTCAGCATCAGTAGCAAGAAGGAGCAATTAAATCACTTATTTGTACGGTTTTCACTGTTTGCTCTCGACACAGTTGTAAAATATTCAATTGTCTAGTCTTTATAAAACAACTTGTTCAACCTAGATAACCCTTACCTAGTAGTATTACATGGCTTCCAGCTTTAAAAACGTGTGCCTAAAACTACTATTTACATTTGATTTTGATTCAAGAGAACAAATATATGTAAATATATATATATATATATATATATATATATATATATATATATATATATATATATATATATATATATATATATACTCAAAATAAATATCCTACTTTTAATACACTAAGAAATTTTCAGCAAGCTTGCGTACAACTATTGTAAATTTATTTATGTTTTCAGACATTTTAAAGTAAGACGCGATGCTATAAATCATATTGTGTGATCAACATATTTTAACTAACTGGTAAATGATGATAAATTTCGTAATTAGATTACTTTTGTGATGCCTTAAGGCACATAAGTCAATGGTCATTCACGACAATATGTATCGATATATAATAACATGATAAGACTACCGTTCAAATGCAATAACTAATATACTTTCGAAAACAGCTAATATATTCATAAGTGTGTCAGAAATTCGTGATCATCTGCAATGACGTGTTTGAATTAAAACACTAGCCTTAAGTATATGAAGTCCCAAATACCTTTAATTTCACTGATTTTGTACCACACCAAAGAAATCAAAAAGCTGCTTGCCTTGTATAATACTTTTCAAAACATAATGACCAGTTTTTCAGCAACGGATAGTGTAGTATGAAGATAAGTGTCATTCAGAATCTGATATCATTAACGTAAAGGGTTTAAGAAGGGAGGTATTAGATATCTATGTTAATCTTGTTCTGTAATAATAATCGATGTGCACCCGCCAAGCAATTTCAAATCCACTAGTTAGAACGACACACAATTGGGTCGAAATCCATATGTCCATGTTTGTGAAATCGTATCACTAGTACCTAAATGGATTAGATGTCTTAAAGTTTTCAGCACCTTCATCCATGAATGTTTGCACATGAGTACATACTTGTAACTTTACATTACTCATTAAAATTAATGCTGAGATGTATAAAACTGAAATAAAAATGATTAAGACTAATTTTCGACGAAATTTTTAGTCGACGTAACTTCACTGGCATAAACTAACGTAAATTTGTTTGCTTGACAATATTTTTTAAATTCTGTCATCCGAAAATATTGCAACCATTTCCGCTGTTGCTTTGAGTCTTATTTTTTGTAGGATGAAAATAAATGAAATTTATTTGAGGCAAGCTGATTGTTAAATTTTTTCAATAGGAGTCTACATAAGATATCCCGATGTTGACCACCATACTCCATTTATCTAGCTAACAAATGATTATCTTACTCCTTAAAAATAATTGACGCCGCTTAGTGAAGTTGAACTGTGACACCGTTGAAACAAAAAAATATATTCATATCAAAAATAAACAGGAAAAATCAATGTAGTAAACAATCTTAGATTAAATGATTCTTGTTTTGTGGTGAAAATCCTGGGTTCGAACCTAGAAAATGTGGTAGTACTCAATGTGAAAATGAACTGGAATAACCGATACTTAATCTATTTACAGACTGACATCATGAATCAATCATTGTTAGACCACCATTAGAAACCTGGAAGCACTGGACAGCCGTTTCGTCCTGGTACGGGACTTATCAGCAGTGTGCATCCACGCATCCTGCTCCCCGAGACCTTTGGTCTTGCGCGCCAACGCCTAACCTATGGACCATTGGGTCGGCATCCATTTACTTTTGGTTGTTACTGTCCACACCTGACAAGGTTGAACTCACCTGGTCACGTCTGATGGTGGTCTAACAATGATTGATTGATGATTTCAATGTGTAAAAACAATGATCTCCATATCATTAATTGCAAAAACTTAATCTATTATCATGATCATATAATCAGTCGCTGACAATGGTGCACAAACCGTGATACGATGATCATAAACCACGTTTACTTACCATGGTAACATTTATCAAGACCATAACATATATTCAATGAACAAATGAATTAGTTCAGTTTGTTTTCGGCATCGTAACTTAATTTAACTCAAAAAGTAACTGACTAGGCACTGTCTGTAGTATAAGAAATGAGAAGACTAGGACACATGAAAAAGATTAATTATGAATAATAATATTGGTGATCTTTTAGACAACTGAGAATCTGAGAATCAGTAACATTATTTCTTTTCTTTGTGTATTAATGCGTGGCATTTTTCACAACTAATATATTTTAAATTGTCTGTTAACCTAAATATTTAAATATCTTTCGAAAGTAATGATCACCTATCAGTAAACGTCACTAAAACTATGTTGTAAGTACATGAAAACGCATACAAGAACTCAATTATTCATCGAAAGAGCTTCAACAAATTCAGGTCAACATATATGATAATAATTTACGGTTTATGAACCTTAAAATACGTTTATCAAATCCATCATACAAAGTACATATACACATGCTTTCTGATGTATTTGACTGAGAACAAGGAGAAAAATAAAACTCTTATAAAATGTGTGAAACAAACCATATCAGAATCATTTCAACACTCTATCGAATAAAAACTTAGTTAGATGGCATGATTCCTAAACTTATAAAGTTGTAGGCTTCAAGAAATGTGACTTTATTCATTAGAACTCACTTCTGTTCATACTTATTACACAGATGAAGACAAGTGTACATAATATATAAAGTGTTGAGAGGAATATGGGTTGCTACATTTGATGTTCACGTATGTCATCTTGTGAAATGTTGACGACAATGTTTAAGTGTGGAAGGATTTCATGT
The DNA here is from genome assembly GCA_944470395.2 of Schistosoma turkestanicum. NCBI lineage: Eukaryota > Metazoa > Platyhelminthes > Trematoda > Strigeidida > Schistosomatidae > Schistosoma > Schistosoma turkestanicum. Next base: position 24,027,639 of record OX103979.1, read on the forward strand.
AGTTTCGATCAAGAAATGGTTTGTTCTTTTTTCAAATGCACAAAATACGGCAGCTTCGTCCAGTGTGAATAACAATTTAATAACTGAATGCGAAATTCACATCCATGTGTATATTTAACCATCTGATACTTGATATTTGAACTATATAAATATTCTATAAAGTGAGATTTTAACTATTAAAATAACTTTATCAATAAAATTGGTTTGGTGAAACAAATTTTTCAATAAACAGACAAAAGTGTTCATCATAAACTAAAATAATCAAAATATTTTAGCTACATTGGAAAGTCTTCTCGGCCAATCGCGACTCGTGCCGAAGAACGCTTAGACCTACCCAAAAAAAAACCTGATAATCCAGCAGAACTGGAAAATCTACAAATTAAATCAGCAATACGCTTTTTTCAATGACCATTAAATCGATACCAAAAATATCACAATAATTCAAAAAGGCTTTCCCAGCTATAAAAGAAAGGTGAGTAGTCGAAGCATTTCAGATAATTCAGAATTCCCCTTCTCACCACAGAAAAGAAGGCCCGACTATTCTTCCAATTTGGACTGCTTATCTCAGCGACCACATTTCATTATCTACATGATTCAACTGACCATTACTTTTTACCTAAATTACTTTGAGTCACAATTACTTATTTTCCTCACCCTCTCCATACACACAAATAACACTTTAAAGTCTTATACCAAATCACCTTGACCGAATATAAAATGACATTGGCTGGTTCATATCTATCATATTTTTTACTGTTTAAACTTGTGTTGAATTATTTATTTTGAAGAAAATACTTGCATTAGGTAGCGAAATATGAGAAATACAAAGTTCTGCTCGAGTTTATATAGTATATTGCAAATGATCCTAGCCAGACAAGCATTAAAAACCTAGACGCATTGGACAGCCGTTATTTTCTAGTATTTAATAGTGATCATTCACTATCCCGCATCGAGAATACAACCCAGGACCTTCAGTCTCGCACCTCAACGCTAAATCTCTAGACTCAACAATGTTAACAACTAACTTTAATTCATTCACGACACTATGCAATCCTCATTCATGACCTAAAGTGGATGACGGTCTAGCTAAAATCATTTCGAGCTTTAATCCATGTTAATGATACTATCACATTATCAAAACAGTTACTTTTTCAAGTACAAAATATTGATATCAAAGTTGAATTTCACTTCAGCAAAGTGAAATCCAATCAAAGTTTCTCATTTATTTGAGTTTCATCTGAGTTGGAGTGTGAAGACAATTGGTTATCGCTGATAGCTTAAGAAAATTATTTCCATATAGTAAGAATTGATTGATTAATCTTTCAGTGTTTATAAAGATAATTTAAGGACAACTGCTTATATATCTGTCTGAGAAACAAAGATATCAATCTTAGTTACGCGATAATAATAACTTATTGACAGTCAAATATTGACAGTTCAACTATTCTTCTGAATCCAAATTTTGAGTGTTAGTATGTCCACATTTCCAGGATTAGGTGACATCTAGGTAATATTGTTATACTTATACGAACAACACTAATTCAGTCAAAAATTATTAATAACTTTAACATCACAATAGGTCTATTTGAATCTGTTAACAATTTAATGAGTTAGTGAATTTATACTCAAATAAATTTTAAATCAAATCGTTTAAGGGATTGTTTTGTTGTTTTTAGTTTGTCAGAGCTCATAGATGGTTAGAATAAGTCAAAGCCAGTTTAATTGCTTACCCCACTTCCTCGCTGTTGAAACATGTTTTTTTATAAATTTTATCTGATATAGAAATGTGACAAGATAAACACGCCGATTTAGTTTGCTTCTCTTGAGTTTATCACATTCATCTACTCAACTGTTTATTCTAGAAAAAAAAATATGTAAAGGTAAACATTTCAAAAAATCAAAAAAAAAAAATGTTTTCCAGAAATCATTTCTAAGTTGTCACGCAATAATGTAGCGTTTATGAGGTGAAATCAACGTTTAGTGATGTCATTTTGATAAACAACAAGATTATGGCTAAAGAATTAACAACAAATACATCAGTGAAAGCTTTTAATGCATAAATTCAATATTTAGCGTAAATTGAAGGCCCTAAGATGGTTATTTAATCCACCATCATTGAAATAAAAGTAGCTGAACTTCGAAAAAATCTCAGCTTTTGTTGAAATATTCACTAAAAGGAAAACCAATAAACTGACATGAACTATTTCGATATATCAGTGATGTAAAGCCGTCTGTATACTAATCAATGATAATATCTTGAATTATGATCATTTTTCCTAATTATATCACTCCCTCTTATGAAAAATAAGAAGAGATTATAAAACTATGGATTCTTACCGTGGTTTAGAACTAGTCTATATCACCCATTAAATCTAAACGTCCTAAGCACTTTCGAAACATTTTAAACACGAATGTAATGTCTAACTGGTGTTTTTTATACTCTTCGCTGTCTAGCACTACATTTTGATGAAAATGACACATAACATAAGATACATGAATACTTATATAAAAATATATTAAACCAATCAAAGCAATTTATGACCACAACGAAATAGATAACATAACTGTACATAATAGGTGAAAGAATAAGCTAATAGAAGAAAGACAAGTAAGCTAGAAGTGGCAAAAGTAATAAAATGACTTTAGAAGTCTTTTTTATTTTTCCTTACATTGAACTGTTATTCTTTGTATCTCATTCAACTGCATCACTCTTTGCAATCAAAATTTGTATCCGTTATTTTTAAACCCTTTTACTCAAATCAAACCAGAATTATTTAACACTAATGGCTAATGATTAACAATCGAATTCAGTTAGCTTGATTTCGTTTAAATCTGACACTTGAACCCAGCGTCTTACATAGTAATCTGTTTCCTACTTAACTATTGAGTTCATTTAACCTCTGGCCTTCTCAGAAGTGGATAGTTTATGATCGAAGTAATATTGTGTTGAATTATACCATTGCTAGTGTTAGGAAATTATTAAAACAATCACCCCCCCCCTTCTGGAATATGTGTATGCTAAGCGGATTACTCTGGTATTATCATCAGTCATCAGCATTTTCAAACATCATCAACAAATTCCTTACATCTCTATTTCCATTGAACATTTAAACAGGTTTTTGATAGACCATTTAAAAAACATTTTGTCTAAATTTATTTTCAGCTGTTTTCTGTTTCAATTCACTAGTAATTAACTTGTAGTGAGGCATTAAACTTCAAAATTTTTTTTTATTTATCGTTATTCACCTAACAAAAAAATCATTACGAGTGAAGAGGTAACAAAAACTCACAGGAATTTATGTGACTTTACATTTATTTAGTATGTTTTTTTTTGTTTTAAATAAACAACAATAAAAACAAGGGACTATTACAATTATATTTGGTTAAAAAAAAAAATTAAAACATTCACTCCAATCCTTGTTTTTGTTGTTTGCATACAATTACGATAATCTGTGGCAGATAAGTTGTGAAGTTAATTTAAAGAGGAAATCATTCACCGAATAACCGTTTTAAAAAAGAATACTGGCAAAACACTGGCGTTTCTATTGACTTTTTTCAGCTATAAATATCATGCAAGTAGTAAATCCCTATTATGCTGAAAATTTTTCCAGCTAAACGAATAGTTAGTTATTAAACTGAGTAATTTGTAGATATTATTTCATGTTGTAGACAGTTGCCTTGCGGACTTGCGGAATTTATTCGAAACGTAACTGGCACGTTGCTCTTTTTTTTACAGACTTAACACCAATGTGCTCTAGATTTTTTCATTAATGACATTGTACTGATAAGGAATTTTGAATTACAAAAAAAAAGCAACTGTTCAATGTTATCTGAATGCTGTCATTTCATCAAGAATGCTTTCCTTAAAGATTTTTCTGTAGCTGTAATTGATTTATTTCGTCAAATAACCCATGAAAAATTTAGAAATTATTATTGAAATATAGAACATTAGTGACAATCACGTAGGAATAAGAAAAGTTTTACTGATAGTCGTGTCAACAAAATAACACAAACAGTGATTGTTAAGAAAGCAATGACATTTCTAGTGTAAATAACATATTCGACTAATTTAAGTGCATGATAACATTATAATGTTTTATAGATGGACAAGTCTTTAGAAAAATGAAAAATAATGCCTTTAGTAAATCTTTTATTTTCATTACAGGGGTTGTGAAGATTGGTAAGTTACACATTTTTGAAACCATGAATCGATCAATGTTAGACCACCATTAGAAACCTGGAAGCACTGGACGGCCCTGGGTTCGAATCCTGCGGGATGCAGGAGTCGTGGATGCGCACTGCTGAGGAGTCCCATACCAGGACGAAACGGCCGTCCAGTGCTTCCAGGTTTCTAATGGTGGTCTAACATTGATCGATTCATGGTTTCAAAAAATCGTTTATTGACCATACACTCAATACTATGTCTCTGTTACCCTACACTCCAAAATCTATTAGATTTTATGTTGAGAAATGATCTGGTTGACAGTAATTTCATGAGTTATTTTATAAATTGAAATTGTCTAAAAATGAACCACAGTCCTTATAGTCTAAATTTTATTTATCAGATCTGTGCATCATATGTAAATATATATATATATATATATATATATATATATATATATAACAGATAAAATAATATAATATTTTACTAGTCATTAAACACTTGAAGTAGCATAAAGTAGATTTACCTATCTACGTTCTGCAACAAATACATAACTGATTATATTTAATAACCAAATGAAAAGTGAATCAGTTCTAAATGTTAAGAACTATGACTACGTTTCTAAAAGTCATTTGTTTCAGTGATTTCTGATAGTTGTTTAATATTAATTATTAAATTAAAAGCTCAAGTACAGAAGGCTACTAAGCTAGTTATAATTTCTTCAGTCATATGAAAATACATAATACAGTTTTCCAGTTGTCCAAAAGTCTGAATATAATGCAAGGAAATAATATTAAATCACTTTATTATTCCACTAAATCGTGGTTGTTTCTAACTTCCTAAACATTTCAGAACTACCATTTGATCACTTACCAAATAGACTCACTTCCCATTAGAAGGTTTTAGGATTTCGCATCATGTAGATGTTATAATCTAGAATCATCCTTACTGGAAAATAATTTGAACATAATATCTCACTTTGGACAAAGCTATCAAAAGTAATTTCTTCAAAAATAGAACAACTAACGGATGTTTCAGCAAATAGATTATAGCGTAGATTTCCTTATATCTTAATAAACGTTTTTGAAGAAAAAGTAGCCTTCATATTTAAGCTTGTATGTACCCGTTCTAAACTAAGTCTGATCAGCAGTCATGCATTTGATGACAAAACTAAAGACAAGTCAGACACAGCAATATAAGTCAGAAAATAGGCTAAAGCCCATAAGTTGTCTGTTGATAATAGTGAAAATCTCTAGTAAACAGTCTAAACTCACTGGCGCATTACCGACATCTCGCCGTCTAAGTATAAAGCATTTCATTAGCATTTACTCAATACAAATGAGACTTATGCTTATCAGTTGTTTAACCACTCAAACCAATACAGCTTAGTCAATGGCCATCGGTTACTATCTATTGAAACACTTGGCAAGCCAATATTGGCAAAATAACTAGAGAGTGAAGTACAGCCATTGAATAATTGTGATTCTGTAATTAAATGTATGCTAATATACGTCTATTTGTTGATTATTGAGACAGTCAGCTAAGAAATTGTGAAATATGGAATAACACCAGAACTCTTTAACGTCAGTTTACCCTCTTAGGAACTCAGTAAGGGAAAAATAGTGTATACAGAAAAATATATATGAAGTATTTCGAAAAAGAACTGCTTTTGTATGTAAGCTTAACCGACGAAAAAAATCTCAATCCATACTTGATCTCTTAGGCTTCCTTTGTAGTATTTAGGTATGTGCTACTCATACGGACAACTAGAAGTAGTATGTAACGGGAATCAGTAGTAGGATTCTTAGAAGCAGAAGAAGGAAATGAAGAAATGAGAAAGAAAACCAGAGTATCGACAAGAACGAATGAACTGTGGAGATTGTAAAGGTAAACTCAAAGATTTGCAAACGGTAAACTTGGTGTATTATTCTCATAGTTTACATTTCAATGTGTAATTTTCCATGGTGTGATTCTTCCATGCTTGTCCATATCTTTGTTCTTTACAGTATAACTAAGCTTTATTTATAATGATCAACTATATAAGATTGTGTTCAGCTCATCAATAAATCTAAACATGAACAAAAAAAAATTATTTCTTCTAAAAAACTTTACTTCAAGCTAGTGGTTTATTTATCAAATAAAATTGCATTAATAATTACTATTGGAAGATTGAATTTTTAAAAATTCACTATGTAACTAACTGGTTTAAGTAATCCAACGTAGTCTACAATTTTACAAGCAGTTTTGTTCTTTGTTTACAACTGTTGTTTCTGTCTTTTGTCTAACAAAACAAACAAAAATGACTGATGATATAAATGAACCTGTGTTATAGTGCAGTAAGTATTTTTGAGAAAGAAATTTTAATTAATTTGTCTGTTTCAGCATAAAATGAACTTTTTTTCATGTACCTATTATTGTTTCGCAGGAAACAGAGAAACCGTTCACATCAACTTCATTGTAGGCCATGTAGCCTTGGTGTGGATGAATGACATTTCATTTCCCAATTACCAACACACCTGTTATAAACATTTCCAAACTGTCTTTCTGCCACGTAATAGAGATAATGTAAATTGTTCTTTAATCTATAACTGTCTGAATATTTTTTGACTCAACTACATTTTACTATTGATTAAACAGTTCTGTTATGCATTTTCAAGCTTGTATTACAAAACTAATAGAAAAAGATTACAGCATGAGAGTGAATTTTAACTACATGTGGAACAATTTTTTAATATTCTACATATCGTGGGGTCTGTTAATTTGTTCAGGAAGTTAGAAATCACTTTTTAATAATCCATACTTGACGCCTGAAATCTCATCGAAATTGAGACTTATGAGATTGTTGGAGAAAGAAACATCACCTAAATTGACCACTGATTTGGAATTCGATGGTTCTTAGGTTCTGGTTTTAACCACCTTTTCCCCTCACTCATCTCTTTACGAATATTATTAATAGTAAGCCTTATCATTCTCAGTATAGTTGACTCAACTTGTGGATGTCTCCCACCAGAACTTTAGAAAATCCTAGTTTTTAGTAAAAAGTAATATGATATTATTTCATTTTTCTTCTGTAACTAACTAATAACAGACAAAGCTAAATAGTCTAGTCTGCCTCCGTGGTTAATGTACTTAAGCGTTAAATGTAGTAATTCGTAAAATATTGAACCAATAAAACCATCCTAAAAGTTACATATATTTGCTGGTAATCAGGTTTAGCATCTTGAAATATTGATTGTATACAGCTAGAATAATTAAAAGGTATAATTTTCGTTCATCTTTACATGATTATACTACGTAGATATTATTTGATATATTATCTAGAAAGTTACTAATTGATGATTTATAGCACTTTACAAATTCTATAACATGGGTTTGTCTACTCAAATGCTTATAGTTTACTAATTCAAGCTCATATCTTCACTCATAATGGAACAATCCTATTAGAGATTGGCGATCAGATTTTATTTACTGAACATAATATTTGTTTAATGATAAAAGTACGAAATGAGAGATAAAGCTTGATGAAAACTATGCTTGTTGATTGAATAAATCAACCTGAACAATTATTTATTCATTTGGCTTATTTTCCTTTACAGTGAGATGAAATCGAAATCAGAACTTGTTAGTATTGAACATACTTTTGTAGTCCAATCTATGAACCCTAATAATAGAGTTCTATCAATCACAAAGTCAGGTATCAGTCGTCAAAAGCAGTCATCTTAAACTCATAAGTAATGGCAGACTACAAAATCCACGGAAACAGCCAGTCACAGACACGATTATCAAAACAAACTAATATCGCACTTGTGGAATAGCTGCAAAGCATAATTCTATATGGCATAAGTCTTTAAGATATGAAACCAACCAACTCGGAAGAATGAACATCGCCAAAAGCACTGCATGTGTATGTGTGTACACTGACGGGTATGAAAAATGTAAAATTTCTAATATATAGAAATTCAGTTGATTCTGTCAGATAAATAAGTTGTTCTCTTTAGCGTCAGAAGCTTCTTTGAGTCGCAATCATCGAATAATATGACCAAAACACAAATCTTGTGAAGCAACATGTGAAAATAAATTTCATCAACTAAAATAAATCACACCTGTGCAATGATACTGAATCATTATGCAATCAAGAGTATTTGATACAAAACATTGCACTACATAATGATAAGTGTTAGGTAAATACAACTGCAATCAAAACTTTTGTTTTTAAGCATGAAGTTAACCAACAAACGTTCCCAGGATACTCTCAAGTGGCAACGATTATTGCCCGTTTCACCTTACGTTAAGTTTAATCAAACAAGATATTATCGATAATGGTGCGGTATCACAACTCTGCCTAGGGCCCCCATCTTAGTCTACTGCCCTTCCGAAGCCCAAATAAAGGGAGATTGTTTTGCATAGGTTAGCAACTCCATCCAGTAGAAAACCAACTGGCTAAAAATATGCTAACCAAAAATATAATTAGAACCATTTAAACTCTGTCCTGAGAGTATCAACGTCTTCATTCAGACGAGCTATGACGTCTAATGATGAAAGCCGATTTGATTTCAGAAGTCACGAGTGCGATGCTATTTCTGAAAACCAGAGCAACCATTAATTTCAGTACATGAAATGTCCGTAGAATGTGGGTGAGCGGAAGATTGTTCCAAGAATAAATCTACGAAACGTTTCAGTCAACCGTTGAGAAACACTCATCAACGGACTTGACCATTCTGATAGCAGAACAAAGTGCCAAGGTTGGAATGGACGACACGGGATGTGATGATATCACGGAATGACATGGACTAGGAGAAACGAACGCAAATAGTGGGAAATTCGCCTTCAAAAAACTGGTCACAGTCGGCAAAATATTCCTACATAAACGCATTCACAAAGCTACATGGATTTCACTGGCACACACTATTCAGAACCAAATCGACCATATACGTATCAACAGAAAATTCAGTAAGACCAAGAGAGGAGCTAATATAGCTTCAGATCATCACTTGCTGGTCGCCAAAATGTAAGTGAAACTCAAGAGTCACTGGATGACGGTACAGATATCACAAAAATTTAGTACGACTTTTCTTCGGGATACTGAAAATATCAATGAATTCAGGATAGCCCTCAGTAATTGGTTACGGGACTCATGGTAGAGGAAACCACCATGGAGAACAATTCTTAAGGGATCAAGGAGGCAATCAATTCAAAATGACAGGAAGTTCTAGGGCCACAAGAAGTACCATCAGAAGGAATGAATCTTCGTCGGTACTCCGGACGAGATTCGAGAACGGAGGAACAAGAAATCTGTAGAATCTTTTTTGAATGTTTTGTTTTTTGGAAAATCCCTCCATGTATATATATTTGTGTTATGATATGACTGACTCTTTCTGCTGACATTTTGGTACTCTATTTGATTCCGTTTTGAGATTTTATCATTGTATATTGTTATTATTTCTATATCTTGTACTTATATTGTAGTTTTTATGTTTGCTTCTGAACTGTACATATGTTGTTTAAATTTGATATTTAATATGGCTACAGCCATATTTGGATTTGATGCATCGACTGTACGGACTGGAAGCACTTATTCTTCCAGAAACGGATACCCACCGCGGTAAATTGGATTTGGAAGGTGTAATATTGTTGGGTAATTATCTCTATTTCCATTTTATATTAAATAAAGACCGTTTTCTCCCAGAATTATTGTGTTTTGGTATCGGATCTGGGACAGTGCGTACCAACCTGCACCTATTGGAAACGGAGTGAACTGCTGAGGTAGAAAATTCATTTATAAAGGCTGCAGTCAACATCAGCCAAACAACGGCAAGAAAATCCAGAGCAAAAGCTTAAGCAAACAAGCAAATGAAGGGAAGCATAAGAGCCGACAAAGCTAACTGTGTGGAAGATCTAGCGGTGACGGTGGAAAAAGCTTCAAGAGGAGGAAACTTGTGACAATTGTACGATACAACAAAGAAGCTCGCCGGAAACTATCGTAAACCAGAACGACTAGTGAAAAGCAAGTAAAGTAAAGTAATCGGCAACACTGAAGAACGGCAAAACAGGTGGATGGGGCACTTCAAGGAGCTCTTGAATCGACCGGCCCCACTAAACCCCTTACAACATCAAAGCAGCATCCACGGACCACCGAATCTATGTTGGCCCACTAACAATTGAAATGATCAGTGTGGCCATCAGACAAGTTAAGAGCGGGAAAGCAGCATGACCAGATAACATTCCAGCAGAGGCTATGGAACCAGGCGTAGCAGCAACCACAAAAATACTCCGGATTCTTTACAACAAGATTTGGGATGACGAACAAGCATCAGCAGATTGGAAGGAGGGATACCTGATCAAAATACCAAAGAAAGGATATCCCAGCAAGTGTGAAAACTACAAAGGCATCTCGATTTTCTCAATATTAGACAAAGTCTTCAACAGCGTATTGCTAAACAGGACAAAGGAATTCTTAGACGTCCAACTTCGAGATCAACAGGCCGGATTTCGTAAGGATCGATCGTGTACTGACCAAATTGCTACTTTACGGGTCATTGTGGAGCAATCAGTTGGATGAAACTCACCATTGTACATCGACTTCATTGACTACGAGAAAGCATTCGATGGCGTGGATAGGAAAACACTGTGGAGGCTTCTTCGAAACAGTGGTGTGCCTGAGAAAATATTCAGTATCATTCGGAATTATTATGATGGATTAAACTGCAAAATTATTCAAAGAGGTCAGCTGACAGACTCGTTCGTGTTAAATACTGGTGTCAAACAACGTTGCATACTCTTTCAATTTCTCCTATTGATTGGCTGGATTATGAATACGTCAGCATGTGGAGGGGAGCTCAGTTTACTGTGGACAACCATAATTCAGCTAGACGATCTGGACTTCACAGATGATGTGGCTCTTCAACAACAAATGCAAAGGTAGACGACCAGTGCAGCTACAGCTTCAGCAGCCACAGATCTTAACATACACAAAACGAAAAGTAAGATTCTCCTATAGAACACAACATGCGCCAACAAAATCCTACTTGATGGAAGTGCCTTGGAGGATGTAATATTCTTCACATATTTAGGCAGCATCACTGACGAGCAAGTTGGATATTATAGGAATGAGGGGACCGGCAAAGCAAGGGAAGCATTACTACAACTGAAGAACATCTAGAACTCAATACAACTGTTAACGCCAAAGTCAACAAGGGTTAAGACACTTCTACTGTATGAGGCGGAAACTAGTAAAACTATGAAAGCCATCATCCAGAATACTCAAGCGTTTAATAAAAGTTTTCTACACAATACTTCGGATCCGTTCGCCAGGGGACACCAGCAGCAGTCAACTGCGGGAGAGAACGAACCCGATTCCAGCCGAGGAAAAAATCAGGAAGAAGTGCTGGCAGCAGATAGGACACACATTAAGGAAAGCACTTAACTTTGTCATAAGACAAGCCCTCACTTGAAACTGCCAATGCCAAAGGAAAAGAGGATGGCCAAGCAGAACATTAAGCCGAGAAGTGGAGATAGACATGAGAATAATTAACAGAAATTGGACAGAACAAGAAAGGAGGGCTCAGGACAGACTTTGTTGGAGAATGCTGGTCGGCGGCCTATGATCAATGGATGGAAACTTGCCTCAGTAAGTAACTAAGTCTACTTCTTAGTCTACTAAGTCTCATGAACAGTAGAGTTGATGATATTACTTCCACTATAAGAACAAAAACACTGGCAGAGCTTTAATTTCATGGATTTATAATTGGCAGAAAACCTCTGTTTCTAGCAACTGAGTTCAATGTTAACTCAACCCCACACTGGATACTGAACCTCAAAATGATCTGTACAGATCACTCAATTCGACCATTTCAAATGAGTATCCAACTAAGTAATCAGGACTACACTCCTATCTAAACTCCTACGACTAATAAAACTAGTAGGCAGAAACAAAACAGAAGAAAGTGGCATACTGAACTGCCTGTAACTTAGCACGTAAGGGAGCGAAGACGTACAAGCATCCTATATTCATCGCTCGTTAAAGTAGGAGACTCAGAATTTAGAATTCTACTTCCGTGGTAATTCTGTACACTGTTATTGTGACACTCTAGTACCTAGATGGCACTGTCACTTCATGTCAAGTCACTGCCGCACATGGTTCTGTCATGTTTGTGTCACATTCCAAAGAAGATTAGAGAAAAGGTAAGTAGTAGGAATAACTAGCAAAGAAGTATTATATATATAATCATTGTATGTCTAGAGATAACCAGATGATTGCTAATTTTTATTCATTTTGTCACAAGGTCGTGATTGAGCGATTAACTAATTTTGTATGGTCTATCATTCCTATCTTTCCTGACAGCCCCGTTTGACTTGCTAGTATGCAAACGTATATTTGCGTCGTGCAATGTTGGTGTATTACCTATATATCTGGTCAGAATACAAGAATTTTGTGGAGGTTGTTTTTCGAACTTTCGGATTAAGAGGCAGGTTAGAAGGAAACCCTCGATTCGTGAATCAGTAAGGATAACAAGCTTACTAAGGAGTACTAGTGCTAGGATGCTACAAAGATTGATGTTTTTATTTGCAGCCTGACGGTTTCCAACTTTTAAGGATACAGCTATTTGGTCACAGAGTAGATGAACAAGCCATTTAAACTACTTATAAGGAAAATAACCTTACAAAACTTCAGCAGCAAAAACAAATTATAGACAAGACCAGACAAGCGACCGGGATAGTCACATACCAGCGAGGTGCTGATTGTTCTTCAGTGGTTATTTGTGGAAAAAATCAGCGGGTGGGCTACGTAAAAGAAAACAACACAAACAGGGATCTTGAATCATGTAAAAGCAGGAACAAAGAAGTTATGTAAAACTTCCTTAATCTTCTAGCTTTTCCAGTGTCATAAAGTAGCTCACTAGGAAATGACACCACTTAGATAAAAAGCAATGTGACAGATGGTGAAGGGTGGGCACCACTTCAACAGGCACTGATATAGTGAAGCGTAAGTCCCCTCCATTAATAGCATAGGCATTCACAATGTCACATCAATTACAGTATCTCAGCTTCGCACACAGATATTAACGGAATTTAGTCGATTCCTCTTAAAAGTCAAACTCAAATGATGTCATTTATATCATTAAACAAAATATCATTTTTTCCTACCATGTAGGAAGACAAAAGAGGTGAACTGGCTGGGGTAAATAAATTTACTCTCAGATGGAGCTGATGATCCTTAACACTAATGGAGCATTTATATCGCTAGACATCACAGAACATTAAGTCAACTTGCAACTGAAGATTTTCTTACGATGCCATAAGGTACACAAAAGAGAAGGAGGATTAGCAGTATCCACTTAGGGGCACTTGGTAGCCACAACAACGCAGACTAACGAATCAACTTGGGTAACAGAATCTTTCTGGTTTAGGTTTATTGAGATTTGCAAGAAATACTTGATTTTAGAATATTTCATAGGTGCCCCTAAAGTAGCAGTACACAGAAAGAAAATTTGACCAAATCGACACTGCAGGAAACACGTCTAGCGTTTAACTATGCACTCTTAGCTGGAGATTTCAACAGTCCCTAATTGAATGTTAGCTGAAAGATGACACTCCTATAGCGGCTTGTTACAGAGATCAGAAGTTCTGGACTGCCTGAATATATAAGTAAAGCCATGAACTGGGGTAAGGACATAAAAACCTTTGCTAATCAGTGATCGGTACCTAATGGGAAATGTTTTTTGTCTACACACTGATAAGAATTAGTGACAATTTGCAGTCGTGATAAACATGGTCAAAAGCAAAATGGTTATTAACTCTTTCTGAAAGATAAACACGTCCACATCTTGAGGTTCATGACGTCATCGCAACTTATCTCGCTAAAAGAGACGAACCTCTCGGATCGAGTGGAGAAACGCGCAAATAAATGGGTGTTAGGATTGAGGAATAAGCCTTACGAAGAAAGACTGCAAAGCTTTGGGTTATTCTCGTGAAGTTATGGGAAAATAAGAGATGATCTAGTAATGGCATACATCAAGTCATCCCAACACGAAGATCTTCTAAAAACATCAACAACGCGCATCTTAAGGTAACCCTCGAAGGAATGCACATCAGATAGCAAAAACTCGGATATGTTTCCACTTTTTCCCATAAGTAGTTGTCGAAGCTTGGAGTGCTCTCCCAGCCTAGGCCTAATGGGTGTCTTAAAACTGGCTAGTTGTTATTATTTCCATTTCCTCAGATCACTAACTTATTCTGAATTGCTGATTATATCTGTTTCCTGCTATCCTCTTCCTCCCCGGTTTTCTCGATCTATTGATTAACTTATTTATCTATTTGTTACTTAGTTCTTAAATCTTCTTAATATCAGCACTAGAATTTTCTCCTTATTATCCTTGACATTTCAAATAAACGATATTCGGCCTGGTAACGTGATAGCTTCTGGTATCCAGAAACCCAGCTGACCTGAAACAGACACACTCATTCAAATCACGGGACTTACAAATTCCATAATAACTACCAACTGACTAAAATTAGTGAGATCGAATGGCTAGACTGTCAACCAGTGGACACTACAAAATACCTGGAACCGTACCGAAAGAACAATAATCGAGCTCAAAGCTGTATTAGCCTCGTTGACTTCCCTCCACTTACAGAAAACAATCCCGTTTCGCCTACAAGATTGGGATATTTAATCACTCACGAAAATATGAAAGTTGTCTCCATTCACTGGTTGACAATCTAAGTACTAATTCGGACAAGCAAAATCAACCCAAGTCGCTCCAAAACTCCTATCTCGTGTATTTTCCTCTCCAAATTATCTTGTTTCTCATCTCTAAATCTCCCGTTTATCATGATAAGTTATAAGGCTGTTACTACAGCTTACAATATTACAACCAGGAAAACCTGTAGAGGTATGAACCCCGGAATCAGTAGTAGGTCGACATCACGGTCTCAGGCTACAGGGTTGTGAAGAAATTCAAACAGTCGCTAGACAGCATTCCTGGAAGTAGTGTTCACATTTTGGATCATTCGATCCACTGGGTCTAAAACACAGAAACCAAAACGATACTCCTCAGAATTCTGCTTCTTAAAAGACCAGTAGATATAATAAGAATAGGAGAGACAGACGACCTAAGGTTCAGTCGACACGATCTGTCATGCAGAAATCTCAGAGTAACAACTGTATCACCTACTGAATGCCAGTGAAAATCAGTGACTCTGCCTCTGAATGCAATTTCCGTAGTACATGGGTCCACTGTCACTGCGACACTGCAGTACTAAAAGAGTACTTGGGTTCAAATTCAGTCACACCTATCCGTGGTTCTGGTATACCTTCCCATAGTGCAGAGTATCTTGAGCGTCGGCGAAGCCACAGACTCCACACAAAATAAACTTAAAAGCCCTAACGGACAAAAATAAACCTCCTGGTGCCAAGTTAGTGAAACAGGAGACCGAGGCCGCCAAAACTTTAACCAACACACCGACAAAAATGCCATTTGTTGTTAACCTCCCAGTGGATGGTGGTAGTGTGAATGAAGCTGACGTGCATGATGTGCAACAGTATGATGGTTATCACGTAACCTCGGCCTTCACATCACGATAGCACTTTGCATAGGCTGCCTCGCACGTCACACCACACGTCTTTTAAGTTGCCACGTCTGGTGGCTGTGGAGTTCAGGAATCGGGAAGACCTAAGTGAGGTATTTCAGGCTTGTTATGGCTCAAAGAACTAACTCTGTGGCCACATTAGATGTTGCGAAAGCTGACCTAGGTCTGTGAGACGACAACAGGGAGGCCAAAATAAACGCACGAAATTGACAGCTGAACTCGATCAACAACCCAGGTACAAGACACGAGGATAATAGTCTCGACGATTTAACTCACTACACAGGCGAAATACTTGAAGAGGCCAAATCCCACAGAGCTAGTCAACTTGGTTCAATTAACTTGTTTGAAAATCCAACAAAAGCTGTTGATGCGGAGGTGCACCAGGTGATAAGACAAGCCACCAAGTCCCCCTATAACAAAGTAAGGGAAAAAAGGGATAAACTGTCAGAAATAAGGAATATGTGCTCTCAGATGGATCTGAAAATCGTAATCCTAACTGAAACATGGCTATCCCATGACACTGCTGACAACGAAGTGAGATCGCAATGCAAGACAATCTCCCGAAGCGATAGGGTACACCAGACAGGAGACAGAATGGCCATATATACAAATATATAAGCAGCCACTTAAAAGCCGACTGGCTTCACGATACGCGACTAACTAATGTGACAGAATCATGTTGGTGTTGTTTCCACACGAATGGCACGAAATATTGGATATTGAAACGCTATGGTAATAATAACGGGGTGTTATGAATCCTCTACACGAATGAGTTGTAAACCATCATTTGGCAGCAGCACAGATAGGTTGACATTTTTTACGTTAATGCGACGTATTTAGAGGACGAATCAACGTGCATCCAAGATGGATGAAAGAATACCTACCCACTAACATAGGTCCTGGCTCTTACGAATGTAATGACTCTTTTACAACGAAGGAAAAAATCAAGACATCTACTGATATTAAAGATATGTCAGGGTGGAAGAGAGGATATGAGGCGAAACGTAATGCCACTATACCAAACCTGTTCAGCAGGAGTCTAAAACTAATAAAGGAATCCCAAGTAAATGTCATATATTATTAAAGGTTTTGACAAGCAAGAAGATACGTTGTTGACATCGATGTTGTGTTATGAATTTTGAAATTTCAATGGAGTTCCATGATTATTAATCCTCATGATTGCGGTTTTACCTTTATCGCTGGTATTTCATGAGCTATAAGACTATCTGTCTAACATTTCTATATGAAGTTAGTAATTTGGTTAGCCATAAGTAAGGCCAATCGGAATTCTCATAATAATTTACAGACCTAGCTGTGAAAATAAATTCAGAGTTGTTTCTGAAAGCTATCTAACGACAAACACCACCCCTGTCAACGCAGTTTGTAAACATTAGTAATTGAAAATGATATAGGACTACTAAAGCTGCAGTTTTATCCTAAAGACTTGCGTGAATGTTTTTGTGAGTAGTTTTTTTCTTACTGTATAATAGCTTGTTGTTTACAATCGATTGAGGAATTTACAGATTTCATATGAAACGATATTAAATGCAACTCACATCCATAAGGGTGGTCTACTGTCTGATAATTGCAGTCACGATTAACATAACACACCAAGAAAAAAAAGGAGGCTAACTGATTAGCGATTTTTCCCCACATTGAGAATGATCATCTCTTTAATTCCAGGAAAGTTGGTTAGATTATAGGATTTCAAGTAGAACGGTCAACATAAGCCTATTTGACGACTCACTTAGCTTATACTACATTTCCCTAATATTTAATCAAGTCGACTCAGATATAACGTAGAAAAACCACCTCAACTGACGAGCATTCATTACTTCATCTACTCACTCGCCATAACTAGTACCCATTTCCTAATAACATCATTGCTTACTCGATTGTCCCATGTAATACGAGAAATGCTTCAGAGACACGTGTGGTCGAAAACCAACAACCTACGAATATCTTCTACTATTACTGACCATGTTTCATAGCCATAAAATAGTATGGAGTGAAGTGCTGTGATGTGCTCTGCAGTGAATTCGTCGTTCGGTTAAAAGACGAATGTCTCGCCTACGCCATAAATGACGCAAGTTGGCAGAAGTCGGTCGAGCCTTTTGTATCTGTGTTGAGATTTCGCCAGTCACCAGACCATCAACACTGATGAGACTCCCGAGATAAGTGAAGCGGTCTACACGCTCAACTGCTTCACTCCTTATTACTGGTTCAGGTGCCGATGCAAACTAATCCTGAAGCATCATCTTGAATTTCGAGAGAGAGAACCTCTCAAGGTGCAAATTACCTTAAAATGCAAACAAATCTTAATAGTGAATGATAATTTTATGTGTAACAATACGTTTTTTTCATTTATACAATGATTCTTTTTTGCAAACTTTTTTTTCAAAAGCAACGAAACCTTGGACCTGGTCGATATAACCTACAAAGAGAAATCCAAACAAGAGGAACTTCAAAGTCCATAGGACCTATAAACACAGCTGCTGTTCGTTTTTCTGAAATTACAGCCGTAAGGATCAAACTTTCTCAAATAACTTTTATGGAATATTCACTCAGAATGATACTCCAGGAGTGGGCACTTACGAGACAAAAGGTGATCTATTTAAAGAAATAATGGATGCGAAAAATTCATGCCGTAGAAAAGGCTTATTAGAATGTGGTGGCAGTGGAGACCGTTCATTACCGTTGACAGTAATTCAATAGATGGTCCAAACTAATGTTTATCAAAAAGGGGTGTTATGTTCCACCAGGTACTTACGAGGTCAGCAGCTCAGTACAGACACTGCTGGATAAGAAAACTGGGAAACGTGGACCGTACGATTTGATGACTGGACCTAGAAGCCATACTCATGTGAGCAAAAGTATTCATACTCCATGTCAAATATAGACTTATATTTCCTTTAGAATGTCGACTATTGAAATTTGATCAAACCGTTCTTTTTATTTCATGGCTTATATTTTAATTGTATTTTTCTACACACTAAAATCGGTTTACTGTGATTCCAATGTGTCTTTTTCTTTGGTACATTTGATCTAGATGATTGTGAAAAGTAAAACTATCACGTGCTTTTTATAAAAATTTTACAAGCTAACTCCAGATTAAATGTCAGTTAAAGTGGAAAATCTCAGGGGATAGTTTGTTGGTGATCAGGTCTTTTCATCAGAGTAAATATATTTGACGCCATAAACATGAAAAACCAGAGATGTTTTTAACTCGCAATGAAGCCTTAATCAAAGCGGATTCATGTCTTATGTTTATAAATGTTTGATAAATCTAAATTCAAAAAAATGGCTGATAGGAAAATAAGAATAGAAATAAAGTTTTGTAGGGGATTTAGTATGAAAACACACACCCTTAGTTAGATTTGAAGTTTGAACAGAATATAAGCTCTTAAAGTTGTTTACGTCTGTTTGTTATTGTTTTACAACTTAACTCTCTAATCCTTTAAATAATTTGCAGACTTCTGAATATCCAGAACCAGGAACCTATCCAGTGAAGTCATTTATATCCGACCTTTTACGACCAGAAAGACGATATACTGGCATGTTTCGTAGACTCTCAGTTGATCAAAGAAAATTGGGTCAGTGCTATTCTGCTAGGATGCAAAACGACCTCATCAGATCTAAGGTGAGACTAATACTCTTAAGAAGTTTTTTGTTTCACAGTATTTAACAAATAAATGATTTAAATAATGAATAATTAAAACATATTCCAGACATTTACTTCCGTAATAATATGTTGTTTCACCAAATAGCTTAGCCAAGACTAGTAATAGTAAGATGCAGATGATCTAGCTTCCTTTGACAACAAATAATACTTTTACTCACATTCAGAAGTAAGTTTACCATTTTAAATGCCCAAAACAAAGCTGATCATTACTTATTAACTTTCTTTTTGCATTTGGTACCTACCTAGACAGTGAAATATATACTGTTATATCTTGTTAACGACATAATAAATGAGAACATAATCAAGTTCAACAAAAAAAAATCGTACTTTGATTCTGAACTGGATCACTAGCTATAAAATTTTTTAATGTTAGAAATAAAAACAGTCTATTTATAATGTCTTAGCGAGATAAATAAATAGAAATTTCTTCTGATGTTTCTTGACCCTGAATATAAATAAACAAATTAAATTAACCCAAGTTTTCTAAAAGAGCAAAGCAAGAATATTTTTTACGACCAACCAACAGGTCCGACCTAGTCAATGTCGTATCATTTTGGCTAATTTATATTAGATATGCTTGTGTATTTAGTTTAGTGAGTTTTAGACTTATCGTGAATAACTAATCGTATTGTGTTATGTATTTTGGGTTTCTGCTTTATACATTTTAAGATTGGACCAGGATATTATGATCCAAAAGATCTAGATGATAAAAACAAAAGTTTCAATCATCAAGCTCCCCCATTTTTATCCAGCGCCCCTCGTAATTCACATTCAATATTTTCTATTGGACAGGTAACTGTTTTCTTTTTGAACTGCTTCTTGTAAATATTTTCAGCAAAAAGCAAACTTTTTATCAGGCATTAGGTACTCAATGAAAATTGTTACATCTTTTTTGTGACCCTTTTGTACTTTCACTGTGGTCTCAGCGTAAATTTTACAAGTGGCTGGCTCAAAGCCTTTAAATAGGCGGTAAAAAATTTAAATTTGAACCTGTTGTTACTGTCGTGATGTACGGTGTCGAATTTCGTTACTGATATAAAGTCTCCCTACATACATGCCCAACTTGCTGTCTCAATGAAAACTATGAGAATGAGAATGAATTTGATTTTTCAAACAGAAATTGATATGTACGTGAGTTCATTCATAAATACAAATATATCTGTTTCTTAAAAATTGAGCCACCAAAAATGTATGTTTCAGTACTTGAAAATACCAGCCAACCACTCACATGACATCATCATTTGGTCGATTTCCTATTGTTCTACTGTATTTGTCAAAAGTCGCGTATAGATCAAATATTTTGTTCAAAAACTGTTGCAATGGTAACACCCTACACAACAAATATCCAAACAAAATGCCAATTTTTTACCCTGAGTATAGCTAGGTAAAGCTCTTCCTATACAGATATAAAATTGTCATTTGAAACAAACATTAAAGCATCAAATGTATAAAATACTATACAGGCTATGTCAATTATCACAATTAGACCCATGTATTAGGAGAAGAATTATGATCCTTTAAATTAAATTCTACAAACCATTGAACGGTTCCAGAGTAGTCGATAACTCAAGAATCTTTGTTCCATTTCTGATTAAACATTAGCCCGGACGTAGCTGCTACCTTAGCGTAGTAGTCAAGCTTGCCTACCATGATGACCCAACCGAGCTAAATTGGCTGGAACATATGTTCCTGTAGCTTCTACTATGCCACGTCGGTAGATTAGAGACTAAAAGCAGCAAATCGAGGTCTGAGGGCGAAATCATAATGCTGACTGTAGAGGCGTGCGATAGCAGTAAGTTGTTTCACTCCGACAACCGGCATCTGCAGCGATTCTGCCTTCTCACAAGGAAGGAAGGGGTTAGACAAGGCCGACCCTAAAATATCACACCTCACCTTACGTCACGAATTTCCGTCTCCTGCAGTAAAGCCGTTTAAACAACAGCGGAGCTAAAACTAAAACCCAAAACGTTATTCCTGGTCTCCTGAAAACCCGTTCTAAACTACGTGTTGGAGCTTTTACTGTCTGGACATTGTGTCAAATAGGGCAACAAGCTTCCTTAGTCAGGACTCTAGGATCTCGTGCCGTTGATGTATGCTGTGTTTTTGGAGTGCGCATGCAGAAAATGAGTAGTGTCATTCGTATGACCTCACAATGCAAAAATAAAGAACCATCTCGATTAATGATCTGTGTATCTGGAAGCCCCACTTCTGCTTCTCGTGGCCTCGCTGTTGCAGACACAGCGCTTAGTTCTAAAGCAGAAATAGCTCTCTTAGATTTGATACCAGTAAACAGTCGCTTACGCGATGTCCGACTTAACTGGACCTTAAGGACTCGGAAGGATAGGAACACTCGCTGTTGCTTCTACGCCGTCTCTGCCTACTCACTCACTGACTGTAGTTTAGACGAGGTCAAAGATGAGTTTCACTGAACCCTCTCTAACCTTCTTCAAAAAGTTAAGCGCTCTGATATAGTAATAATAGCTGGTGACTTTAATGCTCAAGCAGGTAGACTAAGTGTAGAGGAAAGACATTTGGGTGGATCTTATTGTGTTACGGCTCAAAGAACAAATATTGGTGACCATCTGCTACAGATATGCTCAGATAACTGCCTACTTCTAGCAAACACTAACTTGAAGCACAAAAAAACATCTTTTGACTTTGCGACCCCCAAAGTTAACTCAACGCTGGATACAACCAGATCACATCACTATCAGCCACCGACGGAGAGGCTTTATAGAAGACTGCCTCTAGTTCTTGAGCACATGTTTAGATTACTCCAGTGTGAGCACCTATTCATTTGAGTTTTATTGGACGTAGGAAAGGTACTACAAGGAAACCTTTTAGGGTTCTAATTTATGATAGCGTAGATAAGAATACATTTCTGGAACAACTAGGAAAACATTAAGGCGGCCATGCTATCAATTCCCATATAGAGACGACAGCTTGGAACGATATCCGAAAGGCTGTGGAAACAGCAATGATATCTGCTAGTAAGGTGAACCATAAAGTTAGGGAGAAAGAGTGGATCTCTTCGGAATCTATAGGAGCCATAGATGCTCAGAAGCTCATCCCGTCTGGCAGTGAATATATTAAGGAGTGGAGTCAGCTTAAGCTCAATCGATTGTAAACAACAAGCTATTATACAGTAAGAAAAAAACTCACAAAAACATTCACGCAATGCCGTAACTTGCTGATGGGTAACAGTAACTATAACGAACCAAGGTATTAAGTTTTCTTTACATTTTTTGTACTACACTCTTAGACTTACTGAATTTTTAAATGACGAAAATCACTGTGCTTTCAACTTATTATTGTATTCTCTGGGCCTGTAGATTGTGATAGTTTTTTCCAAAATATAATTATATATTATCTTGGATTTGATTTACATAGTCTAATAGGTGATAACTACTACCTATTAAATAAATAAGTGTAATTCGGTCTTTAAAAATTGTTATTATCTTTCTAATCCAGAGTCCGGTAGGTCCTGGACGTTATAACTCGGAAAATTATGATCAGTCACGGTGTGTATGGGGTGCTATGTCTGCATTTGACTCTACTTCATCAGCACGTTTAAGTCTGAAAGAAGCTTCTAAATTAAGGTAATTCATTATTCATTTTCATGATGGAATTAACCAGTAGCATGTAAAATTAATCAACAATGAATGAGAAGATACATAAAAGATACGTCGACAATTTAGATTAGATAAGAATAATTTCTTATTAACTTAAGACCTCAATCTATCTACTTCAGAATTATATTGAGAAAGTAACAGTCACTCGTATCATAGCAAGTAGTTCGAGTAAATATACTTTACTTCAGTTTCATTCTTTTCTAGTAATGGCAATAACGTTTTTCGAAAATGCAGCTGAATTTAGAAGACATAGCCATAAACATCATAATTTCTCCCTTGAACGATATTGCATACGTGTTTTCAGTTTTCAAATACAGATTCGTGCCATATATACTACTAAAAGAAAGCTTGATTCACAAAAAATATCCTCAATTTTTGTTAACTGTCAAGTTTATTTACACTGCTAAACCGGAAATAATTCTGTCCAGTAAGCAGGTTAGCTGCTTGTTGTTCTTTTCTGAAACATCTAGTCTTTCACATGATTTGTGAAATGTTAAATACGTCAAAGTAAATTGACGTGAAATACTTTGTTGGTCCGATATTGCTGCACTAAGACATAAGGAAACAAGTTCGAGGATAGAAAATGGAAACTTATGTAAACAATAGTAGTATCTAATGAATAAAAAATGGAAACTGAATGGATTTAACCCTAGTTAGTTATAATCACTGTATGATATGACACAGTGTCTTTGTCCATAAAATTTAGAGAAACTCATCAAACATTCAACACAAATCTACAAAACAGTCAAATTTATCATAAAGTACAACCTTATATGTTATGGATAGAACGTAAGTAGAAAAATCAACAAAATAGAAAACAAATGAAACTTTCAATACATAAAATTGACAGAATTTTTAGGTAGCGGATCTCAGATGAAAACTTTTGGTGTGAGTGCGGATCAATTTCACTCAATCAATAAGTGACTGATATCTACAATTAAACTATCATCTAGTTTTCAGTGTTATGTTTTACAAACTTAACTGTCCTGCTGTATTCCATTATTTGTTAGGGAGAGATTACATCCACTCAATGTGCCATTCCATGGAAGGTCAATTCTCAACAACACACCACGTGATATTCCATTGATAGCCTAATTGTGAAAGGAACGAATGGAAGTAACGAACGCTTTAAAATCTACTATACAGTTTACTGTTTTGAACAACATAATATCAGTAAATTATATTCTGGCAGTTATTATCAAATCACCTACCAATGCTTAATCGTTGCAATAATTATCTTTATGCCCGTAGATTTTTTACAGATAATTACGTTTCGACGTAATAATTCTAGTTTATTATTGATTAGCTTTATTATTGTACATTATTACCTTGATAGTTTAAAAGACGTCCTCTATTTATTATGGTGAATTAACAACAATATGTTTTAACCCAGTTTCCTTCAATGCCCAAATAAACATATATATACATATATATATAGGTTTTAAAATATATAACTATTTAATTATCGTTGGTTTTTACATCATATTTGAATATTGTTCATGAAAAATTTTAATTAGACAGTTGTCCATTCAGTATTTTGAAAGAGACTCCAGCGATAATGTGCGACGTAACACTAACATGTTTAACACATATGTAGGCAAACAAATAATCTACTTCGAAAATCCAAATATAGGTTTGACATCAGTCAGCAAAAACATAAAACTTTACAGGTACGTACATCAGTTCAAGTTGACATACACCATTAGCGCACAGACGCGATTGTTGATAAAAATCCTACAGTAGTAGTGGTAGTAGAAGGATTAGCAGTAATCGGAGAGATCAGGGTTCGAGGATATTATTCAAGAAGTAGAACCTGGTGAAATAAACTTAAAAAGAAAAATATGAAGGAGATGAGGTGAGGTCAAATGAATGACACTACTCATTTCCTGCATGCGCACTCCAAAAACACAGCATACATCAACGGCACGAGATCCTAGAGTCCTGACTAAGGAAGCTTGTTGCCCTATTTGACACAATGTCCAGACAGTAAAAGCTCCAACACGTAGTTTAGAACGGGTTTTCAGGAGACCAGGAATAACGTTTTGGGTTTTAGTTTTAGCTCCGCTGTTGTTTAAACGGCTTTACTGCAGGAGACGGAAATCCGTGACGTAAGGTGAGGTGTGATATTTTAGGGTCGGCCTTGTCTAACCCCTTCCTTCCTTGTGAGGAGGCAGAATCGCTGCAGATGCCGGTTGTCGGAGTGAAACAACTTACTGCTATCGCACGCCTCTACAGTCAGCATTATGATTTCGCCCTCAGACCTCGATTTGCTGCTTTTAGTCTCTAATCTACCGACGTGGCATAGTAGAAGCTACAGGAACATATGTTCCAGCCAATTTAGCTCGGTTGGTTTATTATGGTATTTTTTATGTATAATTCTTTTGGTCAATTCCTATGGATTCATCCCTATTGGTCGTCCTATCTATCAATGATACATACTTCTGTGTTGTTTCATATTCGACCTAACTGTATAAATATGCACTATCTGTAACGTTTTATGGCCCGAATCCTTAGTTTGGGATCCTTAATGTCGCCTGGAATCGGACGGCATTCTTTCTGGATGCTTGTAGAATACATGTTCCACTTCATATCAAGTCTTTTTCTTCTACTCAATGGTGGTTTGGGACACTCGTATTATAGTAGCCTGTCGTGTCGCCGCATCATCGATTCTCGCTTTCGTTTACCGACTAAGTGAACTCGTGATAGTTTAAGCATATCAAATGCATTCATGACATTTATAACTACATTTGCTCATCGTGTTTTTAATAGTACCTCGAATGTAATCAATGTATGACTTATATGACATGCATGCAACATAGCTTTCGTCCCTACTATTGCTAAAAAGCTATTATGTTAGTATGGTAGCAAATAAAATATAACTCGACCTGGCAAATTGATGCAGGAACATTTTCATTTTAATTGAACATAATGTTTACCAGTTCAGCTGAAATACAATATGAGTAGTTAGAAAACGTGACATGTTTTGCCATGAAAGGTTATTACAAAAAATCTTTGTTTATCCAATAAAGCAACTATTGTTGAAATCCGTATATTTATCTAAATGTTGTAAAATCTACTGCGTTCGAGACCCATAGACGTAAGTGGCGACAATTAGTTTCACTAATAAAACAATACATACAACAAGCCTTGGCCGATTTTTCGGTTCACATTGGAATCCAATAGTTCAGAAGCTACCAAAGTGATAAATGACATTACTTAGTGAAGACAATGATTGTTATTTTGAACCATTTGGAACATCTTATTACCATTATTTGTAGCTAGAGATATAAGGTTATATGGTTTGAAATTGAATGGAGTGGTGCAGAAGTCTACTATCTTTGTCTGTTTATATATATAATGAATTTTTTTCAATACGACAGAACAAATCCTGTCTTTCCACTTCATGTACACTTTTTGAAACCATATTTTCTATATTTAAGTTTTATCTTCGATTGGTGATGCTATTATTATTTTAGTATCCTTAATTGGTATCTTTTTTATGATCTTAGTCCTTACGACGACTAGCTGTAATACGGACTGACTAATTGATTAAATTTATTCGCTTTATTTGTTTCAATTAGTTGATTGTGTACTAGAGAAACAAATACGCTCTTGAATCAAAGTGTAAAGGTTATGGATCTAGACAAAAAGAGCATTGAATGATTTTTCATGGTAATCTATATGGTGACTTAAGGTGAATTCTCATTCTGCATACATTATTGCAATGAATAAAAGTTGTAGTCACATATTCAAATAACGTAACAGTGTATAACTAGGTAGAAATAAATAAACATGGGTTCGCTGATGTTTGTTCTAAGATTTAGAAAGAAGAAATTATTATGTAGAATGTTTTAATCGAATAAAATAAAAATTTGATCTCATTAGTAACGAAGAACTAGAAATATATTAAAAAATGACAGTTAACGAGAGTAATTTGAATAAATTATTAAATAATCTAAAACTGAAACGCATGTTTGTCTAGCTTTGAAAGATTGCACGAAATTTGTACCAGTAAGATATCAATTTGAATGAGCTCACTATAACATATAGATGAAAACAAATTATCATAAATAAAAATAACTAGCTTTATAATGCATTCATTTTGTTTTTTTATTAATAAATGGATATTTTAAATTGCAATCCATATCTGAATTCAGTTTACGTACGCAGTATACATAACTGAATATCGAATAAGCAGTTGAACTAAGTAGTCAAAAAATAAAACCATGTAGACATTCTGTTTCACACCCTAACAGTGATCCCAAATTATCGTTTTCCGAACATTAAAAATCGAAATATTATACCTTCCTACATGATTTTGTAAATTTATAAAATAAATGTTTTTTCTTCAGGTACTTGCTTAACCATCAATACATGACCGCTTTTGTGAATACTTTTTTTTCAAAAGTATGGTTTCATTTAACAAATTGTAAGTAAAAGTAGATTAAAACAATGGATTTTGTAAACCGTTATTTCATGGTTCATTTACATGTAAATGTAAGCCAGCGTGATAAATGATCACTTGTATGCTGCCAACGAACACGGTCTTATTTTTCAAAACTAAGTTGAATGCGAAATCATAGACTGTTTAGTTAAACAATGCCTGTAGCCGAACCATATTACGATTAATTAGGAAAATAATGAAAATTCCACCCATATAGGTTTGAGCAGACTGGTAACATCATGAGTTCTCACTCAAAGCGGAATAGCTCAAATATAAGTGAATGGACTCATAGTCGATCTATCAGCATGGTTTTGTTCATTGTTAAGTGATTTCAGGGGATCTAGTATCCCCAACAAAGTTACCAACCTGTGAAATAAAATTTGCTTTTTTCTTTCTGGAAAAAGAGATGTGCGTATGAAATAATTTATTGATGTAAAGCAGGAATTCTCCATTATGCAGCTAATAAATTACGCTGTTTAGCGTATCAAAGTGTCGATCAATGTTCAAGTTATTGATAACACTTTTACACCCCTATCATAATGATGCTAACTCATATTAAAAAAGTGTTCGGCTATGAAGTAAAATATTTTAGACAGAAATATAACAGGGACATGGTGTCGAGATATATATTAGAGTTGACTCATATTTTGAAAGTAAATAATTTAGCTAAAAGTGCTTGTTGTTAGACGACAAAATTTTATAAGCCTCAATTGTGTACCAAGAAAATTGGTTGGTTAGAGGTAATATATCTGGGAAGTCTAGGACGTACGTAGTTCTAACTAGCAAATCGTATCTTCAATTCTGAGAGAATTGAAGTTTCTTATGTTACCGTTAGAGATATTGTCACCTTTTTTAAAACATTAAATGTACTGTTTCTTTCTTAAATAACGAATGACCATAAAAAAAACTCACAGTTTTCTTTTCTAATGCAGTTAATAAATTAGTAGGAATTTTCATGTTAACCAAGTTGCGGATATCCTCTAACAATAGTTTGAAGTTAACAACTGATGAAGATTTGTTTGCCCAGGATTCATACAGTTTCTACAAATGAAAGAGTTTGTCATAGCCAGAATATACTTTGATTTTAATCACATTAAATACAAATCCAAACATAATGACCACTAATCATGTTTCAAAATATATTAAAGGTATTTAGTTGTAAGCAGCCTAATCTAAACTAAGTAATACTCAAGGATACATTCTTTATAATCTTATTTGAGTTTTTTGACAAATCATATGTCGAAAATTGGCACCCTCTAATAAATCATTAAACGCCAGTAAGCATTAGATAACTCAATCAGTGTGAATTAATCCATGAAAATTTGATGATTTCAGTTTTCTGTTAACAAATCCTAGTGTTATATATATATTTAGTCTTGGATTATAAGCATTTTAAGCCTTCGATAATTTACTAAATACTCCAAACTTCACACCACCTAGGGAATCTATGAGATTTTACTGAAGATAATAGCTAACCATCGGCTGTTAGAACAAATGGACTTGTAGTGAACAAGATCTCGCCAGTTTTGGGTCGGTCGGTTTTCCATATGTCCTTAGACTTCGTATGCTGCTTTTCCAGACAAACGGTACTAGGTAACGCCTAACGGTTTATGAATTGATCTGAGAGTGCCTAAGTGGAAGTAAACGAATGACCAAGTTAGCGAATGAATGAACATGCTTAAACTGTACAGATATATACATAGGAAAACGAATGCGTCATCGAATTTTGTTAAGAGGCTAATATTAAAGCGGATAGGATGAAAATACGCATAGGCGGTAAGCAGTGTTCAGTCATACCTGCTCATACAAACCTGACAACAATAAAAACCATTAGTTCATACAAGTTATTGCTGTACAAATGACTCAATTAAATAAGTTAATCACAAGGACTTAACCAAATTAGACATGAACAAACTTAAATGTATGTGGTAGCGCGCACCACAGAGGTACTACAAACGTAAATGCTAACAAAAATTGATATACATGAAAATCATGTTCATATAATTTTCGTTTTTAAGAACATATTGTAATTACTCACATCTAGTTGTTTATCTTTTTTCAAAAATGAATCCAATCCTCTTTGCAAAATAGTTAACTCTGTTTTCAATTTGCTGATATCATCCAATTCTTCGACTGATAAGTGGGAATAACGTCTTGGAAATAACTGTGTAGGTGAATAATCCTTGACAAAGGTATTCAGAAAGCAGGAAGTCATTAAAAATTATATCATATTTATTGAAAAATGCAATTACTTACTGCTTTAGTAAACACAGGAAACGATAGAAGCCTCTAGTATTAACATGAAAATTTGAACACTGAATAGCTTGAAACACTGAACAAATAGTCTCGATGTTTGCTTAATACTTATCATCTACTTATAAGCTAGCCTCTTCTACAGCCTTTATAAAACGGAAACTTTAGTTATTAACAATAGTATTCGAAAATGGAGAATTTCAAGTCAGCTTACCTAAGTGGCTTAGATTACACTATACTTAGCAACGTTAACAATTACAATAAAACAAATGAGACCATTTATTGAAATCTTTGTAAGCCTGCAGTTCGTCAAATATTTATAAGAATAATGAACTTCTCAACAAAATACACTTCGTTGTAAAGTGTAATTTCATGATATAAAACTGGAAAATAGAATATTTGAAACAGCAAACAACAAAATATCCATAGATTGGCTTTCAGAACTCAGATAAAAATGAGTTTAAATATTTCGAAAGTAAAAGATCACGGTAAAAATGTTCCATTGAACATATGAATATTCGTAATTTTGTTTTTTCAAAGACTCTTCAGTCATTTCAGTAAAGACCATTTTTAATTAGATGCGAATTTATAATTTATGCCAATTTATGCCAATCGGCTCTGAATCACTCTTGATACACAGAAATAAAATACGATGTTATTAACGTAAGACTGTATTAGTTGTAAATTCAATTTTTCGACAAACAAGTTTTTAAAATATTCAGTCATAATAAACAGAAGTGTATAATGGCCAGGAGTGGAATTAAGGACGCGCATTTCTTCCTGTTTGGGACTGACTCATCAGCTGAGTATGTCTGCATCTCAGAATTAATATTGTCTCCAAGACTCGAACCCAGTGACATTCTGTTCAATCATTCAATCGTTATCAGCTTGGCTACCGAGTCCAGACAGCCGTCGGCTTGTGAGATGGGCTGAAGTTTAATTCAGTAGTACTGGAAATTCGAATCTTTTAGTTGATAAGTAGGACTGCAATTGATCAGTCTCATCTGGCATGTGTGCATCCTAAGTGAAACGCCTTGATACAGCCACACGTCACAAGCATTATAAGCAGAGATGAATAGTGAAGGGTAGTGCAATCTAAGACGCGCTCTTCGTCAGGTTGCACATATGTCAAATGAGATTGATCAACCACAGTCATTACCATCAATGGGGAGACACAAATTAACAATACAAATAAATTATCATATCAGTCGATTTTCTGAATTTTCCCCTTAAATGTTCAAACTATGAGTACAATCAGGTAAAAATTCTCTAGCTGATATCCACTTGAATCATCATCTCATTAAACACTAGCACTTTTTAGCATATTTATGGTAAGTTCACAACTGAGGGAGTAAACATTTACTCATAAATAAACTTACAAATTTTAAAACATTTAAGTGTAAATGTTTATTTGAAAATGACTATCTACTCTTAATGCAAAGTAGTATAGTGTATAAAATAGAATAAAGATCATTCAATACTTGTAAATTCTTATTGGTTTTCTAGTTTATGCCACTTCTTGATGAAATTTCAAATCAAATTAAACAATCTGCACAAAACTACCAATATTCACAAACTCAAAGATATGGATTAGTCTAACAATCCATACGACAACTTTGGAAAGTAAACAGTATAATCAACAATCGATAACATTTTTTAGGACAAAAATGCAATTGTAAAACAGTGTAGAACACGCTTGCTAAATAGCTCAAACTGTAGTAATAACTCTCGGTTGAGTTCATTAATGCTTGCTATAATACTGTTTTGGGAATGTATCAGAGCAAACATTCAAATAACCTTATGCTTTCAGTCTATCTTAAAGAAAAGAAGATTTATTAGATAATTATTGAAATCATGAATCAATAATTGTTAGACCACCATTAGAAAGCTGGAAGCACTGGACAGCCTTTTTGTTCTAGTATGGTGCTCATCAGCAGTGAGCACCCACAACTCCAGCGACTCACAGGATTCAAACTAACGACCTTCAGCTTTGCGTCCGAACACTCGGCTCATTAGTTTAGAGGTTAAGCGTTCGCGCTCAAGAGTGAAAGCCCTTGGATTGAATCCTGAGAGTAACAGGAGTCGTGGATGTTCACTGCTGATGAGTCCCATACCAGGACAAAACAGACGTCCAGTGCTTCCAAGTTACTAATGATGGTCTAACAATGATTGATTCATGATTTTAATAATGGACAACATTTGCACTACTCAATGATGAAAAGTCATAAAATAATGTTTAAAAATAATGAAAAACTCACATGGAAAGTTTTTTTCACATCATTTTCCAATTGTGAACAATAAATCATGAAACATATAAATTCTGAATGAAAATAGTCTAAATGTTCATGTGTGATTTCATCTATTGAATATAATCGTGTATGTAATTTGTTAGGTTCCATCGTGGCAGTTGTTAATTCTGATTCTTTAAATATACGATAATATACTGTATATCTTCGTTTATTTTGTTCTGAGTCATTTAAATTTAAAGAACTTTATATTACCTGTTGTAACAAAAGCAAATACGATAAAATAAATAAATTAGACAGGCTTGTTGAAACATCCATGCTACTATTTTATATAAATAAAAATTATATTTCAATACAATTAATATGTTTCGTATTTATTTAAACTAGTGAATGTTGACTTCATCATTACGAAACCTCAAGCTCACATTCCACACTGATTGATATGTTTTCCGTCTTATCTAGTCATTGACAAAACTAGATGCGTTTCACTTTGACAGTCATGCATGAATAAAATACTATGCTAGGAAAGTAATGTCTTCATAAGAACGTTAATCAAAATACCAATGCAAACGAAGATCAGTTTTTAATCACTGAAAAGTGCTGATATACAAGAATTAGTTGCAATAGTACATGATTCATAATATAAATTCTTTACCAAATGTATGAAATTAAATATAATCAAGTATGATTTTTTTGTCGGGAGACCTAATTTTCACTTTTATTGACGTTCAGATAAAGTCAGAAAGATCTTGCTAATGACCTACTAGGGAATTTTTCATACTTTGAAAGAAATATCGCCAGTTCAGCATTTCATTCACTAATTGGTATATTTATTCCAGTAACTGAAAATTTTGGACACCTAATATAAAAACAATTTATGGGAATGACTAAATATATAGTTAGGAATAAGTGGTGCTCATGTAATTTGAGACGTAAATTTTTCAAAAATGAGTGATTAAATTGGTTGAAAATAATGCATTGGTGCAATCTAATTAGTTGAACTTGTACACAATAAATGGTTCCGGTCGGACGTTGAGAATTATATTTCTACATTTAAATGATCTTTTAATAAAGAAGTTCTGTTATAAGGTTTAATTTTTGTATTGGCCAAAAATTGCTAAACCAGTTATATTCCAGAGTCATATGATAAATTATGAAATGAAAAATTGCATTTATTTTCTTATTGATCATGTAGATATGGAACTTCACTCTTAAAGTTGTGTTAAATTGATTTTATCAGCTCTGCTGTCAAGAAGCGATCGGTAAAAATTATGTGCATATAGCTCCCATGCAAACTGAAGGTCTAAGTATATCATTTAACGAAAACTAGACTAAATCGATAATTATGTACCAGCTAATCGCGATAGACACAAATTTCTAATTACAGTGCCTTAAAACTCATGCATTTAAAACTTTGCGACATGGAAAATATTTGCCATCTTATCATCTTAGTAGATTATTTTAAAGTATCAGTCATTTCACCGATGAATTTCGGCTGCAAACAAATTGTCAAAGATGTTTGAAGATAAGAATATGCAGCCGTGATAATTTCATGTAAGTGGTACATTTAATTAATGCTAACCGTTTAATAAATCTAATAGTAGATAAAAACCCTAAAACAAATCAATGCTTAAACGTTACTCATCGGTAATTTTTGTGAATCCTAATCATTAATAAAATAGAGGGTTTTTGTATCATTTAAGAAAAGGCATCAACAATAATTCAAATAGTATGATGATTAAGAATATACATAAGAAATGTGGTGTTCTCTATTTCTATGGAATTATCAACAGTAAAATTCTGTCGAGTCATAAACGGTTCATAAAAAGAATCAATATCGAAAGGGGTTTGTATGCAATTATTCAGGTATGAATGAAAATCATTAAGACAAAAGTATTGATTAAGTGTGTAACGACTGTGTGTTAAATGTTGTAATAACAGCTAGTTTTTAACTTAGAAAAAAATACTCACAAGTAATGAAACATGAATTTTTGCGTTAAGAGGATTCCGAATTGTATATCATTGACGATAATATAATACTAATTTTTCTGTATATGTTATCTTGTCATTCTCTCCCTGATTTTGACAAGTATAAAAGAATATTTCACCAAAAAGTTAAAGTAATCTTTTGTGTTATAAGATAAAAACAGAGTTTGAAGAAGAAAATTTTTAAATACGTATCAGACAATTATATACGACTATACAGCTAAAGTAAATGAGTTCGTTCAAAGAAATACTTTCTCTTTATTCTTTTTTCGTCACATAAAATGCGCTATGTTGTTTGACGATTTATGTGCTACATATGATAAATATCAAT
Organism: Schistosoma turkestanicum; assembly: GCA_944470395.2. NCBI lineage: Eukaryota > Metazoa > Platyhelminthes > Trematoda > Strigeidida > Schistosomatidae > Schistosoma > Schistosoma turkestanicum. The sequence continues at coordinate 24,061,964 of OX103979.1, forward strand.
ATAAATTCTGGCGAACCGAAATCTAAGTGAACCATATAATCTGATTCGAATAATTACTATGTTCTATCCCGATATGAAAAAATCAACATTGTAAAAATTTCTTTAATATCTAAAGAAAAAACAAGAATCGTCATCCGGAAAATGTTCTACAAGTATCTAAATCTAGCATGCTGATTGATAATTCAGTCAGCTATTTTCCGTGTACAAGTAGGTTCTTTGTAGCTTTTAACTAAATGACGAAATGGTCCGTTAAACGTTACTTATCTACCAACAGGTTGAGATCATGATTTGTTTTGAAAACTATATCGAAATGCGGAAATTCTACCTATTAAATACTTTGATGATGATATCTGAGCTTCTCCTGCGTTTATACCTTACATTTACACTCATAAGTAATATTTTTTTACGATGAAAACAGTAACACAAATAAATGAAACTCTAGTTTTCACTTCATCACTATGTCAGATTAGATTAGATATGTTTTCATAGTCATTCGGAAAAAATATATGATCTTATAATTATTACCTATCAATGACGGTCGTTATGACTTTATCAGTCAGTTGTCCTTGATGTTATTCAATAAATAACACCAAACCATAGAAAATTCAGTGGAAAAATAATACGCTTGCATCAATAAGAGCCGATATTAAATCGCGGGGGACTCCGTAACATTACATAATTTGTGAATTAGACAGACTAAGAACCTAAATAAACTCTACAGTTTCATATCACAGACTGACTTTCGTTGGACAATGTGTGTAAGCTAGCAAGAACTCGACAGATTCTCGTTCCATTATGCAACTGTTCAAATGCACCCAACTATGGCACCATCATGGATCAGTGAGCTTAACCTTCACACTACTGAGTTCGCATTCAACAGTTTAAATTCCTATCTTTATCCGATTTGCCATATCATGCAAAAATGACCTATTGTCGTCAGATTTAAAAAGGATGATTGTTCAGAGTACTGCATTTATGTTACAGTTGATTAGTTAAGATGAAATTCGCTACATGGAAAATCGTATTTCTTGAATACCATTAAATTCAATGACACCAACCTCTTAAAACTGTATCAAAACCAACTGTTACTTGTATGCGTTAAATGTGTGGAAATAAAAAAGCTAAAATGCTACCAAATTTTATCTCGATTCAAGTGAATGTAAAAATGTGACATATACGAACATCCAACAATCGACTCCTTGCATTTTATAATTAAAAGCATATTATCTTTATCTTTATTAGCTTTAGTTTGACATGCGCATTAGTTTTATATTGGTGTAGTCTATCCTACAAATTATCTAATTTCAACTAACAGCAACAGAATAATACTTACCTTGAAACTGTATGGTTTCCCAATCAATTGTCTAGGGTCTTCAATAAACGTTACATCATCTTTTTTGTTAGAAGTACTATCGGACGGTAACGGGGATTTCGAATTAGATGCCGAACAAGGTATTAATTTTACATTAATAGTTCCTAACTCATCGCCAATGAAATCCATAATTTTTACTTCTTCATCTACATCCAGACGATAAGCTAACGCACGTAGAAACGCTGGTGCTATACCAATAAATAAATCTTCTAATGGCTCCCAAAATGGATCAGATTCCTGTAAATAATCTTCTAGTTGATTATTTAAACTTTTTTGATACATATCCTATTATAAGTTAGAAAACAAACAAAATATTTTATTTTACATTTATATTGATTTGATCACAATCAAATTAAGTCAGTGAAACTATAACCTAAGTGAATAAATATTTCTTTTCAATTGGTTGCTTGATAATGGAGGATCTTATTATTTTAGTGATTGAGTTTCTAACACCTATTTCGTAAACATCTATGGAAATAATTATAAATATTTCAAAATAAGTGAATTCATGATCTATGTATCAAAATATGGGCTAAGCAACTGTCAAAAAAGAGTGCTCGGAGGTCAGAATCGTAAATTTTCCAACCCCTTTGAAGTCCGTTTTTTTTTATTAGTTGTTGATTATTCCCTTATTTAAATCGAACCGATGACGTGACTCTTCTCTAAATAAGGGAATCTGAAAAAATTTACCAAGCTCAATGACAAATCCATCTTGGACAGTGCAAAACTAATAAATGCATTATTGTTAATAAATTTTGATTAACATTAAGAGAGATTATCAACTTATAAACGTAGAAATGGCAGACTAAATAATTAGAAATCATATAGGAAATGAGAGGTAATATTTTGAGAAAACTTTGTGGTTTAACGAAAGAACTATGAATGCCTGATGGGTCAGAGAAGGCAATCTCTCATGCAGCAAGGTCTTTAACTACAACAGAACGTAAATATAGTCAGATTGAGAAAGAAGCTTTGTCAATTATTTTTGGCGTAAGAAAATTTCACAAGATGATAATTGGACGCAGCTTCACACTCTTAACTGATCATAAACCGCTGCTAGCCATATTTGGGTCAAAGTAAGGGATCCCAGTCTATACGGCGAACAGATTGCAACGATGGGGAACCACATTATTGGGCTACGACTTCAAAATTAAGTACCAACCTACTACTTCTTTCGGACAAGCTGACGCTTTGTCTAGACTCATTGGTTCTCAAGCGAATCAGGAAGAAGATATCTTGGTGGCTGCGATTGAGTCAGAAGTACATCAAGTGTTGGAAGACGCAGAAGATGGTCTACCAGTTACATTCAAAGTTTTTAAAGAAGCTACAATAAATGACAAAATACTACAAGAAGTCAAAGGTTATATCCTCTCAAAGTGGCCGAATCGTCGTCTACAAGGAGAACTGCAACAATATTTCCGCCGGCGCGATTCACTCACTATTATCGACTCATGCATTATGTTTGGTGACCGAATTATTATTCCAAAATTATTGCGACATGTTTACTAAACAAATATTTATTCAATGCACTTTCATGAATAATACCTTTAGAAGTTGCATTTAATCTATTTACCTTATTTTAATTCGAAAATACCACGGCTAGTTTTCTACCTGTCAGTCTGTATGTTGAATGTAACTGATTTGAAAACTGGTTCCAAATTAAGACCTATGCATAGCTGATATATTTACTCATGGTAATACGTATATTGGCTAGCCTGATTTAACAATTTATTGTCCTAACGAATTAACCTAATTTTCGTTAATGACCACTAATATGTGTTCAGGTTTAGAGTTAGATATTCTATAGCCAATAAGGAATTTTTTCTAAATAATAGGTTTTCTTGAGGCTTGTTGAATTTTGAATTGAAATCACCAAATATCCTTATTTTTCTGGTCAAAGTGACTTTCAATCTATGGCCAAATTTTCATCATGAGTATAAGGAAGTGAAAATCAAGTTCTCAAGTATACAGTTCTCTGTGCTCGTGGAGAAAATATGCAACAGATATGAACTGGAACACATTGCTTTACCTAATCAGAGCATTTCAAAAACCGGACAATCAGACGACGGAGTTGAGGTCAAAAATGTGATGTATTTGCATTGTACCCATTGAGGGATGAAATAAAAGTTCAAATCAACATAAAGTGGTATTTGTAAATAAATGAGAGAGAAAATTGACAAGATAGGAAAGGAATAGGAAATCGTCACACTATCCTAGACCGTAAAACGGCTTCAAGATCTCCAGAGCAAATCCGAGGTAATGATAAGTTGTTTCTGTACACATAAGGTAGGAGTTTGAATTTGCGAATAATTAAGGCTTGTTTAAAAACCTAAAAATTCGTAGTTGACGATTTCTGTTCATCTTTTTAAAAGTTGTATCGATGACAATCCAATGCCAAGTTTCAATTATGTGCAGTTGATAAATATAGTTTTCTATTTCCTACGTTTATTGAATCATTACCTAGTTTTGAAGTTATCCAAGCACATGTTCGGCAACCCTTGATTGCATTGTCCGACTACTCCTCGCTGTGACTGAGAGTTCAAGCAAATATGTAAACTGATATAAGCGATGGGTTTTGACAAGTTCATTCTTGTAATGCCTAGGCCTATATGAAATCACAACCAGTTTAGAAGCGTAATATGCTGTCTTGATCGTGACTTTTAGTCTGTCTTGATAATATATATATATATATATATATATATATATATATCGAAAAGGGCTGTTGGTATTTACAAATGGATCAACTCCATCACAATTTATACAAAGGACTATCTGTTTTAAATATTGTGCACAATCATCATTCACTTACAAATAATAGTAACTGAATAATTGTTTACTTGAATAATGATGACTACAAATTTATAATCAGCAAATACGAATAAATTTCTTGTATACCATGTATGGAATGTTAATTTCTCATAACGACTGCTGATGACTATATTGCACTACTCAGCTTAAAGTATTAGTGCTAGATTATAATTAATCGGACACAGACCAGAGATAGGCCTACGCTACTGATCATACTTTGGCTTGATTTTCTAAGGATATAGATACATGTCATGGGTTGAAAAACTGGTTTGGTTTGGAACGGAAGTTTATTTATAATTGAGCGTACATACTTTCTTGATTCAGCTTTAGCCTACTCACTCTCGCCTGTCTTTCTCAAGAAGCTGGTTTTAGAGCTCATATCAGTAGATTATTAGCAGAGTCGGACGTTAACACAATCGAACAGTTAACTATTTTTAAAATGTTTGTATTATTTACTTTTTACCTGCATTAAAAATCTTCGTGTCATGAATTTTTCTCTTTCCCACAAACACATTTGACCTGTATTTGTGCATTTCATGCGAACCATAACTCTATGCAATTGAAAAATACATAGAACCAGAATAAAATTCAAACAAAACTGTAGTGTAAAGTATTTCTCGCAACCACCCACGCATAAAGTTTCCACACCTGTCACTTCACTCTTTGAACCTCTTGCTTGATAATATCAATAATTTTTTAGCAATATGCTCGATTATTATCGTTATAATATGGATATAAAAGACAATAGTATTTGCAGTAATTACTATTTTGATAACCATGAGTTCTGGTTACCACTCTATAATTAGTTTTGATTCCATTTCATCCCATAAATTTAGGTGAAAAAAGTGTACACCTAGACACATTAGGAACATATTTTGATAACGTTTGATTCAACCACTACTTTTTTATATTTAGAACAACACATATAAGCGAACAATATTGTTTTCGATTAGATCGTCATCAGGCTTTACTCTAATATACATGAATATTTATATGAAAATGTTAAACCAATCAAGGCAATTTGAGTGATAATCACAATGAAATGAAAAAGGCAAAAGTACAAGTGGATAGTAGGAAGATAGGTGAACCGATAGTAGTAGGAAAATTTATAAAATATGATAACTAAAGTAGGTCAAGGGTGGATGAATAGAAATCAAATAATCATCAAAAACATCAAAAACATTACGGAATAAGCAGATGTGTAAAAATAATAAAAATAATAAAATTAAATTATATTTTATTTATTTTAATTTAATTTTATTATTTTTATTATTTTTACACATCTGCTTATTCCGTAATGTTTTTGATGTTTTTGATGATTATTTGAATTCTATTCATCCACCCTTGACCTACTTTAGTTATCATATTTTATAAATTTTCCTACTACTATCGGTTCACCTATCTTCCTACTATCCACTTGTACTTTTGCCTTTTTCATTTCATTGTGATTATCACTCAAATTGCCTTGATTGGTTTAACATTTTCATATAAATATTCATGTATATTAGAGTAAAGCCTGATGACGATCTAATCGAAAACAATATTGTTCGCTTATATGTGTTGTTCTAATTTTCACAATGGGAATATTTTTTATATTTATTAACAAAACCGCAAAATGTTTGTGACATGGTGAGCCAATCAGATAAGGAAGTCGTTTGATGATCAGAAATGTCCTAGAGGACGGATGCATTTCATTGGTCAAGAAATGCATTCACTTAGGGGTTGGAATATATATTAAACACATATGTATGAGTATTTGTACATATTATTCGGTAACCAGATAGACTTCCTTTTCTATTTTTACCTGCTCGCTCGAATGTTCAGTTTGGGGGCTAGAGCGTATCACGTTCAGGTCTCAGCTATCACAAACCATAACAGTATCGTCAAAGGTAAAATAGAAAATTTTAAGCGTTTTAATGTCAAGTATTAGCGAATTAGTCATCAGAACTAAATTTGACAAACCTCGAAAAACTTCCTCGATGGAAACCATTCTTACAGTATGAAATTATGAGCTGTAAAATCTCTGACCACGAAGCTGACATGATTCACCTAAAACTTATATATATTCCTTTCTTATGAATATTAGCATAATTATGAATTTCTGTTAGTCACCAATAATTAATCTACCAAAAAATGCAGTTGAAATTTAGTCATCTATTGTACAGTTGCATCTGCAGTTAAAGTAGAAAAATTTATTGGAAATTTTTTCCAGTCATTTTCAGAGTATAGTGACTGACCTGTAAGAGTTTTCCACACAGAAATTCATGATTTACCTTAGTATAGAACTCCGTCGAACAACATGGATTTGAGTCAGACTGTCTGAATGGGGAAATATATGAAAGGTCAGAACTATTTATCATTACTCCAATACCTTGAAAGTTTTGATTGTTGTTACAACCTCTAATTTCAGTAAGGAAATTATATGTATGATTTCGAAAGACATTTGAGTTATTCAGCTGCCGAAAAATCCTAATAACACTTACTTTGTACGCTTTAATTCACCGTATTTCAAAGCTTGTGCAGTTGGTGGCAGTAAAATTACTTCAAATGTTCTTTGTTTATTCAATTCATCTGCTATGGCGTTAGCCTCATTTACCATCGGTAATAGCTCAAGTAATTGTTGTTGCAATATTGCTTCTTCTAAAATATAAATGTACCAATAATATATAAGATTTAAAATAGCAATAGTTCTTTTGACGATCAAGTAGTTTTTAACTTGAGATTGGTGAAATACGAACCCATACCAGAAACAAATGATTAACATTTGAGAGGTTTCAATAAAATCACATAACTCATGATGACATTTGATTCTTCCAAGCTAAAACGTCACTTATACGAATAGTTATATTCATAAGCCCTTGGAAAATAAATAACGAATTTAATTCTACTGTATGATATTTCAAATAATCTATGATGTAATTAACTATCGGTTAGAAATGAAAAGAATCATCATCAGTAAACAACATTCGCACAATTATTATCCACAACTATACATTAGGGATCTTAATGGGCTACCTGTTCATAAAAAAAATTTTCATATCATTTAAGAATATACTGATAAGATTTCGAAACCAGAAGAAGTGAAACATCGACGACATAGAACATCATACAACTACTCTTCCAAACACAATTCATAGAGACTAAATTTCATTATGAATTATGATAAATTTCAGCGTATGTATTTTTAAATATTTTGAGTCTTGACTAATCATACCTTGGCATTTTAAGACAAAACATTGCTTCTTCAAAGCCCTCATGATTCAGGTATCTACTAACACCTTAGTTCAAACTTTTATTGGTAGTAAGTATCGTTCTCAAATATGAGGTCGTCTTAGCTGCACCTACAGAACTGGAACAATATTAAGAATTACTTCACATGAGCGACGCTGATTATTACTCAGTGATTATTAAATCGTAAATACATTCCAGGAGGTCAGATGTGACCCGAGTAGCTTAGTGGTCATATCTTTAACTGTGAAACTGTGTGAAACGGGATCAAATTTGACAGGAAGCATCTGTTCCCCCAAGATTACAGATACACTTTCCTGAAGAATGACAAAATGCAAGAAATTAAAGTCCACAGTTTCCTGTTGATCACCTCTAATCATCAACTTACAACCTTTTGAAACGACAAATACTTTGACTTCATGCACATGTTTATTCATTAGTCAGCTGACATAAAATTCATCTAAAATATTGATCATTCGGCAGAAAATGCTAATACAAAAATGAGTCAGTACCAATTTAAAAACTATTTGGTAAAATCTAGGTTACAATGTTTTGATTTTCTTAAATTATCGAATAAGTTTAGTTTGATAAGCATCGTATGACCAGTTGGTACAGTGTCAATCTCATTAAGTGACACTAGTTATTACCAGAGATAGGTACCTGTATATTGTAAACCTTTGAAATGGATAAAGATAGATAATTATATCGTAGAAACCACGATATTTTGCATGTTTAAGTCATAAAACACCATTTATAATTCCAAACTCCTTTAAATTATTGTTACTTTCGACTAAAAAACTTCTGGACAATATTAACAATAAAACAATAAAACCTACCCTTCTTTCTAGGTTTATTACTAAATTGTTCAAAACCCGTAGCTTGAGCTAATTCACGTTGTGCAAATTCCCAGTCAATGATCTCTGGTTCCATACCAGATTTTAACTCATCAGCAAATTCTTTTGATAATGGATTGTGAAATATGTATAGTTGATGTGAGCCTATAATCATCAAATCAATACCATTAGTTGGAAATGTGCTTTTTTAAAAATTGTTTTTTAGTCAAATCTACGTGTCATGTGTAAATAATATTTATTCCAGATTTGTTTATCACAACTCGCTTCGAATCTTTCATTACAAGTGACTAGAAATTTCAATTCATTATTTACAACTAATTCCAAGCTTTTAAGTATGATTTTATACTTACTAACAGATTAATGTCTATCAGTGATAATCTCCTAATGGTTGAAAAGTGTTGATTACCAACTTCAACGTCTCAGTGAATTTAGTTTCAGAACTGGTAGGGAAACCAACAATACAACTGGAGCCATGTTCTCAAATTCATTTTATATAAATATGAAAGGTAATATTTGTGATTATAAGTAAACTTGGAAGTTTATAAATTTTTTGAGAAAAGATATTGAAATACTGGATAGATTGTGAGCCTGATTGATTGAATTATGAAACACTGTAAATACATCTAGTAACTTTTCATATTATTTTGCTTCTTTATGAGCTGAAATGTTGAGTTTTGAATTAACGCGAAATTGATATATTTAATCATTGAAGAATGGTGTTAAACTTGATAATGTAATAAATGGTTTAAAATGCTCTACCTAAACATTCTACTTTTTGCTAGTCTGAATATCGAGCTCTGCTACTACATTCTTTTATATAAATTAGAGTTTAGCAAATGGCTATCATATTCATCAAATCTGTTGTACACTTTTGAAGCATCGTTAAAAACTTTTACGCATAAATTAGTAGGTGTAGACTGAAGTTATTCGAACCATAATTTTTATTCTGATGTCAATAAGACACTATTCCGTAGTTATACTTGTTAATGTCAACTAATAAATGAAGTTTTAACGAAGTTAGAGTGTAAAAGCTTGAACCCATATTCGTACCAAATAATATACGATCCTTATGATGAAGTGTAACAGAATTTTTCACAGGAACACCATTCACTTTCGTCATTCTAACAGCATTTGGTAAAGCGCGTAATTCCACTACGGCACCAGTTTTTCCATGCCTTATTAATAAAGCATGTTCATCAACCATGCATAAACCTTTCATTTGAATCCAATAAGTTTTGGAAGATTTTTCATTAGATTGTGACTCAATCGGAGGTTCACGTCCAATTCCTGTCTAAAATAATAAAAACTAATTAATAATCAGAATAATTTATATCAATAACAAATATTATACTTGTTTATTTTTGTAAACTCTAAGATAGTAACAACTGTATAAAATAATTACGAAAATATTTTAATGTCAGATTGTGAAAAAATTTTTAAATTCAGAGCAAGGATTTCAAATCATTTGATTATTTCTAATCTTTATTCATGATTATGTTAGTCATTCAGAACCGACTTAATAAGCATAAGTTTTACATCATAGCTAGACAGCATTATAGTGCATTAACGATTTAATGATGATTGTGATAAGAAAACATGGATGTCAATTTTAATTAATCCAAGGAACAAAGTTAGTGAATGTGATCATCAGTAAATCAAACTGTAATCATTTACAGATAGATTTCATGTAACCTGTTAATACTCAGTTCACTGAAAATCTTCAATAATTTACGATAAGATAACATTGCATGTAAATCTTGCTTGTACATAAGTGCGGTAAGCATTAGTAACACAAAAATGTCAAGATTTCATGAGATAATGACACAAAATGATAGAACTAGGATTCCTTAACCCACAATATTATGAAATGCAAATATTTGATGGAAGGTGAATCATATTATAACATCTAAAAGTTTCAATAATAAGTCCATTAGCAAATGAACAACGTATTTATAAAAAACTGTGCGAATAAAATGCCATTACATAGACTTGTTTAGTATCATTGACCTGCAAAACATCAGTCTTTTACATTGAAATGAATCTTTGGTCGCTTATTGCTTAAGCTAGTCTTACCAGAACCCTAATAATTAAACTCATCTCCACGAGTACTCAACAAATACTGTCGAAGCTAGTGAGTTATGTTAAAATGATTTATTTTAAAAATACTATGCAAGTAATCAAGTACACCACTTACTTGTTTATGAGATAAAACGTGAATAATGATTCCAGATAATTGTGGATCTTCATTCAAATTCGACAAGTACGGTTTCGATTTTTTCGAAGCATGTGAGTCACCTGATTTTTTAGGAAGTTCAATTGTTTGCTGAGTTATTTCTAATCGAGCTTGTCGTAACTAAATCAATAAATAAAGAAACCAAGGAAAGAAATATATTAAATTTTCCGTAGCATACTTTATACACTGACACTTTGAATGTAGATGAATTATTGTAGTAGGATTCTCAAAATCTATAAAAGTCATGTATATCACGTAGATCAGTTCAGCACAGAGATCGAATTGTTAGTTCAAATCCCATAGTAGTAGAGGTAATAGAAGTATTAGAAGTAACCAAAAAGATTAATGGTTGAATATATCATTTGGGATGTATATCCTAGAGTAATCAGTAAAAGAAAAGGAAAAACGGTCAGGCGGCATTCAGAAGATCAAGGTTTGAGAGAACACAAAGAATGGATGCATCTGCATCATTGCAAACGGTTTTGAGCCATGTAATTCAGGGTCTCTAACAATCGATTTCTGTCATCTTGCAGCCCCCAAACAGGTAGTCTAAATCTACCAACATGACTCAATCCGATTGTCAGTGACTTCGTGGATTTCTTTCATGTTTTGGTCTGGCCTCCCCTAACTTTCTTCCAACCTACTCCAACACCGAAAAACAACTCGACAAGGCAGTCGATGGTTGACCATTCGTAACACATGTCCCAACCACCTCAACTGATGAAGATTCATTACTTCATCTACTGAATCGCCATCCATAACTAGTGCCCATTTCCTAACAACATCATTGCTTACTCGATTGTCCCATGAAATACGAGAAATGCTTCATAGACACGTGTAGTCGAAAACCAACAACCTACGAATATCTTCTACTCTTACTGACCATGTTTCATAGCCATAAAATAGTATGGAGTGAAGTGCTGTGATGTGCTCTGCAGTGAATTCGTCGTTCGGTTAATAGACGAATGTCTCGCCTACGCCATAAATGACGCAAGTTGGCAGAAGTCGGTCGAGCCTTTTGTATCTGTGTTGAGATTTCGTCAGTCACCAGACCATCAACACTGATGAGACTCCCGAGATTAGTGAAGCGGTCGACACGCTCAACTACTTCATTCCTTATTACTAGTTCAGGTGCCGATGCAAACCAATCCTGAAGCAACATTTTGCATTTGGACAGGGAGAATCGCATCATCAACATGTTCGCATTGTTGCTTGAGGTAGTCAGAAGACTCAGCATTAAATCAGCGTCTTCATCAAATAGAACTATGTCATCGGCACACTCTAAGTCAACTAGTGAATCTCGTGGTAGAAGGTCTACCACTAGAGAAGTGAGACGAAGTTAGTGTTATGGCTAAGAACATGTGTATGACAAAGTTGAATAAGAATGCGGAAAGTGAACAACCTTGGCGAACATCACTTGAAGTAATCGGTTCCGATGACAGTTCGCGGTAAGCTTCAACTTGACCAGTAGTTTTCGTATAGAGGTCTTGTGTAATGATGATATACCTCTCCGGTACACCGTTTAATGACAAACACCTCACGATCAACAGATCCAAACGTCTCCCTAATGTCGAGGAAAACAACAATTTTTGGACGCTTAAATGTATGTCTGTGTTCTATAAAATGAGTACGAGGCATTACTTTAATTTGTCATATCGAAAATTTAAATCATATAATATTCTTAAGACAGTTTATATCAGATTATATTATAATATGAACGTCATTAATTGTCATTCATCTCTTAAATTTTCTGTGAATACTCTTTGATTTAAACTACATTACAATTAATCATCTTCCAAACAATGTACCATTCTTACTTGCTAAGTAACAAGTCGTTAAATATTCCGAAATGAAATAAACTTGCTAACTTGCATTTGTTTGTGGAAAAAACAACGAAATTTAAACTGAGATAATGCAATAAGAAGACGAGGTTATCAGAACTATGTAATATATTAGCATGATACATTTCGATCAATCTGACCACAGACATACTTGTTAGGAATATTTATTTATACACAAGTAGACGATAAACATCTCCTGTCCTCTAGAACGAACCTAGATTTGAGTCTCGGAGTGAACCTCAACACTGTGATACATGAACATCCACTTGACGAGTTCTAAATAGGATGAAAGGTGCATCTTGGATTCTGCTGCTAGCCACAATCCACCTCTGCTAATAATTTTATGACCTTTTTTATCTACGAGTTTGGCAGCACAGTTCGAAGGATGTCTACCATCTACTCGTGCAAAAATAAATGTTTCCATCTCATATCAAGGAAACATTATTGCATATCACGCAATGAATAACTACATAACATATTGGTACATACGGACTGCCTAGTTGGAATCTGGGCGACAACTACGACTGATAGTTAAAAATGTTGGATGGAAAGACCTACAACTGATAATAATCGCAGGAATGCAACCATTCTTTATGTTCCTCTACATTTCGACCACAATATTCTTTCATAAACACATTTTCTCTGTCTTTGTAACTATATTCTCAATAACTAGTGGTTCATTTATAATTGCTACTATATTATTTCAACTTCCTCATTATTCTTATTAATTTCATTCGATTGTACTGCTGTTGTACGACTATTTAGGTTTAGATGTATCTTTACTAGGCTTTCAGTTATTCATGACTAAATTAATGACAGATAATTAATAATTCAGTCATTATTGAATTAACGTTGTTTGTATGGAAACAAGTTAAGGAAGATATTACCACTATAAATTACTTACTTTCTCTTCAAATGCAGCTTGGTTCTGGGCTTCCATTGCAGCAAGATTAATTTCCATCTGTTCCATTATTTCTTTACGCATTCGGTTTTTAAGATCCTCTATTTCTATTGAAGAACAATCATAGAATTGTATACATAATCATGAAGCAAAGTAAATCTACCTTTCGGTGTTAGATCTTTTACAACAACTGATGAAGGTAATTCAGTAGAGTTCAAAGCTTTCTTCAGACGTTCATTTTCTGCCTGAAAATATAAAAAATGGTTTTATCTTCGTAAAATCTATGATTTTCCCTAATTTGTTTTATTATTTGAAATTTTACGGTTAGTATTATCAATTTATTAGAAGTGCAAATTTGCATCCATCAGCTAGCATCTAAAAATAAATATTAAACCACAAGTAGCTTGTGTAGTCTAAGATTGTTTTACCGTTTGTTTACTAGACGCTAATTCACACTTCTGATTTAGAGATTCATGATTCTTATAGTGTGATAGCAGCAAGATAACCCAAATTTCAACTGGAGACATCAATTATGCGAAAGTTTCTATCAAATTGCTTTTAATTGTGGTTGATTTGAGACCTAAAGAGTGAACTAATTTGGAACAGACATGAGTAAGTTAGTTCTAAACGCTGATCAAAGAATAACTGCAACACTTAAGATTACAGTACAGTAGGACTATTGAAATAACTCCATATTCTTTTCCTGGCCTTCATATTCCAACCTATGCAGTAGCGTTTGGAGGTGATCACTTCTATGAACCGGATTCTGTTCATAATTTCACTTTTTCCATAAAACGATAAGTACGGGGTATGTCAATAAAGTTCAGTAAATAAGATCTTAACTCCGCCAGTAGAACCTTAGTGGCTACTGCCGGTCCCAAGCCCGGATAAAGGAAGAGGGTTGGACATGGGGTTGGCGACCCCATTCCGTTGAAATTTCACTTGCCAAAAAAACGCTAACCAGAAAAAATAATTCAAACCATTTTAACTCTGCCCTGGGCGTTGGAAAAAGAATTATGATGTCGCGTGATGAAAGCCGAGTTCCCTCGGAAGTCACGGGGCCGATGCCTCTTCTGACAACCACAGCAACCATTTTTTTAGGTACATGGAACGTTCGTACATTGTGGGAGACTGGAAGACTATTTCAAGTTGCTTCAGAAATGAAAAGATACAACCTCGAGGTGCTCGGCATCAGTGAAACAGGTAGGACGACTGAGACTAGCTTCAGGGGAACTGCTGTTATACTCTGGTCATGAAGAGGAAAACGCTTCACATACACAAGGAGTTGCACTGATGCTGTCCAAACATGCACAAAAGGCACTGATAGGATGGGAATCTCATGGACCTAGGATCATCAAAGCATCCATCAAAACAAAGAAAGAGGACATTACAATGAACGTCATCCAATGTTATGCACCTACCAATGACTACAATGACGACGTTAAAGATCAATTCTATGAAAGGCTGCAATCAATCGTCGATAAATGTTCACCAAAGGATTTGACGATTCTTATGGGAGACCTAAATGCCAAGGTTGGCATGGACAACACTGGATATGAAGACATCATGGGACGACATGGACTGGGAGAAAGGAACGAAAACGGTGAGAGATTTGCAAACCTATGTGCCTTCAACAAACTGGTCATCGGTGGCACAATATTCCGGCACAAACTCATCACAATCCACATGGATTTCACCGGACCACACTACTCAAAACCAAATTGACCATATCTGTATCAACAAAAAGTTCAGAATGACCATGGAGGATGTGAGAACCAAGAGAGGAGCTGATATAGCTTCAGATCACCACTTGCTGATCGCCAAAATGAAACTGAAGCTAAAGAAGCACTGGACAACGGGGCAGACAATATCACAGAAGTTTAATACCGCCTTTCTTCGGGATACCGTAAAACTCAACGAATTCAAGATAGCCCTCACCAATAGGTTCCAGGCCTTTCAGGATCTACTCAATGGAGAGGAAGCAACATTGGAGAACAATTGGAAAGGGATTAAGGAGGCAATCACTTCAACATGTCAGGAGGTCCTTGGTCGCAAGAAGCACCATCACAAGGAATGGATCTCTGTTGGTACTCTTGAAAAAATTGAAGAAAGGAGGAACAAGAAGGCAGAAGTGAATGTCAGCCGAACAAGAGCAGAGAAAGTTAAGGCGCAAGCCGAGTATACAGAAGCAAACAGGGAAGTGAAGAAGAGCATCAGAGCTGACAAACGAAAATATGTGGAAGATCTAGCAATGACGGCGGAAAAGGCTGCAAGAGAAGGAAACATGAGACAATTGTACGAAACAACAAAGAAGCTCGCCGGGAACTATCGTAAACCAGAACGACCAGTGAAAAGCAAGGAAGGGAAAATAATCAGCAACACTGACGAACAGCGAAATAGGTGGGTAGAGCACTTTAAGGAACTATTGAATCGACCAGCTCCACTGAACCCACCCAACATCGAAGCAGCATCCAAGGACCTCCCAATTAATATTGGCGCACCTACGATTGAGGAGATCAGTATGGCCATCAGACAAATCAAGAGCGGCAAAGCAGCAGGACCAGACAACATTCCAGCAGAGGCAATGAAAGCAGATGTAGAAGCAACTGCAAAAATATTTTACATCCTCTTCAAGAAGATTTGGGACGAGGAACAAGTACCATGAGATTGGAAAGAAGGATACCTGATCAAAATACCAAAGAAAGGCGACCTCAGCAAGTGTGAGAACTACAGAGGCATCACTCTTCTTTCAATACCAGGCAAAGTCTTCAACAGAGTATTGTTAAACAGAATGAACGACTTCGTAGACGCCCAACTTCGAGATCAACAGGCCTGATTTCGTAAGGATCGATCGTGTACTGACCAAATAGCTACATTACGGATCATTGTGGAACAATCAATTGAATGGAACTCACCACTCTACATCAACTTCATTGACTACGAGAAAGCATTCGATAGCGTGGATAGGAAAACACTGTGGAGGCTTCTTCGACACTACGGTGTACCTGAGAAAATAGTCAACATCATACGGAATTCTTATGATGGATTCAACTGCAAAATCGTGCACGGAGGTCAGCTGACAGACTCTTTCGAGGTGAAGACCGGTGTCAAGCAAGGTTGCTTACTCTCACCCTTTCTCTTTCTCCTGGTCATCGACTGGATTATGAAGACGTCGACGTCTGGAGGGAAGCACGGAATCAACTGGACAGTTAGGACGCAGCTGGACGATCTGGACTTCGCAGATGACCTGGCTCTTCTGTCTCACACGCAACAACAAATGCAAGAGAAGACAACCAGTGTAGCAGCCACCTCAGCAGCAGTAGGTCTCAACATACATAAAGGAAAAAGCAAAATTCTCCGATGCAACACAACATGCACCAACCAAATCACGCTTGATGGAGATGCTTTCGAGGACGTTAACAACTTTACATATCTGGTCAGCATCATCGACAACCAAGGTGGATCCGATGCAGATGTGAAGGCGCGGATTGGCAAAGCGAGGGCTGCATTTCAACAATTGAAAAATATCTGGAACTGCAAACAACTTTCAACCAAAACCAAAATCAGGATTTTCAATACAAATGTCAAGACAGTTCTACTGTATGGAGCGGAAACATTGAGAACTACCAAAGCCATCATTCAGAAGATACAAGTGTTTATTAACAGCTGTCTACGCAGAATACTTCGGATTCGTTGGCCAGAAACCATCAGCAACAACGAACTGTGGGAGAGAACAAGTCAGATTCCAGTGGAGGAGGAAATCAGGAAGAAGCGGTGGAAGTGGATAGGACACACACTACGAAAAGCACCTAACTGCTTCACGAGACAAGCCCTCACATGGAACCCTGAAGGCAAAAGGAAAAGAGGAAGGCCAAGGAACACACTACGCCGAGAAATAGAGAAAGATATGAGGGGAATTAACAAACATTGGACAGAACTGGAAAGGGAAGCCCAGGACAGAGTTGGTTGGAGAAAACTGGTGAGCGGCCTATGCTCTATTGTGGTTAACAGGCGTAAGTAAGTAAGTAAGTAAATAAGATCTTGCTGACGTATGTTTTAGTCTCAGAAATATGCTTTCACAAGTACAATGTTTCCCACTATAGTCTCTGATACAATAAATAGTTGTTCTCAACTGTAATATATCTTGTACTTAATAACCATATTTATGTGAACTGTTTCAAATAACGTTCTATACTGAAATAATTGGCTAATATGCATCCTTTCTTAGCTATCACTGAAAAGGATACTTGGCTTTTCGGAAAAGAATGTTAAGATTTTATTAAAAGCGTTGGTACAATGCGGCTACGTGACAATTTTCACGAGACCGGATTCTTGACTGAAACTGGAAATGGAAACAAGAGTTCTGGCGAAAAGAATGTTTTTCCTTTGATATAATGACAACCTTGAATTGAACGCAAAAACAAACATGATTAAAAGTCAGTTGAACTAGGAGTTGTTGAATGATATTTATAATATCACTTGAGTACCAATAAATTAGGGTCTCGTTATTGGTTTTACTTTTTATCCGGCATATCATAACTTGTCTGTTTATTTGTCACACCTGTAGACAGATTTCAGTTATGAAAATGCACTTACTTTTAAGTCACGAATTAATGATTCCATTGGATCTTCATTAATCAAAACTGTATTTTTAATCTGTTTGGCTCGATCTGCGTAACGTAAAGTTGATAATGTTTCATCATAATAAACATCTGCTGGAGATATTGCTGCAATCATAACCGTTTTACTAATTGTTTTAAATAATACATTACACAGTATTAAAATAGAAAATTAGGAACTTACATAAGATAGAATAAATCATAACATTCAAATTCCTATCGCTATGTAGATACTTTATAATTATAACGTTTAATGATTATTAAAAGTCAGTTTATTACTTATTTCAGTGCTTCTGTCCTGATTTTACTACACGTATAGAAAGAGACAGTGATAAATACATTTGGAAGACTCTATTTTATGACAAGAAACAATAAACATCTGTTTCGTCCTCATAGGGGGTCCACAGCAACGCTGACGGTGAT
Source organism: Schistosoma turkestanicum (assembly GCA_944470395.2). NCBI lineage: Eukaryota > Metazoa > Platyhelminthes > Trematoda > Strigeidida > Schistosomatidae > Schistosoma > Schistosoma turkestanicum. Next base: position 24,080,243 of record OX103979.1, read on the forward strand.
CTTGTTCAGTGTCCCCTGGTTTTTAATAGTGGTCCAACTGAGATGAATTCTATGGTGGGGTTTCGTTCTCAGAACTGGACGCTTCGGTTGTGGAGCTTTCATTGTTCTTCTGAACAACATCATCAGCACAAACTTCAGGTATAAAATGAAGTATTCAGAACTCTTCGCGTATAACCCTTAGATTATGCTGTTTACCTCGATCTTAGTTGGTTGTTATTGACCTTAAAACTATCGTTGTCTGCACCTTTATTTTGATTGTACTCCTTTTTGATCAGTTTCTTGATCCTATGTTTTTCTTATTTTTCAGACTGATTGATGAATTGGATCAATATCGATGTTTAGTGTTTGCTGATTGACCTGAGTGCCAAGCTTCTAAAAATTCTCTTGTGTTCTTTGGCCTCCCCCTACCCAGTATTTCCGCACTGTTTCAATCAAATGTATGTCCATAATTTTCTGTGTGTATTGATACAAGAAAAGAATTGTCGTTGTGTTTGACTGCTAATTGATGTTCACGTAAACGAAGCTGAAGATGCCGTCCACTCTGTCCTATGTAGTGTTTTTCACAGTCTGATCAAGTTATTTTGTAGATGATATTTGGTTTCTCTTCCTTTGTCAGTTTGTCCTTTGCTTTAAGTAGGATTGATTGAAGTGATTTTGTTAGTGTGCCACACCTATGCCAAATGGCTTCAGTAGTCGTTCTGTATGCTCCAACATGTCTTTTATATGTGTTAGGATGATCCGTTTGTTGGTTCCTGTACTTGATTTCGCTTCTGTTGACGATTTCAATTGATGTTTTATGTTTAAGTTGCGTGGGTAGCCGTTCTTTTGGAAGATAGTCATAAGATGTTTTTCCTCGTTTTCTTGTTCTTCATACGTGCTGAAGCGTGTCTTACCTCTCTTGAACAAAGTTTGTATGCAGTTGATTTTGTGGGTTCTTGGGTTGTTTCAAGCGTAGTGGAGAATTAGATCTGTGTGGGTTGGTTTCCGAAATGCCTAAGTTTCCAGTTTTCCTGTATTAGTTCTGGTGATTAGTACATCCAGGAATGTTGTTCGATTCCTTTTCCATGGTGAATTTGCTGTCATCAAAGACGTTGTTGATCACATTGTAGATGTTCTCCATCTCGTTCCTTTTGATAATGACGAATGTGTCGTCTACATAGCGAACCCACATTATGGCTTGATCACTGGCAAAACCGATACTTCTAGTCTCTGCATTACAGCTTCCTCAATGAGTCCTGGTATTGGGGATCCTACTGGTATTCCTTTCATTTGCTTGTCGACTCTTTCGTTGAATTGAAAATTCGTTGTTAAGCATAGATCGATGAGTTCCAGCAGACTTTGACTCTGAAGCTTTGAATATTTTTGCGGATTTTCGTCGTTAGTGATGAGCAGGGAAAGAGTTTCTTTAGTTAAGCTTGACTCTATCGAAGTTAGTAAGACTGTCACGTCGAAGGATATCATTGAGATTGACCCAATTTATCAACCAATCAGAAAACTTTTACGTGACATAAGATCAAGAAACAGATCAAAAGGGAGATACAATCAAAACAAAGGTGCAAAAAACGACAGACTTAAGGTCAACAGCAACCAATCCAGATTGAGGTTAACAGAACAGGCTACGGGTCAAACATGGAGAAATTTGAATACTTCACTTCTATCTGAAGTTTGTGCTGATGATGTTGTTCAGAAGAACAATGAAAGCTTCAAAACCAAAACATCCAACTCAGAGAATGAAACACGACCACAATCATCCACCTGAGCTACAAATTTTCTCCACCATCTCAAAACTGTCTATGTAAATATTATCGCATAGAAAAATATTAAGTATCGTATAAATTATTGATAGACTGCACATGTTCAGTGGTGCCGAACTTTCCTTTCCATATAAAGTAATTAATGATTATCTCACGGTATCTGAAAAATCATTGTTTACGAAAACACGTTTTTAATAGGTATATGAGATAGATATACTTTTCTGTAACCATTCAATTTATCCTGTTCCGAATTTATAAGATCAGTTTTTACAGTAGGCTTATTGATTGAACTTTTAAAAATAAGCGCTAGTTAACTTCAAGTTTTTCATCAATAAATTTCTAACTTCCAAAGTGTTGAGGAATTTATCATGAGAAATGAATGTTCAGCAATAATATGCAACGATGAATAACTGGAAAAAATCGTCTAACACATGACTCATGATGGAAGGTTCATTCCATTGATTTATGCGACCATTTATGAGAATCAGCAATCCAAAAATAACATGGTTTAGTGATTCTTAGATCCAATATCATGTTGAAAAAGTGCAAAACTAAGAAGAAATAACAGTTCAGTTATGATCCAACCTTAAAGGTTAATTATTTTTTAAATATATTAGTCACTTTAAAATGTTCATAAAGCCCATAAAACTGCATCAATAGATTGATTACAGATAATTAAACTTACCTATTTCCACCTAGAGCGTTTTGTAGTAGTTTAGTAAGTATTGAGTCACGATAAGGAATAACCTTCTTATTTTCGGCTAATGCCTATAATAAAACAAAAATCTGTATTCAAAACAAATATAGCTCAACAAAACAACCATAAATTTCTAATAATGATCTGCCAACAAATACTTACAGATATCACATTACCCAGTGCTGATAACGAACGATTGATTTTCGCACCTTCTTTTAAACGGTCACCAGTTGCTCCTGTGCTTTCAGCTCGTTCAGAACCTCAGGAGAAAAAAACAAGTTTGTTTAATCCACTTCAAACTTGTTTATTTCAAAGAAACATCTACATAAATTCACTCACATATTTGTTTATTAACCTATTGACAGCCTTTTAAAGATTTTTCAATTTCAACATATCATGTTTCATTTGTAAAAGTTAAGTAATAACTGCTTACAAATATTCTGGAAAAATAAACGAAGCCTATAAGATTCTGTTTTTTAGTTACTAGGTTGTATGAATCCAAAATCACTTGATTCATTCAAGTAAAATTCATTACAAGAATTGAATAACAGTAAATCCACTTTATCAATAAATAAGCTTGTGAATCAAGGTCGATAGAACAAACAATATAAAAACGATTTCGATAGTTCATCCATAGAGCTCCAGTGAAAAACCGTATCCAGTGGCAACCGGCCATCTTATAAAAGTAAATCATTAGAATTACACCAAATGATCTAGTGGTTTGGTGTTAGCCTTGAAACCAAAAGTCCTGGATTCAGTTTGCAGAAAGGCTATGGTTGATCGCTGCTCAAGAGTCTAGTTCTTACCCTTATTTGAATTGTCCGAAGTTAATCCACTATAAAAACCATTTAACTTGAAATTCTGCACAAAACCATCATACTAAAAATGATATGAAGACTGGCAAAACGATGATAAATGATTTACAAGAATCGTTTTGGGGTTTATTTAAGTCAATTATATAATTTTTCTAAAATTTCTCTCGGTAGATCATGAATATGTTTACTGATAATCAAACATTTCAGTAAGTGGAAAAGCAGTCAAGTAGCTGGAGAGACAGTTGACTACAGTGAGATTTTGTTCCTCAGCTCAGAAAACGAAACTAACCTGCTAAATCAACTAAATTTATTACTGAACGTTTTCTTGATATTTTTGACTCTTCACAACCAATAAGTTGATCAAATGTTATCGTAATAATAGTATGAGCTCTGCTACTAGTTTCATTCATATTTGTTGCCGCTACAGTTCTACGCGCAGTACCTATAAAAATAACATGAAAATATTGTTGTAAAACTATTGAAGACAATTTAAGTTTAACCGATCTTTTGTAAAAATCTAAATTTGAACGAAAATTGTTCAATTGTTTTAGTAGACAGTTATTTTGTGAGCCTAACTATACTCATTAATTTGGATTTCGGTTGTTTTAGTGAAGCCCTGACCAAATCGCATACTGAAACCTTGGAGTTATTTTCGTATTGACTCTTGAGAATTTTATATATATAATTTCCTTTTAAAACACCAACACTAATGCCTAATATAGAAGCAGTTGTTTCTAAACCAATGACAAAATTTTCTTTCCCCACCAATGTATATAATATTATTAAATTACAGTAATTCTTGTGCATGAACAAATTTTCAAATTACCAACGTAAATCCTTGTTTGTTATTGAAACAACGTTTTTAGCAGTATTAATTTGTGAATTAGACAGACTAAGAACCTAAATAAAGTCTACAGTTTCACATCACAGACTGAATTTCGTTGGACAGTCTGTGTAAGCTAGCAAGAACTCGACAGATGTCTCGTTCCATTATGCAACTGTTCAAATGCACCCAACTATGGCACCATCATGGATCAGTGAGCTTAACCTTCACACTACTGAGTTCGCATTCAACAGTTTAAATTCCTATCTTTATTCGATTTGCCATGTCATGCGAAAATGACCTATTTAAAAAGGATGATTGTTCAGAGTACTGCATTTATGTTACAGTTGATTAGTTAAGATGAAATTCGCTACATGGAAAATCGTATTTCTTGAATACCATTAAATTCAATGACACCACCCTCTTAAAACTGTATCAAAACCAACTGTTACTTGTATGCGTTAAATGTGTGGAAATAAAAAAGCTAAAATGCTACCAAATTTTATCTCGATTCAAGTGAATGTAAAAATGTGACATATACGAACATCCAACAATCGACTCCTTGCATTTTACAATCATACGATCCCTATCTTTTAGTTATATTTTTACTCAAGTAACATCTTTTCTGCTTCACTGCGTATATATTACATTCTTAGCTGTGTTAAATGCTTATTTTATTTAAAAAAATAAAACATCCATATATTCCGTCATAACTAAGTAGACATAGTGCTCGTACTACTTAACAACTTATAAGTAGTATAGTTTATTTGCCCGTTTCGAAAATGCTACCATTTGTTCCATTGGATCAGCTGCTTTCGTGATCCACATTGGATCCACAAATATTGAGATATGAGCACAGAAATAATCCTATAGGGATCGCAAGATCAAAGCATTGAGTGAAAACTTCCCCATCTAGTTCTCATTCAACTCAATGTCAATTTCAATAACTTTAGGACTGTCAGTTATTTGAAGATAATCTCTAAGAGTTCAATTATCTATGTTATTGCTTATCTTTTCATGATATTCATCCCCTCTTTCGAAGGAAAGTAATTATATAGTGTACAGAATCGGCAATCGTGAATGCTGAACGAAATCTTCCGGCATTAACATCTTTCTCTAATCATTCAGTTTTGGTGACGCTTTCTTAGATGATAGGTTATTTGTTACTTATTCTTTAGTCTCAATGAAACATAATAGGTTAGATCCTTTGATAAATTTGGATAGTATAATAATTAATCGAAGATTATCAGAACTATGTGATATATTAGCGTAATACATTTCGCTCAAGGTCAGTTGGACAAATGGAGCAATGACGGCACAAAAATAAGCTACAAAATAATGTGGAAAGCTATGGCAAACTCATCACTGTGGATGATAAAACTATATTGCCAAGATGGGTTTAGGATGAGGACAAAATGTTTTTGAATTCATAGAGGAGGTTTAAATTTCCGTATGATCAAGGCCTCGATAAACCTTAGTATACGTCCTTGAAAACTTATATGCAACGTCACAAAGGCAAAGTTTCAGCTATGTGTTTGGCAATATATATATAAATCCAACAAGTATATCTATGATCAGATGAACTGAAGTTAAATTATCCAGGATTAAATCAATTTTAAGATGACTGCTTTCTTTTCATGTTGAGCTAAATTTATTTTCTTCAAAGATAGTGAAGTATGTAATGTTCTCTGTTAGTGTAGTCTATACCAATTACACATTAAGATCACATAGAAAACACTTACTCATAGACACCTTTTATTGTCTCAATCCTCTTAGAATTCTTATTGCTGACCTTCCGTGCCAAGCCTTTCCCTGGCACTTGATTTTAGGGACTCACTTTAGAACTGGTTCAGGAAATCGGTCTACTCTTCGTAATCCAAACTTCACACACATTTAAATTTAGCGTGAACACACTATGATTCGACCTAGCAAATCGGCATCCATTCTCGTGCCTTTATTTACGGTTTTGGTTCTAGATGGGCTCAAGATTTTCCGATTAATCAGAATTGAAATCATGAATGCATTTTGGACAGTATTTCTGATGAAAGAAGATGTAATTAAGTACTAGAGGAGCAACTTGTTATAATCTCTAATTTGATATCAATATAAGTTTGTATTTAATCAAAGAATAACACCATATGCGAATCTCGAGCCACTTCTCTATTCAGGTCCTCGTTTGTAACATTCTGGATGACATTGTAAGTTGGATGCAGAACCGAGCTTGTTGTAAGTATTGATGCTTAGTAATAAAATACAAAATCTTAAGAAAAAAACAATAGTCTAATCTGTCCAAAAAAGAGAAGCCAAGAAGACGTCTATCATGCAGTATTTATCTATTACACCGTAAGTACAAAACTTAGACCACAATATGAAGCATTAAAGAAACACCCATCTCTTATCCCATCTCTCTTCATCACCTTATATTTAAAATCTATTGTTTTCCTTGTAAGTTTCATCTAAATAACATATTCTGAACTAATAAGCGAGCAACCAATTTAGACCTTTTCAGTTATTATTCCATAAAAATGCTTACCAAAAAACAAACGCATTTTTGTTTAGAGTTTCTCGATGAATGAAAAATAAACAGGTTCTTAAAACCAGGTTGTTAGGGGAAACAATTGTTTTCGTTCTTATTTTAAATGAATTTTTCAACATATGTAACGATGGAAAGAAAATTAATTCATTCCTTCTTTATAGTTTATCACTGTTAATGAGACCAAGTTTTGTCAACTTTTTCAATACAGCACGAAAACACAGTTAACTAATAGTACATTCTGTAGTCTTACATCACAAATCGACTTGCATTAGGCAGCCATTTAAAACCGCGGAAAACTGGCTATTTATTCAGTTTTAACATTGGCTCACTCACAGTTATTCATCCAAAACCCTGCCAGTAATCGAACCCATGATCTGTAGGTCCTACAGTGACCACTTACTTTTTAGATCACTCGGTCAACACCCATTGGTTTACATTTCTATCTCCAGTCATTCTTCGATATTGCATAACCACCACCCATTACCACTGGTAATTATTGTCTCCTTGTCATATCTCTATAGAAGTCTCGGAATTAATTCGGAAATTTAATTTTCTAATAGCATTATTGAATGCTAGTTTATTACTTCGGATATGGATAACAGTCAAGTATAAAATGCATTTGTCTAAGTCTAACTAAATCCTAATAGTTGATGCTTTGTTATTTGAGATTTTCATTTGATCATAAGAATCTACTCATGCAGTTATTAAACAATATATATTAAGTTGTTTGGTTATGAATGCTAATTATACAGTGAATGAAATTTACCAATCAAATAGCTTATAATTTTTGCTAAAGTAGCTTTCAATTTTGTTCTAAACGTTTCCATAATTAGTAAATTAAACAGCAATCTAAGCTTTTGCTTTGAACGATCACCGGCCAAAATATGATAAACCTGGAAGATTGTACGTTCACATCACAAGCTATTCAATGTTAGAATCAAATGCTTGAAAAAATTTGTTCCTTTTGATTTTGTAATCGTATACTGATTTACTTGTTTAACTTACTGGTAAAGACTTATCAAAATGAGGTTTATTAACGCTTATAAGACACTGTGACAGTTATTTGAAAGAAATGAGTATAGATTAATACGTAAACGTGACGAGCATCAAATAAGTCCAAGCACATCACTAAAATATACTTTAGTTCAGCAATGTAAAATGAATGAAATGCTTAAGAATCAGAATGGTAAAAAGGAAATAGGCTAAATTATCTTAGGCTATTTTATAGTTGTAAGAATAATGAATTTAGTTTTTGAATGTAAATATATTCGTTCTTACAATATGAACACCTGAGTAACAAAGCCATTTGCAAGTTACTCATAGTGATCATGTATGTCTGAAAATTAGACACAAGAATTGTAGAGAAGATAAATGGAAAGGACGAAAACGGTAAACTGGTTAAATCGTTGATGAAGTTCTCCTTAGAAACAGGAGAAATAATTTTGCTGTATAATTCTTTTAAATATCAAGATTTAGGCAGCTGGATTAGCACCATATAATTTAAACACACTGCAGGAGAAAAGGGATGACTTAATCAAACAAAATTTAGTAGTGAGGATCATATGAGAAGATTTTACCAACTCGAACAAATATGACAGTTTAGAAGATTGATATCTGAAAAGGATATAACTCGTGGTAAGATATTCTAGCATAAGAGTTGTGGAGATGATTGGAGCTATACTGTCCCAAACTAGAACGAAACAGCTGTCCAATACTACCTGGTTTTCACGAGTTGCCCAACTGAAGTCAATCTATGATTACTTTACATCAATGTTCTCTCATTTAGTTTGTTCTAGTTCTCACATCGATGGCTTTCATTTTAATCTCGGATAAGTAGAATTAATACTTCCAACTACTTTGGAGTGACAGTACTGGTAAACAAAAGTAGAAACCTAGTAATTTAAGCTTAATTTACTTACTAGCCCCCCCCCACCAACTTATTCAGATCATTAAAAAATGTTGTTTGCATGGTTTCTGATCCGGTCTCGCAATAAAACGCTATCAACAAATCTATTTGACAAAGTTACTCAACAGATTATAAGAGGAAAACTACATCAGAATCCCTTTTCACCAATACCAAAACAATGGACATAAAACATATTGCTGAAAACTCCTGTATCACTATAAAATATAAAGTTAACTTATAAATCTAAATTGATGATTTATATACCTTGACTCATTCTTTGTTCGATTTCACCATATGATCCAACTGGTACCTGTGTTAAACCTTGCACATAGAATCCTTGAACTGGTGATTGTCTAACTTGTAAATTCGTTTGAGGCGATTTATCTCTTGCTAATAAATCACGTATTTGTTCGTTATATATTTCCATCATAGTTAAGGTAACTTGAAATTTCTGTTTAATTAAAAAATTATAGACGTTAGATATTTTTTGACAAAGCAAACAGTTATTGCAATAGATAAAAGAATTGATTTTGATTTATTCAAGATGAAAACATCATTGAATTCAAAGATAATAGATTATGTAATTACGATTAAATATCAACTTCAGTTAAACTGAAAACCAATTTTATTTAGTCTCTTGATTACTTTGGAATTCTATCTTGCGGACATAAGATTAATTTGACCCAATTATCATATGTTAGATCCATTTACGAGACACTTTTAACCTTTTGTGGTTGTCAGTGACACACAGAAGTCAAATAAAAGTACTTCCGTAGTTCTAAACCAGGAAGTAAATCTTATTTAGTTTACTCAACACTCAGTAAAAAGTATTTAGTAAATATATATATAAAATATAAATTATTAATTTTTACTTTATCTGGATCTTTATTCTTGCCAATCTTGTCAAATAGCTCCTCACATATGATTGGTACAATGCCTCTGATAATTCAGTTTAACTATCAAACTATATATTTTACCTATTAGGTCCATAGCCAATCATGGAAAAAGACTTTCCAGAACCTGTTTGTCCATAGGCGAATAATGAACAGGAATATCCACCGAATGCGTTTTCGAGTAAACCACGACCCAAATCATCAAAAACACGTTGTTGGCTGATATATGTTGAATTTTTTCCATCCGGTACCAGTACACCACCAGCTTCAGTTTTAAAACCATCGTGTGACCTAGGACATTGAAACATTCAGGAAGAGGTGAGATAAGGCTAAATAATTTCCCAGTAAACTATGCACGATTTTCTTACATTTGTGTAATATTCAATTTCGCATGAAGACAAATCAGGAATTCGTGAACATGAACGTTTTACAAATGATGGGAGAAGGAAAATCATAAGTTTAATGAAAATATAGTATCCAAGTCAAAAGCATTTAGTGAACACACCCTGACAAAAATGGTTCATCTGGAAATCAGAAATAAATATATCATATGTACGAGTGGCAAGAAAAGTCATAAAAAGGAATCCTTAAGGCGAAAGGCGAAGAGTAAAACTGAGGAAAGCACTGCGTCAAGAATTGTTGATAAACGCCAAAATAATAAACACCAAGTGGCAGCAACTTTAAAGGAGAACCGAGGACAAAGTTGACTAGAGAATTCTAGTCAGCAGCCTGCGTTTCTCTAAGGGTAACAGGTATAAATAGATAAGAAAGTAATACAGAATGACGGATAATCTGAAGTAGGACCTTTCTGCTAGTGATGCGAAACGCAATCCAGAATTATTACGATTTATGGTACCTCTCTTTACAAGGAGCTTGTCGTACAATAATAGGTTCGTATTTTTAGTTAACGTGTTGGAAACCAAACCATTCGATAAAATATTGAAGGACTCTGGAAAGTCCTGGCTGTTGCGTTTATCAGTTTAACTATTCTCTATAATTTAGACTGAGTCGATTTTCAACGTCATTGATTCGTGACCACGGATAGCTGCTTTAATTAGATCGGGAAATTAACATATTGCACTAAAAAAGTGCTAAACAAACACCAAGAGACCATATAGAGTTGTCTAAAGTCTAGTGACGGATTTTAGCTTTTTCATTAAAAACTAAACTAGGTTATTAAGGTGAAAATTGATGACTGATTGAAACCACTTAACTAATAATTCTATAAGATCCAGATAGTTTCAGCGAGTAGAAGAGTTGTTATATATTTATGGTATGTCAGTAAGCACATATTGGTTGTAAAATAGAAGTCCGCTCATCACAGAGGATTAAATTGTCTAGGTTCTGTGGTGTTGTGAAAAAGTGGAGTCCATCTCTTCAACAAAGATACAAAAATATTTAGATTGAAACAGATTTGTGATCTATTCTAAGCTTCCGGTTCAGCTTTTTCGTAGGATGTTACAGACTTTAGGAGATAGAAATTCATAATAAAACCTACCCACAGAATCTACAAACAGTAGCCATATGTTTTATTTGGAGTTTGAAGCACTGAAATCTGACTTTTGATATAGTGTAAAGAGAAATGATCATCTTTGTTAGCCTTTTTTGGGAGTGATTCTTATTTTTTCAACGGTGAAAGTAAAGTCTCCGAAACTTGAGAACAAAATGCAATTTAAGATGTTTTCAAGTTATGTTAAATTTTATTATAGTATGATTTGTTTCACCGATTTGTCACTAGATATTATCAGTTATCAATAGAAACCCACAATCTGGTTAACTATCTATATTGTAAAATAACATAATTTCTTAAATTGGGAATATCAAGACAAATACTAAATTTTCCTCTATAACAGTTACTTTTTGCAACTGACCATATAAGTCTGATCTGGCAGCAATAATATCGTGCTCTGATACAGTTTCGGGAACCTGCCGCAGCTAATACAAGTGAAATTTACATAAGGCGAGAGGTGAGATTTGGAAAACAAGTGAACATTATTTGATCAGACATGATTTATAATTTATGGTAGCCGAAAATCTGAGATAAAACTTCTACTAGTGTAAAACATAGGGTTAATAAAAAAAATCATAACTAGGGTTAGCAGCATCTCAAATACAGCACTTCTGACAGGGTACATGTGTTTATAATGGTAAACCAAGAGACCGGAGCTTTGTCACTAACTATACTTAACTAATTGATGCATTAAAGTGGTATGACTACTCGTCATTGGTGTTTTAGAGTAATGAGCGTCATATCTCACGTATGAGAATCTTTACTACTCTAAAATAACTTACCAATATGAATAATCAAATGTAAACTGTTTAATATCCTTTTGATCTGCAATAAAAGACAAAATAAAAATTTCCAGTCATTAAAATTGTATGATAAACTTTCTTCGTAATGTTTTTCTCATACTTCATATAAAGTTACCATGATTATTCAATACATACGGGTCTTCTCTTTGTTGTTGTTGTTTGACCGCAAAATGAAAGTAATAATGAAATTAGTGAACCGTTTCTATCGTAATTAAGCTCTTGCAAAACTACAGGATACATAAATATGGAGAACAGAATTCTTGACCATGTAGATTCAATGAAATAACATTTTATTAGTTGGTAACCCCATGTCAATAATTATAACCGCAGTGTCTCTAAATAAAATAATCCGAGTAGTACTGAACTCGCAGTTAGATACCTTACTCCTCATATGTCAAGTATCAAATTGTTTTGTGTTTGCCATAGCCTAGTTCAAATGGAGCATTTACTAGAAAAATGCAAATGTTTTTTCTATAAGTAAAGGATTAACATACACTTTACACCTATTCATTTTCAAACATGAAAGCGCCAAACTTATTATTCTGCTTTTTATTGGAAATGTTATATTTTTCTAGATCATCTACTTTTCATTACAGCTGTTATAAAGTGCCTGCTGTATAATAATACCACGTTAATGATTTGACTTAAATTCTTATAAACTGCTGTGCTTTTATTATTCCAATGCATTAATAAAAAACATATGGACTGCATGAATTCTCTAAACTGTGCATTCTAAACATCTTTTAGATTCCACATGAAATATTCTTTACGAAATCATCAGCTATATTGCAAATAAGCGTCATCTTGATAGTAGAAAATATGGAGCTCAATAGGTCTGTTCTGTTAGCCTTGACAGAAAAAAATTTTACAGCTTTGAACACACTGTTTATTACTATTTAAATCAAGAATATCACACCAACCAAACCTCGACGTAAATCCTAGAAAACAAAGTGTTTTAAGAATTTTCTCCAAACGTTTGCATCAAATAAGGCTTTTATATATATTTCCAAGCTGTTGACGATTTAAAAAGTTATTGTTTTCCTTTTTAGCTCAAATTTCGTTCAGTCGCTTCATGCAGTTGCCGTATTTGAACAAAACAAAATCTCCTATTTGACAAACATTTTTAGTCAAGAGAAAAGATGTCCTGATAAATTTCTGTTTTTCGTTGAACTATTAATGCATGAAATGTGTGGAAAACAGGTTGGTTCACTATAAAATACAAAATGGGACTTTTTTTATTATCTCACTAACAACTAAAATGGTTGACAATGTTTACTGCAAATATTCAAAATAGATCTTGCAATTATGATTAGTGAATAAATTTTTTGAATCTTTAATTCACTTAGTACAATCAGGTTTGAAATCCTGACTGCTCGAAAAGGAAACATTATTACCGTTGGAAACGTTTCGTACAAATTATATCTTTATGTGCCCATAGAAGCTTTAAGGCTGTTGAATAAACTAGCAACGCGCTGTAAACGCTGGAATACTATATAAGTTTTTCATTCTCTAGCGATCCGATTCAGCAACATCAGCTTACTTCTAAAGTACCTCCACTTGCACATCGCAAGCCTAGTTTGCGAATTATTACCCAAGTTAAGATGATGGGCCAGATTGCAACTAGTTTTCACAAGTAGCCTCGCACGCAACCACTTGAGTTGTGTTTTCATGTCTTGTGTTTCGATGTCTTTTTGCGTTGCTCGTTAGAGTGAGAGGCTGGTTCTAGACGAATGAATACACATAAACGTTAAATTAGTTATCTGAACTATCCATTTCATATAAATCTGATCATTCATCCCCAGATACATTCAAACTCTGTTCATCCTATTTACAATTTTTCCAGTAAAATGGCTAAATTCTGTGTACATCTACACAGGTATAGGGAATATAGTTTACACTTAAAAAACAAGTACGACAGTCTATCCTGTGTTGTTTAAACTAAAGCAATCTCATAAACTTTCCCGGTGAGGAAACCTTCGTTTATGAAGCTCCAAACTGTCTAATGACTACAGGTGTTTGAAAAGAGAGTAACAGAGCGAACAGAAACTAGTGGTTTATATGGCTTAACTTTGTTAAATGGAACTGAGAGAAGTGTGTCGATTAATGTAAAATTAAAATTAATTTTTGATTCAAGAATCAAACTTCCAATGAAGGCTATTCAGACAAAGCATAGAAACTTGATACACTGTACAGAAGATTGCAACAAGCAAATAGGCCTTAGATGACGAGAGAAGGGCTTAAGAGAAAAGTGACACAAATTTTTACCAAATTTGTAAAGCTAACCGAAACATGAACTTCATAAACAGCAAGAAACCTTACCAAAATAGCTACTTGTTAATAACCGTTTTTGACTGTCTTTATCAAATGTCAACTGTTAAGTCTGCACTTAGCTTTCTGAAATCGCAAGTAGTAAATGACTTTATAGAATAGCTAACATAACACAGGATTTAAAACATTGCAGGACAACCTCAATATCACCGAAATGTTCCCGCGTAACATATTTTATCGGTGAGAAAACCTTGGTTAACAATACTCCAAACAACCTAATGACTGCAGATGTGCAATATGTGTCGTTTAATTCAAACTTACATTTACCTAATCGGCTGAAACTTAGGATTTCCTTATTGGTTAACCATCAGTGGGTGACGGTAGAAGGAAATACTCAACGTGACTTAAATGAGATACAAAAAGGGTGAAACTAACTTTGGATGAGTAATACTAGTTTTCGACGATTTTACGGTACTGGTACTAAACGTTTCATTTTTCCGTACCACAGTTTCGTCTTTCAGTACCCATACACTAATTATACCTAGATCTCTTCGTTTCACATCATATCAACTAGTACATACGTATTCTGTAGTTGGTTGAAGATGGCATCGAAGAAATATATGAGAGTAGTAATATTGTCCGTCATTCTATCTCAAATACTGTTAATTATCCATAAATATGATTGTGTTGCATGTAGTCGTTTGTTCAGTCCTAGATTGAAAACCTCTGCCCACGAATGACCTTCGACTTACCTATATTAAAGCCGAAGAACGGCCTTATACACACAGCCTCTGGCAAGCAGCGTGCAAAGTACATAGTTACTCACTTCTTTGAAAATTCAATACAGAACTTTACACTTATAAATATATCTTTCGAGCTAGAGAAAGCTATGACATTATTTATACCGTATTACGTATGTACATTTTAAAGACATCTTTAGTTAAAAATTCGATGAAAACAGCCTGATACTTGCTTAATGAGAGTGATCTATTTCTTTAGGACCGAAAACTACTCTGCTAACCATTGCTTTTATGGTTATTTAGATGAAATATCTGCGGATATGTGACTCATGTTGACTGGGAACCGTCTGGTTAGAAAAGAATACAATGTTTCTGTTTTAATTTAGGTCTTTAAGTAATAATCACTAATTCTCGATAAAAAGCTGATAACACAGTGTCTTTGTTTTGTTATCAGATTTACCACTGGCTAGCTGGGATGTTTTATTTGTGTATTGATGAATAAACAATAACTAATCTCGGTTTCATTACGACTACATAATTTTTATAGACTCGTTGTAAATAACTTATAATTCAGAATTAGAAAACAGTGTAACAGGTTTTATATCAGTGTTAACACGTCTTAACTTCTATGGTAACCAATATGCTGTAATACGCATTCAAAATCAATTCGAGTAATAAAACTAATAATTCTCTGTTCCGGAACGACAATTTGAAAAATAGATACATGCTTGATACATAAAATCTGTTATTTTACAGACAAATGGATTAATTTTCAAAAGATACGTCATAACAACATATATTTACTAACTTTCAGGGTGCCTAATCGTTGTTGTATTGCCATTCATGGACACAATCAACTCTGCATTCCGCTCTCTTTCTCTTTTGGTGAAAGGCCTTATGCGAACAGCTACTTTAACCCTTAAAACAACTTTTATGCAAAATAACCACTAACTGTTCTTCAGACATTGCGTAGTAACGAAAAACTAAACCAAATTGATGCCATAATTATTATAAACAACTGTGGATTTGAGAATCCAAAAATTACCATTCTGAGCCCTAAAGAATACAGTTCGTATTTCTCGACCATACTTAGATATTTAAAAATTATAACTCTCAAACTGTTGTTTTAATCGTTATTTCTAAGAGTTCACTGTTGGTTCGGTGGAATGTTTCGAACACTATTGTTGTTGTGTGACAGTAATGGCAGAGTCTGAAGACAATAAGAAAGACATTCGTGTCCTGAATCCCGGCAAGCTGAAGAGGAGCTTTAAACGACAAAAACTTCCACGACTGGATTTATGCCCTAGAGAAAAACTATCATACTTAAACAGCATTTCGCGTGCACATAAAGGAAGGTTACTTAGAGAAATTAAAAAAGAGCAGACTAATCCGAAACTACCTATACTATCCAGAAAAGTAAAATTTAGGCCTCTTCGATACAAGTCCGTGTCCCAGAGTCCTACTCCACCTACTCATTCTTCCTGCTGCAATTCGAAGCACAATGGCCGCTTCCCTAGCACCGCTGAAAACCGCATTGTACTCAGTAAGAATGGGAGCATTTCAGTACAGAAAAATAAGCGAATGCAACCGCGAGATATCTGTGTGGATTTACTAAATCTACCTCCCATTCCTTTAAATCTAAAAATGACAAAGTCCTTTTCATCAAATCAGGTAAATATTTCGTGCCCTTTCAAGTCAAGGATAACTATGATTACAGAAAAAGACCTAGACCTGGTTATTCCACAAATAGCTAGACAACGATCAAGTTCTATTTCTCGCCCTCAATCTCCATGCTCGTCTCCATATTTTCGAAAATTATCCCAAAAGTCTACGCATTCAATACCTCTACGAACGACAAATATCCACGCATTAGAAACATTATGGCGTATAAAACGTCAGGAGCTACACGAAAACGTAGCGCAGAAGTCTAAACAACATATGAAAGAACATCTTATTAGAAATCCTTCTACTCATAACCCTACTGCCCAACCTAGAACTATTTTTAATGATCTGGAAGAACGAAATTTGCTGCATTGGTCTCGTAGTGCTCCAGTGTTAAATTGCCCTAAATTACCGATTGGATAAATAAAAACGGAAATCAATATTACGAGGAAATACTTCTATATAAAATAGATATATCATCCCAAAGGTAAAAATGCTGGATTGTTTGTTTTTACTTGTCTTTTAATACATGTGAGATGAAACGTCTCATTTATCCAGTTGACAATCGTCGTGATTTAAACTGATGGACTCATCTGAGGTAACTGTTATTTTTACTGACAGTCATACATTGTTTACAAAACCCTACCTTATCAACCATTTATCTATTGCCCATTAATACAGTACGCTGGTTCTATGAAGAATTAGAGTATAAACAGCTGCTGACATAAATTTAACTCATACGAAGACGTTCTCCTCCTAATTAAATAAATCCCTATCTTCATTACTATCAGCGGAGAACACTATACATAGATTTGTGAAGACCTTCTACTCCTGAACCTCAATCACATTGCCTGATTTCAGTCGCCACATGATAGCTAGTTTCTAGATTAATTCAATGTGATGATCAAAATTAGCTTCAGAATTTTATTAAATTTTATTTCCTCAATTTTTCTGGCTGACGCTGCTTAGTAACTCAGACCGAAAAAGTGAAGCAACAGACATTATTGATCAATTTTTTATTGATTATTTCAGATAATTTATTAGTGCATAAGCATAAAATATCCATAATTTTTAAGTTGTAAAAAGACATTGTCCTTAGATGTGACACAAAAAAATTCACGTGATTAGTAAAGTTCTAAGCACGCACCATGTCCTTTACATAAAAATATTTTTCGTAAGGTCAACTCTATACGAAGAATAAACTGCGAAGTATGGCAATAGGACTTTTAATGTTAAAATTTATCGATACTTTCGAATATACATTATCTGAATTTACTCCAAGGTTTTTTCGCTGGGTTGTAGGTGCAAACTTGAATTCTCAGCTCAAGGAATTAAATTAACCTGGACACCATAACCTAGCTGGGAGATTTCTAAGGTTAAATATTTGCCCATAGTTTTTTGCTTAAATACAAAGTAAAAGAATGAGTTAAGTTTCGTTAACCTTTGAAGCTGACTTCACTAACGTTCTTTTCGTTCCGAATTTCTGTAATCTTGCAAGAATTTTGAACTGCTTGTCCATGGACTCCTTTTATACAGGCCGACTGTCCATTGTCTGATCTTTATAACAATGCAGTCGGAACTTATCTTTTTAGTCATACGGTTTGTCCACAGAACTATATAAGTTTACTGAATGCAATATTCAGTATTTATGAAGGCCATAAACGTTTTAATTTCGACAGTTGTGGAACATTCAAGATACATAAAATGTTCTTGACTATGCAGTGAATTAACCCATTTAAGAGTTAACAAACTATTTCTCGACTATCTTAGTAACTCAATTTATTATACCAGTTTTATCGATGTGTATACAATATGGCTAACAGCACAAACAATTTTGCAGACTAAGTTTGCGAGGTATTCATGTTTATGCTGGTTTTAATGTGAAAAATAAAAGCAAATCGAATATACAAAGCAGCATAGTGCCCAGTTAGTTTGTTAAATTACAATACCCAAAGGAACTAGATTAGTTAGCTAACATATTCCCCTTCCCTTTAAAGAATAATAATAATTTATTCTCAAATAGCAACAGTTTACATACATATTCTTGTTTGAAGCTGAGTTATGACTCAACAGATAATATTTTTGGATTAATCGAGGGTGTAATTACCCACACCTTTCTTTTTCCTTATTATAATAGTAACTGTACACCTGCACTTATGTAGGTTTATGAAGACAAGTCACTAATAAGATAACGAATGGATAATTAATTATACGAATAAAGGAGATTCAAAAGAACTAAACTGTTAGAAATAATGTTGATTCACAGAATCTATTAATGAGGTACAGTGATCTGATGCTTTTGTGATATCTCAATTACTGTTTTTAACTCTGTAGCTCAAGAAGTCACGAGTGAGCTATTTTTAACTTCATGGTCCAAATCTTGGGAAGTGAAACCAGTTCAGGGTTACAAACATGGGTTGTAGACGTGGTTAACTAGGAAAAGTAACATCAATATCACTGACTTGTTACATCCTGCTATTTGGCCAGGAGCCGTGAGCAAAAAGATTGTTCTACCCTACAGATATGGGTAGACTGAGGTCATGTCCCCTAAGTCATGAATGCTGGTCTGATACATCACCCTCCCTCCTTTTGTGAAGTTAGGCTATCTTACGTTTAATGGTAGATTTTAAATAATGCTAGTTACTATAAGCTCTATTTTTATTCCCCTTGTCGAAATACACTTTCTCTACTAGCTAGCTCCACGTTACAAGAAAACAAGACAACTTTGGCTTCTGTATGTTGGACTAATTTCCCACGTAGCATATCACACTGCTATTAAATTCACTAATGGTACAAGTTGTGTGATACAGAATTGTAAATAGGTAGTTTGGAGATAGGAAGGATATAAAGCTGACAAAAGAAAATAAGACCGTTAAAAATAATTCATGAGGTAGGCGATAAATAGGTAAGAAAGCAAGGTGTTTGGATGTTCATGAATTGAGGAAGTATAAATTTATTTAACTGTCAATACTTGAAGAAGCAGGAACTCACAGTGATATAGAAAGTTTGATTTCCTTGTAATGTACCTGTCTACTAGAGATAAAGACTAAAAGTACTGTGTAAGATAAGAAGATAATGATGAGAATTTAAATTTTAAGAAAACTTCGATTGTTACGGGTAGAACCTCAGAGGCGCGCGGCCTACTACTGCTGGTAGGAGTAGGGTAATTAGCTTATGATTTCACGATAACTGTATGAATGGTAATGGGGGTTCAATATATTCACGGACTATTATCAGTTCTTAGGGCAATATAAATATTTAGTGGACCATAAAAGAGTGCCTCGGGATTCGGCTTCACTTCCGAAAGCTGTTGATGATTTTCTTTATAGTCTAACAATAGCGTTGCTAGTTTCCTGAACCTGGTTATTTTGTCACAGATTCGGATACAATTTGGTAGTCCGTTCGACAATAAACTATCTTGTTACAAAGAAATTATAATGAGATTATTTTTGTTTCGCCATTAGTAGTGTATAAGCACTGTTTCCAAGCCAAAAGTAGCGTCGTGGTTCATAACCAGACAGTATTTTACGAACCAGATACCGTTTGTTACATTATAGAGGAGAATGAGGTTGTTTTTCCACCGAGGCCGTTATAGATGTTCTAGAGAAAGATATTCGCATCTCCCTGTGAAGTCAAGAGTATGGTTCCATCCTATCAGTCACCCGGCGAAGCTTCTTTGGACATTTTATACTCGGTTCTCGTCTATGATATTCATATTTGAAAAGATAAGTGAGGGTCTTATACACATTTTGATGAATGTAAGCTCAGACTCATTTGTCAAGTTCCCATTTGTCGACACCAATAGCCGTCTCGATTGAGGGATAATACTAGAGGCATGTTCATCAAATTTTGGACTTAGAGAGTAACGAATATCCAGGTTGTTGGGATATGCATTAAATATCCTGAGACAATTGTTTTCGGAAGTCTAATTCTATTGGTAATTTCTTACTGGTCAGTATTATGATCGTCCTAACTGTCAATAAAACATAATTCAACGTTTTAAGACCCGGATCGAGATCCAGATCCCTAGTCCGGGATCCCGATTCTCTTTCTGACTCGGTCCTCGTACTTTCTAGATGGGTGTAGAATACAGTTTCTATGTCATATCAAGTCTTCTTCTTTTGCTCAATGGGGTTTGGGACAATCAGATTACAGTGTCCTGTCGTGTCGCCGGATCATCGATCCTCGCTCTCGTTTTCCGACTAGGATATACTCGTAACAGTTCACGCATATCAAGTGACGTGTTTACGCTGCATGTGTAACAAAGGTCATGCGCTGATATGAGAGTCTGAAACATACATTTTTGTAAGTAGATTTGTACTTCATGGTGAGGCTTACTAAAATGCATGGTGCCATATTTGTTGTGGTTAAACGGCAGCTGCCATGATTCGCTCCAGGTTCATAAGTTGTCAAGGTCACTCTGAATCCTGTCTATATTTTCGTCCAGATCATCAGGCTTATAGCTGTATACCATTTTCAGATCATCAGCATATAAGTATGCTCTTACAAATCTTATAGTATTACATTTATCGTTTATGTACATCAGAAACAATAGTGGACCTTATACACTTCCCTGGATAACTGCACTGGTTACTGGTATTGGTGACAAGCCCTCACATGGAACCCTCAAGGCAAAAGGAAAAGAGGAAGGACAAAGAATACATTACGCCTAGAAATAGAGAAAGATATGAGAGGAATGAACAAACATTGGACAAAACTGGAGAGAGAAGCCTAGGACAGAGATGGTTGGAGAAAACTGGTGGGCGGCCTATGCTCCATCGGGGGTAACAGGCTTAAGTAAGTAAGTATTGGTCTTGGTGATAATCGACAATCGTTTTATTTAATCGTTTGTTGGCGCCCATTGAGGAATGAAGCAAACCATGAATGTAGTAGGTTACTGATTCCGAATGACTTTAGTTTAAGGAGAAGCCTTTTGTGTGGGACCTTATCAAAAGCCTTCTTAAGGTCGAAGAAAAGGACTAATACTAGAAGCCTTTTGTCTTGTTTTTGAGTGATATTTTTGAGATAATCTAGGAGTCATGTATCGCATGATCTGGATCTCAAGAACACATATTTTGAGGTCGATATTAGATTGTTATTAAGTAGATGTTGTATTACAGCTGCCTTTACTTTCTCCATAAATCAAGATGCTACTGCGGTTATGTTTATGGGACGATAATTTTCAACATCCACTACAGGCACAGCTTTAATAGTGAGTGTGTTGTCTTTCAGTTATTAGTCTAACACTGTGGAGAGTGATATGGTAAACAGTTTAAGGAAAATAGCACACAGATCATTGCTCTCATTTTTCGGCTTGATGGCCAGGATACTATTTGGTCCTTCAATTTAAGAGTATTTCAGTGTACTAATCACTTTGGAAATGTTCTGCACACTGGAGATTTCACAGGAAGGCATTGGTCTCAGGTGTGGTTCATTTATCAAGTCTTAATTCGTTAATATAGCAAAAAAATGTTCACTAAACAGCTTTAAAATACGTTTGGGGTCTTCTTCCACTTGGTTGTCCTAAATAAATACATTATCTTCTTTCACCTCAGAGCATTTTAGTGCATTTCGAAGGATTTTAATGCGTGCAGACTATTCATTATTCGGCTGAACAGCAAGCTTTTCCTGTGCAATTGCTTTTAAGTATATATTATGTCCGCATCGACAAATATTCCTGTCATTGTAACTAATCAGAAGCCATTACGGTTATGAAGTCTAGAAGCATGTCTTCCTAGACCTTTTCGTATATGACCTGACACATATAAGTCTTTAGGAACTCTGGGTCTTCAGGATCTTAAGGTTGCAAATTTATTCGATATTATATATATATATATATATATATATATATATATATATATATATATATATTTCAGCCAAAGCCTCCGAGGCAATTCCGGAAGTTTGCCCAATCAATCCTACGAAAGTCCCTACGAAGTTTAGCGGATTTACATTTTATATTTGTAGCTCGTACATCAAGACTGCATAGGACGATACTATGATCGCTTCTTGTGAAAGCTTTTCCAACAGTATTGGAAATGAGATTCTTGGTGGAAACTAAATCCAATATATTTTGACGTCTGGTTGGGCCGTCAACATTTTAAGTCAATGTTGACAGTTCTGTTGGTGCTTTACGTTGACGGTAAACACAACCGAACAGTAAAGAAACTGTATTTGCGGGTTTATTTGTAATGGTTTCAACCTGATGAGGGTGATTTGTGAGTATATTTTTTCTTTGTAGGATTGAAAGTTGTTTTCAGTAGACTCTCCGCTGTGATACAGTCCTGCGATCTCGTCGCCTTTCGTCTTTTTATACAACGTTAACAAGGCGTTAGGTCTGGAGTACCCTTTATATCTATATACGGGGTCGATGAGAGAATATTTTTACTGAAATAAATAAGTTTTTTAGCGTCGCTAGAAAATACAAATTTGATCAATATGGAGTCTGTTAATTTACAGCGTTGTTCCTGGGGCCGATGACTTGATAACTGACATTTAGCTGGTATTCTTTAGCTTACTCAAGGATGTGCTGTCAGGGAAATTATAAGTTATCACACTGCAGGAAGATATAACTGTATTTTTTACTTCTTCTGTTAAAGACTCTAAGATACATTCGACTTTAGTTAGTTCTTGTAGGTTTTTATCACTATCCCAGGCTAGCTGGTGCTAACTGGTTAATGCTTTCATTAACCTGGACAAGTGAGTTTTGTAACTGTCGTATACTGCAATTGAGGTGATTACTATTATCAACGGTGTCGGACGGATCATTCGACGCCTTGGTTTGTAAACACTTAGATGTTGGCTCTACAAGATTCTACTGACGTTTATTCTGTGTTAACATTTCAGCATACGCTGGAATAACACCTCTGATATCTGCGAGTTTCACTGTTGGAATACTTAGCGAAGAGAAAGAAGGTATGTTATACAGATTACTGGCTAAAGATGTGAAATTTGCACATAATAGTTACAAGCTTCATAAGATTACATTGTGACTAACAATTACAGATTCATCAGGCATGGGGTTAACAGATTTCTACATTTTGGGTCGTTTAGAAGTTGGTGATATTTCTCTTTTACCAGAGATATTGGTCATAATTTAGAATTGAGTGTATGGTTGTCTGATTAAAACATACATATGATAGTATAACGTGTCGTGTATTAACTGGGTTAACGCTAATATCAGTGGAGGTAGGGAAAGATTTTATCAATGAGATGTTCAATTATTGAGTGTAAGAACCACTTTCAATCAGTCGATACAGTTAAACTATTGTATTCGGAATTTAATAACGTTATAAACTGTTGTAAGCTTAACTATATGTAAGAAGCTGTAAATTTATCGTCTGACAAATCTCAACAAGAAGATATTTGCACATTGCCTCATCAATTCTTGTTATATGCAGACATGGATTTATCTTGCACTGGTTGTCAACCAGCAGTGGTTTGTCTCAATGCAAATGCCAACTATCGCATTGATTAAATAATAACCTGAGCATTGTGTCTGACAAGAAAATTTGTCAGCCCGGTTTTAAGATCGATTATTTTGCATATTGAGTGAATCGAGCATGATTTCGAAAACACTACAGCATTAGTGACTCCACCAGAGGCCCTTCTAGGTCTGCTGACGGTCCTAGATCCGGATAAAGAAGGGGGTCAGACATTTAGTTAACAAACCCATACCGTACAAAACCATTTCACCGAAAATCGCTAACCGAAAAAAATTATTCAAACCATTACGAATAGTTTTGAAATCCCATAGTAAAAGCCAAATCATTCAGAAAGTCAAAAGGCCGATTACTTTTCTGATAACCAGAGCTACCATTAACTTGAGGGCACTTGGAGGAACTCTTGAATAGACCAGCTCCACTGAACACTCCGGACATCAAAGTTGCACCTACAGATCTGCTAATTGACGTTGAGTCACGAACAATCGAAGAAATCAGCATGACCGTCAGGAAAGCCAAGGGTAGCGAGGCGACAGAGCCAGTAACCAAGCCAGCCGGAGCATTGAGTGTTCAAGGAAACGACTGCAATGATGCTCCATGCTCTGCTCAGTAAGATTTGGGAGGAAGAACAAGTACGTACAGTCTGGAAGTGAAGACACCTGGTAAAGTAAAGAGAGTGACGAGGCTAGAGCTAGCTGTTATTCTGCATGATCAACGAAAAAAGGCAGACGAATAACTACATTGTGCTCAGAACCAGAAGCAGATACAAGAAGACTAGGAAGCATTTAAGAGCGATTTCAAAAAATGCCTGAAACATTGACAAATGGAGAATTCTTGTCGGTGGTCTATGATTCACGGGGAAACAGGTGTAATTAAGCATCAAAGTAGTCTGGCAAACTATCTGCTGCATCAGAATAGCTTTGTCATCCTAGAAAACTCACAAGTTAAAATATGTATCTTGATACAACAATGAGAAGACGTAGTTGATCTAAAAAACGCAATGTATTTGTCTTAGAGGCACTCCTTAGCATACGAAAACATTTTATGGCATATCGGAATTTACTCTGGTAATCTTTAGGCCACCTTATTGCCTATGGCAATGCGAGAATTTCCTTTACTTTATATACTATACCATAATTTTCTCTCTTCCTTACTTACAGTTTATTTGAATCACTCTTACCATTTTAACATAAAAATGCTTTGACAAGTGTATATGTGACCAGACTGTTCGAAATGTATAATGTCATTGCTCTGTCACAATTTATAAAAGTGGTAGATTACTTTTAAAATTGATGAGATGACTAATCAGAAACGCTGAGGTTGCTCTTATGCGCTTGCTACTTCTGAGGTTCATGTTTCCAAAGCTATGCTGAGGTCGCTATTCTGTCGAGACACCCGCAACATTCTTACTCAGACACTTACATTATGACTTAGAGGTTGGCATTCAATAATAATAAAAAAACAGTTAGACAGTGCGAAATTTTATTCATCAAAGTTTTCTTTTTACAAACTCTACTCTTTCGATTTCAACGTACATAAACCCAGCTTCTTACTTCGACTTCTCTTCTATCCACCTGACACTGCACAACTCTTCCTTCTTTTTGCTGTACTCCTTTATCTGTGGGTTATATTCTTATATTCCCATAATTTACTTTAATTTAAGTGGTCACTATGAATTTTATCTTGACTTACCACTGTACTGACTACCTCAACATGACAGGTTAAGTAGTGCTTTGGTTATATATATACACTTCCCGCACTGGCGACTCTAGGGAACATTCACCCTATGCACATGACTGTCTGGATCACAGATCGTGTCATGCGCGTTCTATTTGACCTTTCCCAACAAATTCACTATTTATCTCGGCAAATCTCCAAAAGAACCTAATGTGCATCTTCCTTATTTGTATCCTACTACTGAAAATTTGGCTGTATTATACTGTTTCTGTCAGTAACATGGTGTAAATATGCTATCAGAAACTGACCCTTATACTTAATTTACCTGCTATAACTTTTATAGTAATTGTGAAAGCATTTGTGACGATTTGATCTAGCCTGTTATTTGAGAATAAATATATTTTGACGAATCCGTGAAGCCGCATATTGGGTTTAGAGTGTAATAGTTAGCGTAAGATTTCGAGAATAAACGTAAGAAGAAACCTTGCTTGTTATTCCCAACGGAGTTTAAACCCGAAAATGCATGGCGTTATAAATAAATTCCCCCAAATCTTTAGTTCTGTTACGCTTCGATATTGATACTGACCTCATCACCGATGGTTATATCGTGTTAGGCATCCATCTACGATAACTGGTCAGCCTACAACACTCACTTCTCACAATCCTAACTATGATTCAACCTCCTTCAATTCTATTGTTATGATTGACTGTCTGGTATTCTCCGTTTGAAAGGTAGTAATATGAACTAAAGCATTGTCAAACTCTGAATATCCGTGGCGTCTTCAATTCACATTGTGTTGTGTAACTCTGGCCACAATCGACCCTTAGAGTTTTCTTCGTGATCTATCTCTTTATTCCCACTATGTAAACTCGTCTCTTAGATGAAGGCTACTGCGTACGGACGGTGGATACCCAGTCATCCGATGGACATATCCAATATCCTTCTCACGAGCTAGTAAAAATCAATTTATTTCTTTGTTGCTCAATTCTTGTTCTTTCGGTACAGTTCCAGGTATTTGGTATCTAGAACCTGCCCTAATGAACACCAATTATATAATCCATGTCATTGTGCCTATGATTTTATCGACACATTTGTCTCGAAAACGCAGTACAATCTACTTCCGAAGTATTTAGGAAGTTTTTAAACATTTAAGAAACATGATGGCACAGTCAGCAAAATGGCGTTCGAGTACTTTTTGAAATGAGATCTCGTGTTTGACTGACCATCATACGTTTGGGTTTATTTACAAACTAACCAAAATTACCTCGTCTGTCACTTATCGCAGTGGTCTTAAGACAGGATTTAGAGTCTAGCGCCTGAGATTATGCTAATCAGATGGGAGTTATAGAAACATACCATATGCACATTTTCTATCAGGTAACCTTAAGCATGAAAATTCACTTAGTTACCGTTCTACGCTCCAGAGTGACTGTATTATTTGTCCAGTTTTTCGGCCATCTTTAACACAAGGGCAAAAATAATCCAAAATTAACTGAAGTACCTCAATAGGTGCCACCTGCCTATGTCAAATATCTGTTCAAAAAATATCAAATAATCATCCACTCAGAATTCAACAAAGACAATTAAAAATGAAGACACTATTCTCATGAACCAGTCCTCATAAATATAATCTTTCAGATTTCTGTTTTTTAGATGTTGCTCAACGTGCAATTAGCACAGTATCAGTGCATTTTTACTGGCTTATTCCGAACAAGGATTTTATAGGTCTCAAGTAATCGAACATAAATGTCTCGGTTCCTGATGCATCAATATTTTTAGTCAATTTTCATCTAACATCTATATTTTCAATTAGAGTTATGGAGATTAGTGTTTTTGCACGTTGGAAATAATCAATCAATCATTGTTGGACCACCATTAGAATGAATACGCACTGCTGAAGAGTCCCATATCAGGATGAAACGGCTGTCCAGTGCTTCCAGGTTTCTAATTGTGGTCTAACAATGATTGATTGATGATTTCAAATGTGTAATATCTATATCGAATCAACTCTCGTTCGATAATCCGGTCAAGTAAACACTAGCAAACTTGTGAAATCATTAATTTACATGCAAACTAACTGAAAATTCTCATGGCCGTTAAGGCAGTAGCACAATTAGACTTTCTTTGTTTGTATTAAATGTAGAACAAGTTCGCGTCAGTTAGGATTCGCTAAGATTGAAAAACAACTCTTAAGAGGAAAGACTTCAGCACTTCTGACTATTCTTGCACCAGAGATTATTCGATAATGGCATGCAGTCATTCATCATAATGCATCCTACCAGTACATCTTCCCCACGCCCCTCGGGATAATCCTTGAAAAATAGCACACTGACGAGAAGGAAACTTGAGAAACACAAACGAAACTTTTTGTTGTCACCCCACATCAGTAACTCATTGTATCCTGGTTACTATCATCTATAAATCCTCTTTTACCTTCACACTCTGGTCCTTGAACAATCTGATTGGTTGAATTATTTATCTGCGTGTCTCTGAAACTTTTCTCTTTTCGTTAGCAATAAAGTCTTCTCTTTATTATTCTCCACATTGCGATCAGCTGGTCTTCAACCTGGTAGTGTGTTAGCCGCTGGCATCTTGAAAGTCTACAGACCTGAAAAAAATGCACTCAATCAAATTTCTAGACAAACCAAAACCAATAAAGAACTGTCGAACTGACTGAAATTAGTAGAGTCTAGCAGTTAGACCTTTACACAGTGAAATAACTAAGTACCTGGAACCGTACAGAAACAACAATAGGAGAGTGTGAAGAAATCATTTACTTTAAACTGACTCCTTACAAAGTTATTGAAGTTTGGAACAAAACATTTTAATCACCCAAGGTCATCCTACGGATGATCCCCCATTATAACCAACAGCTTATGGCTCAACATCCTGCTCCCGGGAGGGCTATTATCTCCGGTAAGCTTCGCGATCACTTACTGTTCATGAATTTTGTATCCTAAGTGTGTCGTGTTTAGAATAAATTTGTGTATTAGGAAGCATTATGTTCGTCTTTGTAAATACTGATCCGTAACTAATCGAATCGTGAAATGTTTTTGCTTAAGTGAAATACCCTGGTGTCCGTATTTCTAAATCCTGCTTTTACTCCTTTCATAGGTCTTAAAATTATAACCCAAACTGTTTCTGTGGTAATCCTCGGTCTTATAGAACACTGAAAGCTTCAGGTAAAGAACAGAACTCAAAGGGAAAATCTCGTTTTGTTACTGATAGGGCTGAAAAACATTGTTCAGTGTAACTGGCTGTAAAGTTTTTCAATCCAGCTAGTGCCCAGTAGTTTTACCATCTACATAGTAAGAGTGGTTGTGTGTAATCATATTATTCCCTGTAATTTTTAATACTGTAAACAGCAACCCTCACTTTAAATGATACATTAAGAGTTCTAATATAAAGTTCCAGTGACTCAGTTCAATTGGCCTTCAGCCATCATCTCCAATCTACCTGAATGGTGAATTGTTGCAAGTCCTGCAACTCTTATTGAAGCTGAAAAAGCAATAGTAAATGGGAAGCGAGGGAGAGCGGCGGGTATCAGTTGGTTAACTCTTAAGATTTTTAAATGATGGTGATCCAGTTTTACTAGTTACAGCTGACTGGTCTCAATCACTGAATGTCCCAGTCTATAAGAAAGGACATAAGTCCTCTTGTAACAATCACAGAGGAATCAGTTTAACTAATATAGTGTCTGAATTGTTAGCCTCAATTATCCTTAGACGCCTAACTGGAGCTCGAAGAGCAGATTAGAGAAAACCGGTCTGGATTCAGACCTGGACGTGTATGTATAGACCACATATTCACACTACGACAGGTCTTGGAACACAGACACACATTTAGGGGTCCTACAGTCCATCTTGCTGGACCTAAAGTCGGTACCTGAACTAGTGATAGGGAGTGAAGTAGTCGAGCGTGTAGACCACTTCGCTTATCTCGATTGTCTCATCAGTGTTGATGGCCTGGTGACTGACGAAATCTGAGCATGGATACAGAAGGCTCGATTGGCTTTTACCAACCTGCGTCACTTATGGCGTAGGCGAGAAATCCGTTTGCTAACCGAAGGACGAGTGTACTACACAGCAGTTCGCTCCGTTCTCCTATATGGATGCGAAACATGGCCTGTACGAGTAGGGGACATACGTAGGTTATTGGTATTCGATTATAGATGTCTTCGAAGCATTACTCGTGTATCGTGGGACAACCGAGTAAGCAATGCTGCCATTAGGAAACGACTTCTAGTTAAGAATGGCAGATCAATAGGGATAGCAAATCCATAGATGAAGTAATGAAACATCGTCAGTTGAGGTGATTGGGACACGTGTTACGAATGCCCGAACACCCATTGCCTCGACGAGCGATGTTTTGTGGTGTAGGTTTAGGCTGGAAGAAAGTTAGGGGCGACCAGACCAAAACATGGCACAAATCCATAAAGTCACTGACAAGTGGACTGAGTCATGTTGGTAGATGTAGGCTACCTGGTTGGGGTACGCGAGACGAAAGCCACTGATGGTTAGAGATCTTGGACGGCATGGCTCAGAATCTTTTGCAATGGTGCAGGTGCATCCATTCTTTGTGTTCTTTTAAATTCTAACCTTCTGAATTCCTCCTCACCTCTTTTTCTCTTTCTAAACTTATCTCATTAAAATGTACTTTCGGAATGTTTTCTTCCAAGCCTAATCTCCATTACCAGTAATACTTCTACTATCTCCACCACCATACGGTTTGAATTGATAATTGCGTCTCTGTGGTAATGTAGCATGGCAACCTGAACTGACGTACTTACTTACGAAGTTCTGCGTTGTAACTGACTGACTGACTGAGTCAGGATACACTGCATTTTGTCAGCGTCTTCACCGAATAGAACTATGTCATGAGCATATTCTAGGTCAATAAGCGATCCTCCTGGAAGAAGGTCCATCCCTGAAAAATCTGACAAGTATAATGTTAACTGTAAATGGATGCTTACGACAAAGTTAAAAGGGAGTGGAGAGAGTGGACATCCCTGACAGACACCACTTGAAGTAGAGAATTCCGATGACGGTTCGCCATAGGCTCTCAACCGACCAGTGGTGTTCGAGTAGAGAGCTTGTGTAAGGTTAATGTACTTCTTTGGTGTACCTTTTAATGACAGGCACTGCCACCTCACGATCAACAGAGTCAAATGCCGCCTTTAGGTCC
This sequence comes from Schistosoma turkestanicum, assembly GCA_944470395.2. Lineage (NCBI taxonomy): Eukaryota > Metazoa > Platyhelminthes > Trematoda > Strigeidida > Schistosomatidae > Schistosoma > Schistosoma turkestanicum. The sequence continues at coordinate 24,110,954 of OX103979.1, forward strand.
AGCAAGATGGACTGTAGGACCCCTAAATGTGTGTCTGTGTTCCAAGACCTGTCGTAGTGTGAATATGTGGTCTATACATACACGTCCAGGTCTGAATCCAGACCGGTTTTCTCTAATCTGCTCTTCGAGCTCCAGTTAGGCGTCTAAGGATAATTGAGGCTAACAATTCAGACACTATATTAGTTAAACTGATTCCTCTGTGATTGTTACAAGAGGACTTATGTCCTTTCTTATAGACTGGGACATTCAGAGATTGAGATCAGTCAGATGGGATTCAGTCAGTCAGTTGCAACGTAGAACTTCGTCCGTATGTACTTAAGTTCAGGTTGCCATAACACATTAGCTCAGAGACGCAAATGTCAAGTCAAATCCCATAGTGATAAAGATAGTAGAGGTATTAATGGTAATAAAGAAGACTACGGTTCGAAGATATTATTCAAGAAGTATAATTCAGTGAGATAAATTTAGCAGGAGAAAGATAGATGTGATGAGGAATTCAGAAGGTTAGAATTTAAAAGAACACAAAGAGTGGATGCACCTGCGCCATTGCAAACGATTCTGAGCCATATCTTTCAAGATCCCCAACCATCGGTTACTGTCGTCTCGCAGATCCCAACCAGGTAGTCAATATCAACCAACACGACTTAATCCACTTGTCAGCAGAATCATGGATTTGTGCCATGTTTTGGTCTGACCGCCCCTAGCTTTCTTCCAACCTACTCCTACACCACAAAACATTGCTCGTCGAGGCAGTCGGTGGTTAGCCATATGTAACACATATCCCAATCACCTCAACTGATGAAGTTTCACCACTTCATCAACTGATCTGCCATCCTTACCTAGCGCCCGTTTCCTAACGACAGCATTGCTTACCCGGTATTCCCACGGTGTACGAGCAATGCTTCTTAAAGATCTATGATCGAATAATAGTAACCTACGAACATCTACTCTTAACGGCCATTTTTCGCATCCATATAGGAGAACGGAGCGAACTGCTGCGCAGTATACTCGTCCTTTGGTTAGCGAACGGATATCACGCCTACGCCATAAGTGACGCAACTTGGCAAAACCCAATCGAGCCTTCTGTATCCGCGCCGAGATTTCGTCAGTCACCAGGCCATCAACACTGATGAGACAATCGAGATAAGCGAAGTGGTCTACACGCTCGACTACTTCACTCCCTATCACTAGTTCAGGTACCGATGCAACCCAGTCTTGAAGCAACATTTTGCATTTCGATGGGGGAAACTTCATCCCGAACATGCTTGCATTGTTGCTGATGGTAGTCGGAAGACTCCGCATTTTGTCAGCGTCTTCACCGAATAGAACTATTTCATCGGCATATTCTAGATCAGTAAGCGAATTTCCTGGTAGAAGGTCAACCCCCAGCCCAGTTCCTAAATTCTACTTAAGATCTCGGTCAATCTAACCGTTAAAGCTCGACCACCATCCGTAAAAACTCAGGGGTAATCCTATCAGGACCTGCTGCTCTACCTCGCTTCAGATATTCTAACGATTTCTCGATTTCATAAAGACTAGGGGTACTTACGTCGATATGTCATTCAGGATGACTGGAGATCGTGGGTAACAGGAGTGTGTCTGAAGGCCAGTTGAACTGATCCCTAAAGTGTTCTGCCCATCGATCCAATCTCCTGGATAAGTCCCATCTTTTCCGAGATAATCTCACTTACACTAAAATTCCTAATACCAGTTTCCTTGATAAGTTGGAAAAGTTGTCTGCTGTTGCCTATCACCGCTGCCTTTTCCATCTCTATCGCATTCTCCACGCACCACTGTTCACGGTCGTTGCGTATGCTTTTTATCAGCCTGTACTTAGCTGACTTCGTTCTTCATCATGTTCAGAGCCAGGTGATATGAGTTTCCGGGCATCCATCAGATCGGTGGATGCTACTGAGATCCACGGCTTCATTCTAGCCTTATGGTTTACCTTACTAGAAGATATAACTGCTGTTTCCACAGCCTTTTTGATATCATTCCAACCTGCCTCCGGATGAGAATCACTTACATTGTTGCCTAACTCTCTTTCAGTTGTTCCTGGAATATATTCTTAGCCTCATTGTCATTAAGTAGAACCCTAAGAGGTTTCCTTACGGTGTCTTTCCTACGTCCAATAAGCCTCAAACAAATACGCGCTCGCACTAGGGCATGATCTGAATCTAAACATGTGCCCCACAACGAGCGACAGTCCTCTATCGAACCCCTCAATCGGTGGCTGATGGCGATGTGATCTAATTGGGTCCAACGTTGAGACGACTTTGGGGGTTGCCAGGTCAACAGATGTTTCTCCTTATGCCTAAAGTTAGTGTTTGCTAGAAACAGGCGGTTATCTGAGCATACTTGCAACAGACGGTCTCCATTGTCTGTTCTTTCAGCCGCGACACCATAACATCCACCAAGGTGTCTCCTGCTCACTTAGTCTACCTACTTGAGCATTAAAGTCACCAGCCATTATAATTATATCAGAGCGCCTAGCTTTTTGGAGGAGGTTCGAAAGCTTTCTGAACTGCAGTCAGTGGGGCATAGGCAGATACGACGAAGAGGCAACGACGGATGTCCCTATCTTTCCGAGTCCTTACTGTCTCTTAAGTCGGACAGCGCACAAGCGACTATTTATAAGGATCCAGTCTAGGAGAGCTAGTTCTGCCCTACGTCTCAATACTATACCTACACCGGCGAGACCCCAGGAAGCAGCATCAGGGCTACCGGATACACGAAGAGTAAATCGGGCTCCTTCTTTATTTCAATAAGGTGAAATCAGATTAATGGTTTTACTAGGATCCTGTATGCGCGTTTCTGAGACGCAGCATACATCGATGGAACGAGATTCTAAAGTCCTAGCTAATGATGCCTGTTTCCCTATTTGACACAATGTCCGTACATTAAATGCTCCAACATGTAGTTTAGAACGGGGTTTAAGGAAACCAGGAACGACGTTTCGTGAACTGGCATCGTTTGCATTAGCGGTGCAGTGAGATGAAGGAATGCGACTAGAGTTAGTCGTAGAGATAAGAGAGATATTAGGGAGTGTAAGAAGGATTTGATTTTGATTTTGACCAATTTGGTCTCGTGTGCTGTTACGGGTATGAGGGCGGTTGTCACTTCCCGGCTGCCCACACCGTGGAAGGTTGTTCCTTGAGGGACCTGAAAAAGAAGATAGATTAGTGTTGGTCTTAGAGACCTGGGAGCGTGACCGCAGAGTCCAAGGGACAACTGCTTGAGGCCGGTCACGCATGGCCTTTTTTATGAAGGTTTTTTTTAGTATTAGCTCCGTTCTTAAAAGCCCTTAGTGGGCACCCTTACCCAAGGAGACGGAAATCCGTGAGGTAGAGAGAGGTGTGACATTGTTAGGGTCGAGCTTTTCTAACCCTTCCTTCCTTGTGAGAAGGCAGCATTGCTGCAGATGCTGGTTGTCCGAGGGAAACACCTTACTGCTGTCACACCCCTCTGCAGTAAGCAGTACGACTTCGCCCTCAGACCTTGAGTAGCTGCTTTTAGTCTCATCGTTCTCCAATCGACCTGCCTGGCATGGTAGAACCTGCAGGAACATATGTTCCAACCAACATAGTTCGGTTGGGTCATCACGACAGGCAAGTCCAACCACCACGTCAAGGTGGCAGCTACGACTGAACTAAGCTTTTTGAAATTTGTCCAGTTGGTTTTACAGAGTTATGGTAATTCTATATATCATTCATATTTTTGATTCTCAAGGTCCGCGTCCATCTGGTCCAGGTATTCTGCCATCCATAGTTGGTCAAGATGGTAATCAGGTTAGTCAGCTTGCAGGTAGGCGAATGTTGCCAGCTGATCCGCGCTTGCATCAGATTATTGGACGTGCGGCTACTGCGTAAGAATTTCATTATCAATTCTTTCATCTTATCAAAGATGTACTTTTTAAATATATAAAACATTTCTAACTTTTCTCATTATTCTATCGATGATGAGTTTGTTTAAAATGCTCTGCTTTTTCTGGTCAATTTGGGTTTAAGCTAAGACGTACTGCTCGGCAAAGAAATAAAACTAATTGACGGATTTCGTATAAAAAAAACCGCGGCGGACCAAATAAACTAGCAATTAAGCACTCCTAGAACAATGTGTGTGTCACTTTATGTGCATCATCTAGAATTTTTCATTGTATTTAGTGACTGAATACTATATATAAGAGCACTACTTTCACTGAGGATTTCATTTCAAATCATGACTTTTTACCCACCAAGTTAGGATATACTCTAGTGTTCTGTTCGTTGAAGACCTATGTAGATAGCGTTAGGTGATTGCAACTAAATCTTCAATGTAAATTACACTCCTATATGCAATACTGTCCCATTAATTGAACGGAAAAGCGCTTAAAAAAATCCTAGATATAGTACTTTTATTGAGCATTGAGGAGGATAGTTATCCTCGTCCACAATGCAAAATAAACTATTTTTACTGTGTTTTGCTTTATTTTAGCCATAACATTTTTCGTCCCAATACGAACAATTCATCTATATACCACAGTTTTTGAAACGAAATGTGATTCAGTTGTAAAGCTGTTATGTTTAATACAGCTTTTTGTTGTTTGCTTGTTTTATCTCAGTATAATTGGTAGGATTCTGTTTGCTGAATTTCATTGTCTTGAGACAAAGTATTCAGCGGCTATGAAATATCCATAAGTTTTTGTGATTATGAACTTGATGACTTTTGCAAGTATATGGGGACCTGTTACACAAATTGTGTGAGTCATGTTTAGAGACAGTAAGTGAACCCTTCATTTTTTTAATCGATAATTGGTACTTCGACTCCTGGCTATCTTAGTAACACAGTTCGGTCATACCTAACTCATAAATTATTAATGTGTCAAAAAGTTCAATCAAAAATGATGGAAGCAAGTGCCATTATTATCATAGTGTTAATATTTAGAGTGTGTTGGAATCGTTAGATAATAGCCGGGAGTAATTTAGAACTTTTAAAAGGATCTATCCAAGAAAGTTAATACTCACTGAGTCTATCCCTGAGGGAAACGGATCTTTGAAATACCTTTCAAACAAATAATTAAAAGATGACGAAAACAATCTTAGTTCTCCAACTCTTGCTTTTATCTATAAGTTTATAGTATGCCTAAACGGGAGCGAATAGTAGAAATTGACTTCAGATGTCTTTTGGGGTAGTTCTTAGGGGTTTCCTTCTAGGTTAAATGAGGTATCATTTCAAATTTATCGTAAAAGTCCCCTCAGTGCACCTATAATATTGATTTTTGAAAGATATTAAAATTCGTTAAATTACTTGTGATACATAACTGGCTGAAAACTTACAAGGTCGTCCGGAATAAAATCATTGGTTCCAGGCACGACCAAGACTGTATTGTAGTTTTCTACTTCAAACCAGGTCTAGATCATCGATGTACTTACAAATGGTTCTCTCTCTCTGTGAGTTTTTTTCTTAACCTAAGAGTGGCGTTTGAGTTGGTTGGTCGGATAATTTTGTTGTAAAGGGAGTGTTTGCAAAGTATGGTAACTATCAGGAACTGAAATCTGTGGCAATAAACCTGTGACATGGTCCGAATATAATCACAATAACGTGAATTCATTTCTTTCATTTTTATTCTTGATTTTATCACTATAAAATGTCGTTATATAAATAAAAGGCTTTTCAGTCGAACTTGACGGTTGGAAAACTGGAAACCTGTAAAATTATATGCCTGAGTCAAGATCTCATTGCATTACTGAGCTGTCAGTGCTAAAGTTCAATAAGTCATTTTACATGTTGACATCTAAGTTTTTGAACGCACTTGGTGCTATTGAACATTAGCCGAAATTCTTAGTAAATTGAGCAGTTTTGTTGAGTTTATTGATGATATAAAAGTAAAAATATCTATTTTAGTAAGCGAAAACGTCGTCTGGCTGACCGTCTTCTCACAAAGACGGTACGAGAAATCATTCCAGAGTCCGAATCATATATGGAGCTTCTAGAAGTTGAAAAGAAATTGGATTTTGTTTTAATGCGTAAACGTTTAACACTGCAGGAAGCAATGAAAAAACCTTTCAAGGTAGTTTGTCAATCTTTATGTGGTATCAACATTCATTTTATAGGTAAAACGCAAATTAAGAGTCATACTCAGCAGTACTTTTAAGCCTGGCTCTACTGCAATGCCCGTTGGATCAGACGGACAAACTACACCTGGTGATTGTGCTCCTGGTTGGGAGCTGAAAGTTGAAGGACAGTTGTTAGATAAAGTGAGTGAATGATGTAATTAGTATTTCTTCATTTGTTTCTCAGTATTTCTATCTGTTGTAAATTCCAGTAAATTAGTTCTTCAGTTGATATCGCCATTAGCTTATTGATATTATATGTATTTGACTATTTCAAACCCTATTTTTGAAGGCTTCAAATGCTAATCTACCATTCAACTACGCCTTTATATAATCAGTTAATACTCCGCTATGATAGTTTTAGAACCTAGAAATTTGGCTTAACAGTTATGAATATTTCTAATCAGTGATACTAAGTATGAATAGTAGCATGGTGGATATGCAAAGCTGGCGAACTATGTGACTGTAAGGTAGGATAAAAGCAAGTGATTAATAGTAATATTGCTTAGGTTTGTAACTAGTTTATGACTTGCTATTTTTATCCGTGTTGTATTTAGGGAACGTGACTATCATTTAGTGTCATTCACTCTCAAGGTACGTCACTTCAAACCTTATCAATGTTCCTGATGTAAAATTGGTTAGGTTGGTAAAAAAAATGTTGTTTTGCATTTTAGCCTGGTCAACCAAGCAATAATGACCCGAAATGTCGTAGAAAATTTTCATCTTTCTTCAAATCACTTGTAATTGAATTGGATCGCGAACTCTATGGTCCTGATAACCATCTAGTTGAGTGGCACAGAACAGCTACAACAGCCGAAACTGATGGATTCCAGGTATTTATATAATTCCATGTGATGAATTATGTTTAATTTTGTTCAAATCTAACGTATTCTTCCATCTAATGTTTTTTTCTTTTTAAAGAGAATAGTGTTTTGTACGTATTTCGTACTTACGACTGATCAATTTTGATTGGTTGTACTCTTATTTTAAATGTAGAATATTTAGTTTATTTCACCTTATATTTATTTACCGAACTATTTCATATGCAGAATTGATATTGGTCATTATATTTTTTTCCTTATTGTAATTTAAAGGTAAAGCGAAGAGGTGATAGTAATGTTCGTTGTACGGTATTGTTAATGTTAGACCATCAACCTCCTCAATATAAGCTAGATTCACGTTTAGCAAGAATATTGGCTCTGCATACCGGTACACGTTCACAAATATTCTATGCTCTATGGAACTATATCAAAACACATAGGTTTGTTTGAATTATTATTCATAAGTTATGTTTTTCTGTTATAAAGTTTATTTATTTTATTTAGACCACTAACTGATCAGAACCTGGAAGCAATGGATGGCCGTTTTGTTCTAGTTTGAGACTGATCCACTTCCCTGTAACCTGGAATTTAAGCCTGGACAAAACAACACTTCAGTAATTTCAGGTTTTCAATGATTGTTTAAGTTTTATCGGTTCGTAATCTCGATAGAATTTAGCAATCTCTACAACCCCATTTATTAGTTTATTTATTTTCTAATATCATCTTTGTGTAAAAGAGTCCAGTTTCCATACGTCCAAGTGATAAAATCTATGATATGCTTTTAAATGGCTTACTAATCAAGAGTTGTAGGAATAGGGTTTTTGAGCCAGTTACAATACTGAATATTTTGTAGGTATGTAAATGGTAATGTCGTTTAGTTTTACTTCACTCCTTTAAAAGTGAATCCCTGTCGTCATTGAACAGTCATTGTTTTCATTTTAAATGGTCGACACTCTGATGAATTCCGTTTCGATTGAGTAGCTGATCTTTGTATTCAATACTGATATTATGCACGCGTAAATTAACCATTTATGATAAAGTTGATCACGAATAAAATCACAAAGCAAGGGGAAAAAATTTGCCAGATGTTGATCGGCTAACTCTACTTATATGATATTCACATACAGGTCCAATAGTGTCTTAGGGTACAACACAATACCTCCATTTGTTTTATGTGACGGTAAAATGCGGTCTTTCAGACTTTATGATATGAAAAGTTTAGCAGTCTGTGACCTCTTATTCAGTCTAAGCTCTTATCATAAACACATTAGACAATACTCTCATACTATAAGTAAAGCTGTATGCAAAACTAGTAAGTCATTTTATAGTATGATACTACGTTAATGATTATGGCTGAAATAGGTTTTCTTTCTGGTTTCGAAGTCATTTTCGTTTGATGTATGAAATCTGTTAAATTAAAAGTAATGTGGAATAATCCCCAGCTCCATTGTATTCGTAAAAGAATATAGAATTCGCTTGCTGCTTAACCACTGGTGATTCATGGTTCTGAACTTTTGTACTAGGGGAATATTACAGGCCTTACCAGGAACATGAAATTTCACTGCTAAGCTCTTTTTCTGTACCTGTTCTTCTCTCTGTATTAATTATCCATACTTCATCCATCCTCCCTCTATTAGACCATTTTCAATTTTGAACTATCTTGTCATAGTTACCAAAATAATTTTTCTAAAAACAAAACAGTCCTTATTTATTTTGACCGGAATTTTCGTTAGTGTTTTCATCTGTTTCTCTATGCTTATTATTTTTGTAGATTACAAGATCCCAATGAGAAGGATTTCATCAATTGCGATTCATATTTGGAACAAGTATTCGGATGTCCTCGAATGAGATTTGCTGATATACCTAGTCGTTTGGCTCCTTTACAACAACCACCTGATCCCATAGTGATTAATCATATTATCACAGTTGAAGGCGATGGTGGCCCCAAAACAGCATGCTATGATATTGAAGTTGAAGTGGTATGCTACAATGTTTATGTTTGCAGTGTCAAATACCAACTATTTGTAACTAAAATGGGAATTTTTTAATCCCTATATTAAATTTTGATGTTAGATGTATATTGCAACTAGTTTGGTTATGATGAAAATGTTATTATTAAACCTTTGGTATGACACCATAAAAATCATTTAGTTTCCTTAGACGCCAATAAATTATCGTCTTCGTGAGTTGTGTGCAAATAAAAGATACTTCCTTATTGGTTTTCAGTAGGTATACGCCATTTTAAGAATTCTAGTTTATTTGAAAATCCCTTGTTAGCAATAGAAACTTTAGTAAATGGTATAATATTGTCTACATTTAATCTTCGTTTGACAGACAATACACAGTACTGTGAGAACGATTTGGAAGCCAGAATACATGCGTGTAAATCAGTCATTTAACCTTGTAGAAAGACCTCATTTTGACTTTTTATAAGGACCTCTATTTTCTAAAGAATGTTTTATTTTTTTATTGGGAAACTTTTTAACTATATCTTTCGATTACTCTTGATATTCACAGGACGATGTATACAAAAGTATGGTACATACATATCTAACTAATATGCATACAAGTCAAGAGCTATCCGCTATCGATAATAAAGTAAGTCCCAGTTTGTCATAAACCTTAAACTCAAAACCACTCCAAACGTTTTTAGTCCTTCAAGCTCAACATCATTGTTCAAGAGAAAACACCCACTCTAAGTACTCGAGAGAATTTAAATGTTTTAGCTCCGTATGACAGATAGGAATGGAACACAATCCAATCTAAAGATGCATCGGTTCGAGTAAATTCGTCAATCACACGGATTGAAGATAAGTTCGGATCATGCTAAAGCGTAATAAACATGTCGACAGTTATTCGGAAATATGTAGGACATTGTTATCCTATTCCAACTTGATGTAATTAGAAATTGGTGAACTTTCAGTCACACTTGTGATAATTGTACCAAAAGTTAGTCGCGATTAACTGTACATTGTGACACAAAAAGTGATCTGATAACCTTCTGATTGCCCACGTAGGCGAGTTTCATTTTGAGCTTAAAGGCATAATCTCTTTTGAAGTTCACAGCACACGGACGGTTGTTAAGCACGCTTCTTTAAAATCATTCAGATTATGGTCTCGAGAGCACATAATAATAGAGAAAAGCAAATTCTGTCTCCTGTTAGCTCTCAAACCGACTGATGATGGTATGTATACAAGACTGACGCCAGAAATATTAGATATTTGTGGAACAGAGTCTTAAAATAAATGAACTTATGTAGAACATTTTTGGCGTTAAAAATTGAAAGACAGGTTTGCAGTAAGTTGCTTGAATTTCGAATACAGGGTTTCGAAATACAGCGTATACCTAAAGAGCGACTTTCTAGAGCCCAGAGGTAAACTTATTTGAGTCGACATGCGGACATTGCACCTAAAAGGTTAAATTTGTGTGTAGTTTTAAATCACCTGGATCGAATCTAGCAAACGTTTATTGGTTCTTATCTATTTACCCACTTGAAACGATGAACTTTAATGCATGGTTCTACATTTTTATATTTATTTACTTATCTGTTGCGTTAAGCTGTGCACAAATAGAAATAATAATTGTCAAACTTGTTTGACAATGCACTGGTACACATTTGTTTCTTGTGTAGTGAATCTGTTATCACACGCCTACGTGATTTATTCTAAACTTTTGCCAGATAAATCATTCTGATCTTTCTATCTGTCTTATCCCTATGTTTGGCCTTGTCAATTACTTCACTTGTAACCTTGACCATGCTTTACACGTATGTCAGAACGTTTATATCTGGCCTTTTCATGGTTATAAAGACGAACACACTACTCACTGAGTTGGCCATTTTTACAAACTTCAATCCATATGCATTTCTCTTCTCTCATCGTTTGTCTGAAATAAACATTATCCAAATTATATCGTATTCAACTTCTTATATCCATGCTGTTATTGACGGGATAAATCAACAGGATGCATTCAAAGTGTATAGGATATATATTTCATTACCATCAATACCGTCCAATCGTATGGTGTCATTACAGACCAAAACCTGAAATCATTTAAATAGTAATGGTTCTTCTTAACCGATATTTTTATTTTTTATAGATACACGAATTGGTTGAACAGATCAATCAAATGAAAGTTCATCGTGAGTTTTACTTAGAATTCAGCCGTGACCCACAGACCTTCATATCTCGTTGGTTAGCTAGTCAGTGTCGAGACTTCTGGGTGATGACCGATGCTACACCAGGACATCCCGAAGAAGAGCGTCATGCAGAATTCTATAACGCTCACTGGACGCAAGAAGCAGTAATGCGCTACTTTTACAACCGGGTAAGCCATTCTTATTCTTGTAGCTTAATACTCAACAACACACAGTATCCCAAAAGCTGTAGAATTTTAGCAAGGGGAAGCTTTATTTTCCTCTAGCAGATATTATCAAATCGGTAAACGTCTAATCAAGGTGACGGCTAAGCGTAAACCTATGCTCCTTCTCGTAAAAGAAGAAGTTCCCGGTCAACACTGTACTAAGTTAGATAAAATGTAACCTACTCAGTAGTGGAGCTTCGAAAAAACTGAACGGGCAGTCTAAAGTTAATTGTTTTAAATGCAGTTTCACCAATTAATGTTTTCATGTATTAAACGACTGTAGTGTTCCACGACTGTTCTTTTTCAAGAATGACTGGTCAAAGTATTGTCAGTAAGTTACGGCATAGAAATTTGTACGTTCGTACATCAGTTCAGGTTGCCATACAGCATCAGCACTGAGACGCAATTGTCAATTCAAATCCCATAGTGGTAGAGATAGTAGAAGTATTACTGGTAATGGAGATCAGGATTTGAAGATATTATTCAAGAAGTGCAATTCAGTGAGATAAGTTTAGACAGACAAGGGTAGAGGTGTTGATGGATTCAGAAGATTAGGATTTCATATAACACAAAGAATGGATGCACCTGCACCATTGCAAAAGATTCTGAGCCATGCCGTCCAAGATCTCTAACCATCAGTGGCTTTTGTCTCGCGTACCCCAACCAGGTAGTCTACATCTACCAACATGACTCAGTCCACTTGTCAGTGACTTTATGGATTTGTGCCATGTTTTGGTCTGGTCGCCCCTAACTTTCTTCCAGCATAAACCTACACCACAAAACATTGCTCTTCGAGGCAATGGGTGGTCGGGCATTCGTAACACGTCCCAATCACCTCAACTGATGAAGTTTCATTACTTCATCTATGGATTTGCTATCCCTATTGATCTGCCATTCTCAACTAGAAGTCGTTTCCTAATGGCAGCATCCTGTAGTGAAAGAGAACACAGGTGAGGGCAACCGAATTGTATTTAACGAAAATTACAGAGTTACTCAGTAAAATATGAAAACCATATCGTAAACGGTTAATTTCAGTCAGTCAGTCAGATGCAACGTAGAACTACGTACGTAAGTACATCAGTTCATGTCGCCATACCACATCAGCACAGAGATGCAATTGTCAATACAAATCCAATAGTAGATGAGGTAGTAAACGTATTAGAAGTAATCGGAGGTTAGGATTAGAAGATATTATTCAAGAAGTATGATTTAATGAGAAAAGTTTAGAAAGTCAAAACTAGAGGTGTTGAAGAATCCAGAAGATTAGGATTTGAGAGAACGCAGAGAATAAATACACCGGCGCCATTGCGAACGATTTTGAGCCATGTCATTCAAGGTCTCTAACCATCGATTATTATCATCTCGCGGACCCCAACCAGGTAGTCGACAATTACCGACATGGCTAAGTCCACTCGTCAATGACTTCATGGATTTCTGCCATGTTTTGGTTTGGCCGCCCCTAAATTTCTCTCAACCTATTCCTACATCACGAAACGAAGCACGACGAGGCAGTCGGTGGTTGAGCATACGCAACGCACTGCTCACTCGCGTGTCCCAGGATATACGAACAATGCTTCGAAGACACCTATGATCGAAAACCAGTAATCTACGAATATCTTCTACTCTGACTGGTTGTGTTTCACAGCCATAAAGTAAGACGGAGCGAACTACTGCGCAGTACACTCGTCCTTCGGTTAGCAAACAGATTTCCCGCCTACGCTATAAGTGACTCAGGTCGGTAAAAGCCAATCGAGCCTTCTGTATCCATGCTGAGATTTCGTCAGTCACCAGGCCATCAACACTGATGAGACTCCCTAGATAAGCGAAGTGATCAACACGCTCGACTACTTCACTCCCTATCACTAGTTCAGGTACCGATGCAACCCAGTCTTGAAGCAACATTTGGCATTTCGAGGGGAGAACCGCATCCCGAACATGATGCATTGTTGCTTAGAATAGTCAGAGGACTGTATTTAGTTTCGCTAACAGATGGATTTCTAATACGCGTTTCCTTAATTAGGCGGAACAGTTTTCTGCTGTTACCTATCGCCGCTACCTTTTCCTTCACCCGTACAAGAATATTTGATCCAGGCAGTATAGCTTGGTAAGGTCATCCCGATAAGCAAGCCCGACCACTACGTCGAGCAAAGTATAGTCTGTCGGTCCCCACTGTTGAATCAGTTTGATAATGGTTACGAGATCAACAAGTTTCTCTCCATACACGTAAACGTGGTAGTTGTCGTTGTATGGAGTCGTCATTACAAGTTCACAGGCCTAGAATACAAAGATCCTGACCACAGTATTTCTGATTGCCCGACTCTCAAGGGATAATGTCTTACATTTACCACGCCAGGTAAAGAAAGATGTATATGTACGTCTGTTACGTACGGCTATTTACCAGTGAATAGAGGTTATTAGTCTGGCTGAATTTATAGTACGTGCATTTTATGATTCATGGGAAGCATCACGTGACAACATTATATTTCTTTCAATCCGGAGTGGAGTATGGGTCTCTCTTCTGGAAACAATAAACGTAGATACTAAAGTCTTTAGTACTTTTATTTATTTTCACCACTAGGTGATAATATAGTGGTTAATTTTCGTTATTCGGAACCCTCGTCTGAATTATTTAGTCTACACCTTATTAAGACAGAAAAGTTTGAATTGTAACCATGAAAGCCAACTGGGTAGTTCTTTTATACCTTCTCAATGTTTCTCTTTTTATAAAAAACGAACGCTTGTTAAGACATGGTCTACCTTTCATTTTTATTTAACAGATTTCGCAAAGACGACAGGATTTAGAACACGCGCTGGGGCTTAACAACAATTAGTGCTAAGGACTTCTTCCTGTGCATTTTAAACTCAGTGAAAGAAATACGACCACTAAATGCTGACTCATAACCAATATTATATTATTCGTTATATGTTTCAATGGTTCTAACTCAGTAATTCGTATACTCCCTGCAGTCAAAATGACCTTGTTTCTGTGGTGTTTGACTAACTTACTGTTATACATATATATATATACACGGTAATTCTGTTTTTAAATAAGATGCTGTGGATCAGTAGCCATAAAGAGTGGAGTTGAAGTGCGGGTCGAGAACACCAATGTCAATAAGTAGCAGTAATCTTACTTACGCCTGTTACCTGGGCCTTCCTTTCCAGTTCTGTCCACATTTTTTCTGTCTCGATTTATGGACGTAATGTGTTCGTTGGCCTTTCTCTTTTGCTTTTACCTTGAGGGTTCCATATGAGGGCTCGTCTTGTGACTCAGTTGGGTGCTTTTCGCGGTGTGTATCCTATCCGATTCCACCGCTTCTTCCTGATTTCCTCTTCCACTGGAATCTGGTTTGTTCTCTCCTACTGTAAGTTGTTGCTAATAGTGTCTGGCCAACGTATACGAAGTATTTTGCGAAGACTGTTTATAAATACTTGAATCTTCTGGATGATGGCTTTCGTAGTTCTCCCAGTTTCCGCTCTATACAGTAGAACCGTCTTGACATTTGTATTGAAAATCCTGATTTTGGTGTTGATTGATATTTGTTTGGAGTTCTAGATATTTTTCAATAGGAAAAATGCAGCCCTTGCTTTGCCAATCCGTGCCCTCACATCTGCATCGGATACACTTAGATTGTCGATGATGCTGCCCAGATGTGTAAAGGTGTTAACGTCTTCCAAGGAGTCTCCATCAAGAATTATTTGGTTGGTGCATGTTGTGTTGTATCGTAGAATCTTACTTTTCCCTTTATGTATATTGAGACCTGCTGCTGCTGAGGGTACTGCTACACTAGTTGTCTTCTCTTGCATTTGTTGCTGCGTGTGCGATAGAAGAGCCAGATCGTCCAGCTGCATCTTAGTTGTCCGCTGTATCCCGTGCTTCCCCCCCAGACGTTGACATCTTCATAATCCAGTCGATCACCAGGAGAAACAGAAAGGGTGAGAGTAAGTAACTTTGCCTGACACCGTTCCTCACCCAAATAAGTCTGTCCTCTGTGTACGATTTTGCAGTTTAATCCATCATAAGAATTCCCTATCATGTTGACTATCTTCTCAGGCACGCTATTGTGCCGAAGAAGTCTCCATAGTGTTGTCCTATCCACAGTATCAAACGCTTTCTCGCAGTCAATGATGCTGATGTAGAGTGGTGAATTCCACTCAAACGATTGTTTCACAATAATCTGTAATGTTGCTATTTGGTCGGTACACGATCGATCCTTACGAAATCCAGACTGTTGGTCTGGAAGTTGGACGTCTAAGAAGTCCTTCATTCTGTTTAACAATACCCTGTTGAAGACTTTGCCTGGTATTGAAAGAATGATGCCTCTGTAGTTCTCACACTTCCTGAAATCGCCTTTCTTTGGTATTTTGATCAGATACCCTTATTTCCAGTTTGTTGGTACTTGTTCTTCCTCCCAAATCTTGTTGAAGAGAATGTGAAGTATTTTTACAGTTGCTGCTACGTCTGTTTTCGTTGCCTCTTATGGAATATTGTCTGGTCCTGCTGCTTTGCGCTCTTCATTTGTCTGATGGCCATGCTGATCTCTTCAATTGTAGGTGCGCCAACATCGATTGGGAGGTCCGTAGGTGCTGCTTCGATGTTATGTGGATTTAGTGGGGCTGGTCGATTCAAGAGTTCCTTAAAGTGCTCCACCCGCCTGTTTCGCTGTTCTTCAGTGTTGCTGATTACTTTGCCTTGCTTGCTTTTCACTAGTCGTTCTGGTTTCCGATAGTTTCCAGCGAGCTTCTTTGTTGTTTCGTACAACTGTCTCAAGTTTCCGTCTCTTGCAGCCTTTTCCGCCGTCATTGCTAGATCCTCCACATATTTTCGTTTGTCAGCTCTGATGCTCTTCTTCACTTCCCTGTGTGCTTCTGTGTATGCAGCTTGTGCCTTAACTTTCTCTGCTCTCGTTTAGCTGACATTGATTGTTACCTTCTTGTTCCTTCTTTCTTGAATCTTATCAGGTGTATCAATAGTGATTAATTTCTTGTGACCCAGGACCTCCTGACATGTTGAAGTGATTGCCTCTTTTATCCCTTTCCAATTGTTCTCCAAGGTTGTTCCCCTCCGTTTAGTAGATCGTAAAAGGCCTGTAACCTACTGCTGAGGTCGTCGAGTTTTCCAGTATCCCGAAGAAAAGCTGTATTAAACCTTTGTGAGTTTGTCCACCCCGTTTTCCAGTGTTTCCTGAGCTTCGGTTTCATTTTGGCGACCAGCAAGTGTTAACCTGAGGCTATATCAGCTCCTATCTTGGTTCTCACGTCCTCTATGATCCTTCTGAAATTTTTATTGATATATATATGTTCGATATGGTTCTGAGTAGTGTGACCCGGTGAAATCCATGTAGCTTTGTGTGGGAATATTGTGCCTCTGATGACCAGTTTACTGAAGGCACACAGGTTTGCGAACCGCTCAACATTTTCGTTCCTGCCTCTCAGTCCATGTCATCCCATGATGTCTTCATATCCTATGTTATCCATGCCAGCCTTGGCATTTAGGTCTCCCATCAGAGTGGTCAAATCCTTTGATGAGCATCTGTCGACGATTGATTGCAGCCTTTCATTGAATTGATCTTTAACTTCGTCGTTGTAGTTGTTTTTGGGTGCGTAGCATTGGATGACGTGCATTGTAATGCCCACTTTCTTCGTTTTGAAGGATGCTTTAATGATTCCCATCCTATCAGTGCCTTTTGTGCTTGTTTGGACAGCATCAATGCAACTGCTTGTGTATGTGAAGCATTTTCCTCTTCATGACCAAAGTATGACAGCAGCTCTCCTGAACCTAGTTTCAGTTGTCCAACTCGCTTCCAATTCGTTTCACCGATTTCATGCACCTCTAGGTTATACCTTTACATTTCTACAGCAACTTGGAATAGTCTTCCAGTCCACCAAATAGTCCGAACATTCCATGTACCTAAAAGAATGGTTGCTTTGGTTATCAGAAGAGGCGTGGGCCTCGGCACTTCCTGAGGAACTCCGCTTTCAAACTGGTTCGCGCGCAAGACCGATGGTCCTGGGTTCTTATCTTGCGAGGTGCAGGAATTGTGGATGTGCACTGCTGATGAATCGCACACTAGGACAAAAAGGCCGTCCAGTGCTTCCAGGTTTCTAATGAAATTACTTGCATCAGTCTGGTGCAGAACAAATAGTTAGACGAAGAAGAACCATAATTAAGTTGGCCCAATTGCAAAAAAACACTCCATCGAGCAAAGTGCTCTGAATGAGCACGAACTATCTGTCAAACGCAGTGACATTCAATCTCATCAGTGCACATGGGAAATCGTGTACCCGCACTATACAGGGAAGTTTGGGACGTCAGATTAGCAACCAATAATAAACACATTGAAATCAATTTATTTAAAATAATTGGTTCGAGAGAGAAAATCAAAATAAGGACAATAAATATCAAAGAGTCGACAGTAAACCGAAAGGTTGGTTTATATGCAGGGCCATATCAGTCAGACCAACATCGTGGCCGTCACGAAAATAGTCCAGATTGACGTGAACTGTTCAGGCTCTCACAATGTGTTGATCGATTTCATCTGTAGCGTCACCACCAGCACTCAGTGATACAGTCGTGCCCTAAGCTAGTACAACGAATGAGGCTTCTTCCATCATTTTCATCTGTGTTCCACTTACTAGAGTGGGAGGCCGTGTCGTAACGTAAGATTTGTTTATGATGACTCTAGTATTACTAAAAGTAAACCCAAGTTAATTGGTTACGACGATTAGACTTTGTGAGCTGAACAGTTGTCACTCAACACAAAGCGTGGTAGGAATGTATAGACCGTTCACAAAGTAGTGTGTTGAAAGTCGACCTTACAGTTACCTTAAGTCGTGTTTAGCGATCTCACAACTTCATCAGTTCTCTACGTTTGCGCCTTGGTTGTCTCCCAAATCAGCGTGTTCCGGATGCGCCACTGCTTTCATATTCGTGTGTCGCTCATTGGCTGTGTCAGCGCTGTATTCTCAGTAACAACTTGTTTATTATTGTTATGCGTTTGAACGACGTCTTTGTAACGAGTTTAGATGCTGCGAGTATTCTCACCCAACCATCTAGTCTCTGAGTCACACACCTTTCTAACCGTGTGGTTTCATCGGTTACGGTGCATATGATTTTTCTGACGGTTTGTTAACTTGGTGAAACATATCTACAGTTGTCAATAATTATGAGGAGCATGTTTATTTAAATGCTTTACGAACGGACTTGTACGACAGACTGAACTGTAGTTTTAATCCGCCTTGCCATCGCTGTCATAAACAATATAGGGACTTGGACAAACATATACGTCCGCGAAACCAAAACTGACTCCGCATCATGTCGTCTAGTTTCTTAAGATTGATTACTATCACCACGCAAAGCCCAACCAAGAAGTGGAGTTTGTATCTTAACATAGTTTCTAACACAGTCAGGAAGTTGTTAGAAAGAAATCTAAATATCAACCAACAAGTTGCTAATTTGAGCCCATCATATCTTTTTTGATTTGGCTTAGCTCTAAGCAATAAATAAACTTTGGCCACAATAAAGAAAATTCGGAAAATTTGTTTATATCTGCTCGACGGACATCGGTGCCTACTATGTTGATCATTTACATACGAACTAATGGTAGCCCCTTTATTATTAAATGACCTCAACCCACCCTAATGCCTCTCATAATCGACTGTGAAAAAGACGTCTTTTCGTACAGTGCTGCTGACTGAAAGCTAACTTCGACAGATTAAGAAAGGTCCTTAAAAAGCCATCAGTCATGTTACGAGATTGAAATATGGCTTGTGTTTTAGTGTGCGTAAGTAATTACCAATTGAACACAAACTTAGAAAAATCAGATTAGTGAGTCGTACAACAGTGAAGCTAGTATGTTTTAAATGAACCTTATTTGTGAAACAAAAATGTTGGTTGTATTTACCAGTTACCTAATAAGCTTAAACATATTTTCTATTACGGAGAGTTGACTCCCAGTCGCTAAGTTACAGATTCAGACCCTATTCTACCTACTTAGGTTTGGACGACTAAGTAGCATTATTAGACTTCAAAAGGTGTAGCTTATAATTGAGCACCTGGGAAATGAGTGATTTTATTCAGCTCGATATAGGTATTCTAAGCTCAAACCAAACTAGAAAGATTTGCTATTCGCATCTTAACATTGATGTTCAGAACTGCGACTTACTAGTCCCTTTTGACATACGTGCATCCTGTGCGGATTCCCTCGATATTGCCTTTAAAATAGCCTTTTTATCAGAGATGGAATGGTGGCTAGCAGTAGAATACAGGACATTTTTTTAATCTTATTTGATGCCCACCAGTTCGATTACATGACAATCCCGAGCACTCCTGGGTTTATCAGAGACGCAGAATGAATGACAAAATTTAGGAAACATTTATAAAGTTAAATTATATCTGCGATTAAAATATCATCTGCTCGTTAATTACATTTTTGTAACACTTTTCTTCTCTGACGCATCATGTGAGTGTACATTGTCTTTGAACCTATACAAATGAAAAGCTAAGTAACAACAACTAACCTGGGATGTAGGTTACAAGTATAGTAATTAAAGCGAACCAATAACTGAATGAACAATTTAGAGCGTTTGGAAGATCGAAGGAATACTTCCTTGTTTCATTCAGTCTTCTGATGCCACTTACTATCAGAAAAATCTCACCCTGAATTATGGATTTAGAGTAAACTTTTGTGACTTACAGAAATTCCAGTTGGATATAAAACGATAAATGCTGAGTACCTATGGGAAAAATGAATGGTAAACCTTTTTTACCTTAACCATGTTAGCAGATTTAACTTTATCCCACAGATATCTGCCAAGTAATACGAATATCGAATCATTTCAGCTATAGACCATGATGTAACAATGAGTGGGACACCCAAATTATTACGTGAAATCTAAAGTATTATACTATGCAAAATCAATTTACTTCTGGCATTATGTACAGAACTCCCCATACAACTAGTAGTCGAGAGGATACCTGCAAAATTGTTGTAATGACAGAAGATCTAACTAATCCTATTGCGGAATGGATTATCTAGAGAGATTATTATTTTTTAACGTAACCACCTCAACAACGGCTAGTGATTGGAACAGCTGTAAAAGAATATCTACTTGAACGCTGAACTCCAACCACCTTCTCCTAACGGACGACTCAAATATGTACAAACATAGTATATAACTCCATCTGCGAACTATTAACATACTACAATATCCGGACAAACCCCATTAACTGAAGTCCATTGTAGGTTCCCAGATAATATTTTCTGATACTCATTTGTGCTTTTAAGACGTTGTAAGGAAAGAGAGTAAAGATATACAAAAAGAAACATTAACGTTTATTGTCTCAAGTATTTGCAAGTAATAATGCTTTACGCGTGGTCATATCGACGTCTCGTTTTTCTGGTCATTAAAAATGAATCCCAAAATACACAGATATAATCACCCATCAATAGCCCCGATTCTCATGTAGGTCGTGTTTCAGATGATGTTAATGAGTCAATCTAACCCAAAGAAATGCCAAATATCCAACGCAACCTAACCTCTCTAAAAAACCCAGCTAAATGAAAAGTCAGTTACAACGCAGAAATTAGTACATGCACTGGATTTATACTTAACAGAATAGTATGTCGATTGCTTTCAAGAATCTTAAAACGTAACAGTTAAGCAATTACATAAATAAACATTCACTTCCTCCTAAAAGCAGCTCTATTTTCTTGAAAAGTGCCGATACTCTAACCTAGTATATTATGATGTTGAACAGAATAACCTTCAGGATAATTTGGCAATGGAGTGAGTTAAAATACAACAAACGCTCAGGAAGTGAACTACATGGGATTAAGTAAATACAAAGGAAAAAGAGGGATGAAACATAGATTACAAATGAGCGGTTCAAAAATTTTCCATGAAATTATACTGTCCTTATTTTACTAAATATTATTTCCAGGAGCATCCTCCTCAATTCAAGTTGAACAGAAGGGAACTTTCTCCTACTACCAGTTTTTACTTTTAAAAAACAAAGTGCGGATGTATGCAGAAAGAATTGAGAATTAACTTCCTCATTACCCAATAATATCCCTTTGTTAGCGCTTTGACACGATTCAACCTCCAACCTTGAACTTGCTTAAGCGCTGTGCCTCACGAGCTAGTTTAAACCAATTGATTTCTTTGCGCTAGATTATTGTTCTTTCGGTACGGTTCCAGGTGTTTGGTAGTATCCAATGAATTGTGTTCTAGCCACTCGATTGTCTATTTCTAGTCAGTTTGCAGTTGATTGTGAATTTGTATGTCTCGTGATTTGAATGAAAACGTTTGTTTCAGGGTTTCCGGATACCAGCAGCTATCACATTACCAGATCTGAGATCAGTTAGTTGTAATGTGGAGAATAATAAGGATACAATTCTGAAGCTAATAAGAAGAGGGTTTCAGAACTATGTAATATATAGATAATTTAGTTTATTAATTGGTAGTGAAGATAGTGAAAGAGGACCGAAATGTAAGCAAAGAAGAGAAAACAGAGATAATAGGTGAGATAGATTAAGTTAGCGATCTGAGGAGATGGCAATGACAACAACTAGCAGGTCTCAAGTTATGCATCAAGAACGGCTTGTCCAAGAGGTAGATGATAATCCGTATGCCAGTACATGATTATCAAGTCTCTTCTTAAAGCTGTCTACTGAGGGGGTTTTGGTCACCTCGGCTGGGAGAGCATTCCAAGTTGCGATGACTCACAATGAGAAAAAGGGTGCACGAATCTGAGTATTCGCTCTTTGATGTGAAATTTTTCGAGGATTGATTCGAGGGGAGTGTTGGTGATGCATCGGTACGGTGCTCATGTTGGGATGGTTTGGCGTGATTAATATGCTGTACGCCATAATCAGACCACCTCTGATTCTCCCGTAGCTCAGTGCAAATAATCCAAAGTTCTGGAGACTATAATCGTAAGGCTTATACTTCAACCCCATCACCCATTTCGTTGCTCGTCTCTGCATTCGATCCAAGAGATTTACGTCGCTGTTAAGCAGATGGAGTGAGTTGACGTCGTGAACCTCTAGGCTTGGGTGCGTATGTCTTAAAGGAAAGCTAAGAATAACTTTGGGTTGATAGAATCAAGTTGTCTTCGCGTATAGTGAAGAGTCATATATGCCTTGGCTGCGTCCCCTAAACAGTTCGGGCTTGTGTGGGGGCTTTCTGTGGTTATTAAACCGAAATCAAATTCTGAGGAGACATTAGGGAGCGGACTTCCATTGAGGTTGCAAATATTTTGGTTCATGTGGGGCAGAATAAGCATGACGTGACACTTCGAGTGGTTGAGTTTGTAACCCTTTTTCACTGCCCATTCCTCCACAGAAGTTCAGCCGAGTCCTCTTCGCTTCTAATGGACCTCCAGATCTTCGCATCGTCTGCGTAGATCAGTGCCGTTGAGCTAACTGAGCCTAACAGGCTGTTAATAAATATCGAGATTAGAAGTGGACCTAAGATGGTCTACTGTGAAACTCCCGATGTGGATAATCGCCAGCCCGCGTGCACTCAATTTACCTTGGTACGAAACTTTCTGTTCTCAAGGTAGTTTCTGAGTCAAGATACGAGTGGGTCAGTGAAGCCCATTTACACAACCTTTGTGATTAGACGTGTGTGAGGTACTATTTCGAAGGCTTTTTCAGTCTAGAAATGTTAGATGCATCGGTATTTTTCGGTCAAAGCACGATGTCCAATTGTCCTATGCTATGGGAAGATTAGATGCGCACTACATACTTTTCCGAAATCCGTGTTGAGCTTTATGGAGTATTTTATTCTATCCATGAACTCCTTCATTTGTTCGTTCACCAGACCCTCCATTACCTTTTATATTCTTGGTAGTAATGCGACCGGTCTGTAACAGGCTGCTTCCTTTGTATCTCCTACTTTGAAGGTTGGAGAGAGCAGCTTGTTTCCAAGCAGCTGGGAGTTGGTGAGATTCCAGTGAATGCCTGTACAGGTCACATATCGGTGAAGAGAGGACTTATGCACATTGTTTCAAGACATTAGGGCGAAAATTGTCACAACCTAGGCGTGAGGATTTTAGTTTCCTTGAGACTAAGTCAGGAGTGTTACGGATATTCCCTAAGCCGTCAGCTGACATTGAGTTTGCGTCGCAGGGATGCCTGGTTTAACTAATCGGTGAACTTTGTGTTGAAAAAATTGTAGTGATTTACTTTTACGAAGAAGACACAATCGCTGAAATATAAATATTTATTATCGTACTGTGGTGTGACTGAGGTACATTGCCTACGACAGCCTTCTGGATGATGTCTCTCACCGTTTGCCAGTGATCATCTACTATCAGCCTCCACCACTCCCGTGGACATGGGGCCTGTACGCGTATAATTTGCCCTAGTGTAGCAAAGATGGGGCCCGTTTTCGTCCTGTATGTGTTTCGCCTATGACCATGTTAAA
Source organism: Schistosoma turkestanicum (assembly GCA_944470395.2). Lineage (NCBI taxonomy): Eukaryota > Metazoa > Platyhelminthes > Trematoda > Strigeidida > Schistosomatidae > Schistosoma > Schistosoma turkestanicum. The sequence continues at coordinate 24,134,659 of OX103979.1, forward strand.
CAAGACTGTACCATAGTCACTACTTCCCATTGGTGTATGGACTTGAAAATACTCGACCAGGAGTTGATCATTTGTTAGCGAAAAATCCAGGTTTGGGGACTTTCCTTCCTTAGTGCATCTAGTGACACTGCATACATGCTCAGTAAGTCCAGAGCTTCTAATGGCTGCGCCAAGTCGTCCTTGGAACCAACCAGTGAGAGTTGTATCCTGTTTGCTGAGATTTAGAGATGGGGTATTGAAATCTCCAGCTAAGAATCATTTGATCAAACCGCCAGCAGTTGCAGTATTGCCTCAGTACCTGAGGAAGGTCGGTTAATCCATTCAATCAAGTATTTCGTGTCATTTGTATGGAAACAACACCAACATGATTCCGTCACCTCATTTTGTTAGGTGTGTCATAGCCGCTCGGCTTTTTAGTGGCTGTTTTTTATATATAGCCACTTTGCCTCCTGTCTGGTGTACCCTATTTCATCGGAAGAGTATCATGCCTTGCAAGCTCACTTTGTCGTCTGCAATGTCCGTGGATAGCCATATTTCAGTTAGGATTATAACCTTGAGATCCATCTGAGAGTACATATTCCTGATTTATAACAGCTTAGCGCCTAGTCCTCATACGTTGCTATAGAGGAACTTGGTGGTTTGTCTCATCACCTGGTGCACCTCCGGAAGTACACCACATTTAATACACAATATTATGTGACTAGTTATTAGGAGCAAGCTTTTTTCTCTAGAATCGCCTTTTAATCTGATTATTAGAGTAACGGGATTAACATTTGTTATCCCGCGAAGTAGTATATTATTTCATTCGCTATACTGGTGAGACGCGACGTCGAATAAGCAGTAAATTTGGTGAGCCTTTAATCTTTCTATCCATTTTTGTTACTACTTTTTCTATTGAGTATAATATATCGTTATTTTCATATATATATAATACAACTGCAGCAGTGTCTGGAAATGGTAGATAAACTTAAAGACGACAATTATTATCCAATGTACAATCCATTTTGTAGGCTCTGTCTTGGGAAAACCCCTCCATGTATATATTTGCAATATGTTCTTGCTGTCTCTTTCTGTGCTATATTTCGGTACTCTGCTTAATCCCATTTTGTGATGTTAATATTTGTATTTTGTTATAGTCTCTATTTTTGTACCTTTATTGGAGTTTCTATGTTTTCTACCGAACTGTATTATGCTGTTTAAATTGATACTTAATTATGACGTCAGCCGTATCGAATTCGACACCCTGGGCGGTGAAAATGGAATTTGGACTGGAAGGGTGCAATTTCGGACCTATACGGAAGCACTCTTCCAGAATTGGAAACACATTATGTTAAATTTGTTGAAGAACAGTGTAATATTGTTTGGGTAATGATTTGTAAAGTCTAATTAATAACAGAACCGTTTCTTGCCCAGATAAATTGCTTTTTTGTTAGGATACTGGGAAAGGCACGTATCTAACCTTCTAAAACTGTTCTTCCGAATTCAGAATCCACTTCAGATACCCTAACATCCCCGTAGATTCAGAGGCCTGATTCGCGGCACTGCAAGCTCAGTTTTAGATCCGCTGCATTACGAAGCAGTGGCAAATGTACGCCAACGCCTTGGAATCTTTACCTGGGGATCATATAGCCGCCGCTCGTGAGGTTGTCCTCAATATTGACGTACCAGACGTCTACGATCGTCTCAGGCACGTAATCCTTCAACATTTCTTCCCATCGACGATGAACTATTGAGGACAACTTCAGCACGTCACCCTCTGGGTGATGCTAAACCTCGCCACCACCTCACATGCCTGCCATTATTGTCAGGACCAAGAGCATCTAACTCTAACATCGTCAAAGAATTGTGGCTAGACGCCTTACTTGCCCCTGTTCAGCCTACGATCGACGCTCTGCCCGAGGATATGCCACTTAGCCAGGCTGAACTCGTTGCAGACAAATTTATAGCGTGCACTGGCAATCGAGACAACCATACGGTTGCACGCACGTCACAAACTAACGTGGATCTCGATGCTAATCACGTTCAGACTCAAAGTGATAGTGGTTGATATATCCACAGCCGCCTCAGTTTTCGAGATCGTTCCACTGTTCCTGAACCCTACGTCCCTCGAGCGCGCTCTCGGTCAAAAAAGGCTTCAAGTACTCGATCTGAGCGGGCATCTTCCGAGCGACGCCAAAAGGTGCCTTCGGAAGCGAGTACCGGCTGGTGTTGGTTACACATGACCTTTAGGTCTGGCACCCGTCATTGTCGAGCCCCCTGCCCATGCAAGGTGGGAAAGTTCAAAGCAGACGATTCTTCGTGGCCGTACTCTTCTGCCCCTCAACTCAGATTGGCCGCCTATTTTACGTTCATGATATCCGCACAAACGCTAGGTACCTCGTTGACACAGGTGCCAAAGTTTCTGTCGTATCACCTGGTAGCAGCAAGTCTCGGCTTATGATGCCTCTTCTACGCTCTGCGAATGGCTCTGTCATTCCTTCACATGGTATACGACAGCTGTCGGTCAACCTGAGTATCTGTGGACGTTCATCATTTCTCATATTCTCACAGATATACTTGGCATCAATTTCCTACAGCACTATGAATTGTTGGTTGATTTACGTAGGCTGCAGCCAATCGATACTTCGTCAAACAGCAAATTTATGGGCGTTCGAACCCAAACGGGTGCGTACCGAATTACAGGGGTATTTCATTCACGTGACTGCATTTTCCACGCTTTGCTCGAAAAATTTCCCCAGCTAACTAAACCACTTGAGTCGACTCCATCGGTGACTCACCATGTGGTACACGACACCGTCACCTGCATACCAGCAGTCACGGTACGGCCTCACCGACCGGCACCGGACTAATCAGATTTCGCTTAGCGTGAATTTGACAATTTACTAGTTACATGTAATATTCGTCCTTCTCAGAGTCTTTGAGCCTCATCATTCCACGTGGTTCGCAAAAAACGTGGGATAAGTTGGCGACCATGCTGCGACTACCGAGCATAAAACGTAGTAACACGTTTCAAAAGCTATCCCATCCCCGACATACACGACATCATGGAATTTCTGAAAGGCACAACTACTTATTCTAAGACTGATCTGGTCCGAGCATATCATCAGATCCCAGTCGCTCTTGAAGATTTTGAGAAAACTGCTATCACGAATCATATCTGTCTTTTTAAGTTCCTACGAATGCCATTTTGATTACGGGATGCTGCTCAAACATTTCAAAGGTTTACCGATAGAATAGTACAAGACTTTGCTTTTGTTAACGTCTACATTGATGACCTGCTAATCTCATCATCAAATGTAGAGGAAAATTATCAACATCTTATGCTCATATTCCAACGTCTTTCGGATAATGGAATAGTAGCTAACCCAGACAAGTGTGAACTGAGCAAGGAAGAAAAAAATTCTTGAGTCATATCATTAAGCATCAGGGTATTCTACCTTGTGAATCTAAAGTACGTAAAACCATGGAGTACACTATACCGTCTTCACTCAAAGAATGGAAGGCGTTTCTCGGTTTGGTCAACTTCGACCAACGTTTCAAACCTCAAGAAGCAGAACAGCGACGACCATTAATCGACATATATTGCGGTAACCCACGCGAATAAAACTGGATGATGACGCGCTAACTTGATTTTTAAGAATAAAAAGCTCTAGCTGGAGTCAAGATACTCACCCATCCTGACCCATTAGCCACGGTCAGTAAAGCGGTTTATTTTGTAGTGCCTCCAAATTTATTTGCATCCGCTTACATTTAATTTGCTTAAGCCATTTCGATTAATTGATTTAACCAAGCCATCTGTATAGCAACAACTCATATGTATCATTGGTATTTTTTATTATCTGGTTTGTATGAGCTTGTACGACTGAGCATTGCTCACGCCTATGCGCTTACTCATCCTTTTCGCTCTAATGTTAATCTCTTAATATTCCCATGAACTCACATGATTTGTATCGCTTGCTTTTGACCTTGTCAATCATTCGTCGCTTTTATTCATGTGTGTGCATGCCTATTTCGCTTGTCATGTCTGTCTTATTTTTATCTGACTATATATTCTTAGTCATGTTCTATCTCAAAGAGTTGGCTCTTAGCCTTCTCCAATTCACTTCGTCCATTCGCTCGCATTGTAATCCAAAGAGTTGACTCTTAGCCTTCTCTGATTCGCTTCGCTTTGTGGTGTGTCCCGAATTAACGTATTCATCAATAACGAGTTCATGTTCTGATTTATAAAACTAGTTTAAGAACACGCAATAAATCGTCACACTAAAAATGGATTATGTAGTATGACGATTTATTGCGTGTTCTTAAACTAGTTTTATAAATCAGAACATGAACTCGTTATTGATGAATACGTTAATTCGGGACACACCACAAAGCGAAGCGAATCAGAGAAGGCTAAGAGTCAACTCTTTGGATTACAATGCGAGCGAATGGACGAAGTGAATTGGAGAAGGCTAAGAGCCAACTCTTTGAGATAGAACATGACTAAGAATATATAGTCAGATAAAAATAAGACAGACATGACAAGCGAAATAGGCATGCACACACATGAATAAAAGCGACGAATGATTGACAAGGTCAAAAGCAAGCGATACAAATCATGTGAGTTCATGGGAATATTAAGAGATTAACATTAGAGCGAAAAGGATGAGTAAGCGCATAGGCGTGAGCAATGCTCAGTCGTACAAGCTCATACAAACCAGATAATAAAAAATACCAATGATACATATGAGTTGTTGCTATACAGATGGCTTGGTTAAATCAATTAATCGAAATGGCTTAAGCAAATTAAATGTAAGCGGATGCAAATAAATGTAGAGGCACTACGAATGCATCGGATTTTGCTATATGCGCCGTTTTGCAACAGAAAATCCCTGTGAGTTGGCAACCTTTCGAACTTATATCACAACTCCTTACTTCCATTGAGACGAGATCTAGCGCTTTTGGTCGCAAATTGCTAGTAGCCTACTGTGCCATCGATCATTCTGGGCACTCAGTAGGTCGTGATTTTACCCCTTTCACCGACGATAAGCCCCCAACGTATGCTCTACCTACGATGTCTGACCCCTACTCACCACAAGATTCCAAACATTTGGATTATATATCTCAGTTCACAACAGACCTTAGTCATATTAAATGTGAGTTGAACTATGTTGCCGATGCTCTCTCACCTATTCAAATAAATGCAGTTACGTTACTGGTGCTTGATCTCCCTGCTATGACCGCTGCCTAAGCAAATGATGCATCCTGTACAGAAGCAGAACAATCTACATAACTTCGGTGCAAGGAAGTACCACTAACTACCACCTCAGGCACTATCCTGTGTGACAATTCTACTGGTTTACCCCTACCCATCGTATCTTCTGCTCATAGTCGTCTCGTCTTCGATGCCCTTCATGGTTTGTCTCATCCAGGTATCGCAGCCACATTATGTCTCACTGCTGCACGATACATCTAACCTTCCATGAATAAAGATGTCCGTGTGGCGAATGCAATGCTTACAATGTCAACAATCAAAAGTGCACAGACACGTAGCCGCCCCTACCGGCACATTTGCTACGCCTGATGCTCGCGTCGACCATGTTCATATTGACATTGTAGGACCATTGCCACTATTTCATGGTTACGACCACAGACTCACGTGCATTGATCGTTTCACAAGATGACCCGAAGCCATTCCCATCAATTCTATTACGGCGGAAACAGTTGCCCAACATTTTGTAGAACAATAGAAAGCGCTTTACAGTTGTCCCTCGACTGTCACAACTGACCTAAGACAGCAGTTTGAGTCCGAATTATTCTCCTCGCTAACCAGGCTACTTGGTGTGGAGCGCCTATTCACTACCGCCTACCACCCAGTTTCGAATGGTTTAGTCGAACGGTGCTCTTCGAGCACATGAAAACAACAACTGGAACAAAACTTTACCGCTCGTCCTCTTAGGTATTAGAACAAGCTTAAAGGCAGATATTCAATGTTCTGCCGCTAAATTGGTATACGGCACGACATTGCGTCTGTCTGGGGAATTTTCCACACCATCTAGCAGTGATAACTTCAATAAATCAGACTACATCCAACGACTGTTTGAATTTATGCGAGCACTGCCTCCGGTATCAACTCGAGTACAACATCGACAGTCATCTACCTGCTTGCAGGTTTTCATAGGAGTCGATTCGCTACGCAAACCTTTGCAACGGCCTTACGAGGCACCCTTTCACGAGATTTCTCGTCATAAAAAGACCTTCAAAGTTGCTCGACATGGCCTCGTAATTCATTGTGTATCCTGAGCCCATGTCTACGATAATCACCCTGTTGGTACCGTCGTCTTCAGTCAATCTTGGCGAAAGCTGGCCTGATTACGCTCGCTCCTGTCAATGCACTCAGTCAATGTTTTGGTTCCGAATGTTCTTCTCAACGTATGGTTTCGAACCTGGTCTTTCTGGTCGATTCTGGCTCCTTCGCTCAATCTGATTACGTCCTACGTCTGCAGATTTTTCTGGCACGAACCCCTACAAACGCAATCTTTAGACTCTGGATACGAGCCACGCTGGTGTGGCATGCAAACTGGAGCACTAAACTAAGCACCTTAGTATTGGTACAGATCAACGTAAAAAAATCTCGTTGACAACTCGAGATTCATTGGTCGCTTCCTGTCTGTCGCCTCTTCCTCTCTACAATCGATCGTTAGCCGATCAGTCCACACTGCGCAAGAAACCGCTACGTATCGAAAGTGTAAACCCATTCTAGAAGGGGGGCTAATATAGTGATTTACATTTACGAAGAAAACACAATCGCTGAAATATAAATATTTATTATCGTACTTAATTCTGACAATAACTGTTATACTGTACGCCTCTTGTTTATCTGTACTAAAGACTATATTTCGCGCGCCAAGATTGTTGTTCCCATTCTCCTCTTCACACGTCTCCTGCGTGGACGTTAGCCGTTTGTGCGCCCTCTGGCCCCAATATCATTTCTATATCACAAGGCTAGCATTAAATATACTTCTTGCTCTAGAATGGCCTTTTTATCTGATTCTTAGAGTAACGGGATCAACATTTGTTATCCCGCGAAGTAGTATATTATTCGATTCGGTATAATCTCATCTATCTCTAGGTTGGTAAGGTCTTCCTGATTCGGTCCTTTGAGCGGGCACAACCCCTGATTCGTAGGTTTTCTTTTAGTCGTGAACGTAAACAGATGCGTCGGGTTTGCCTGTGTCTTGGCAGCTAGCTTTATCCGAAAGCGTCTTCTATCACTTCGAACTTTCGCATTACATCTTTTTCTCAATGCCAAGTAAGAACTACGATTAGAATCCTTCAAGAAGAACTTCCACTTGTGCCAGGCTCTCCCCTTCGCCTGTAGCAAGCGTTCAGTGCCTCGCCTAACGCATGTTCTTCTATTTCCGGGTGTGTGGTGTGACTGAGGTACATTGCCTACGACAGCCTTCTGGATGATGTCTCTCACCGTTTGCCAGTGATCATCTACTATCAGCCTCCACCACTCCCGTGGACATGGGGCCTGTACGCGTACAATTTGCCCTAGTGTAGCAAAGATGGGGCCCGTTTTCGTCCTGTATGTGTTTCGCCTATGACCATGTTAAACAAGACTGTACCATAGTCACTACTTCCCATTGGTGTATGGACTTGAAAATACTCGACCAGGAGTTGATCATTTGTTAGCGAAAAATCCAGGTTTGGGGACTTTCCTTCCTTAGTGCATCTAGTGACACTGCATACATGCTCAGTAAGTCCAGAGCTTCTAATGGCTGCGCCAAGTCGTCCTTGGAACCAACCAGTGAGAGTTGTATCCTGTTTGCTGAGATTTAGAGATGGGGTATTGAAATCTCCAGCTAAGAATCATTTGATCAAACCGCCAGCAGTTGCAGTATTGCCTCAGTACCTGAGGAAGGTCGGTTAATCCATTCAATCAAGTATTTCGTGTCATTTGTATGGAAACAACACCAACATGATTCCGTCACCTCATTTTGTTAGGTGTGTCATAGCCGCTCGGCTTTTTAGTGGCTGTTTTTTATATATAGCCACTTTGCCTCCTGTCTGGTGTACCCTATTTCATCGGAAGAGTATCATGCCTTGCAAGCTCACTTTGTCGTCTGCAATGTCCCCACATTCACAACTATGATTTTTTGTACATCAATAAGACGACTATAACTCGATTATCTAGTGTATAATCAACAGTTTAAACGGACTGATTTCTTCACACTCTCCTCTTGTTGTTTCTGTACGTTTCCAGGTACTTAGTTATTTCACTGTGTAACGGTCCAACTGCTAGACTCTACTAATTTCAGTCAGTTCGACAGTTCTTTATTGGTTTTGGTTTGTCTAGAAATTTGATTGAGTGCATTTTTTTCAGGTCTGTAGACTTTCAAGATGCCAGCGGCTAACACACTACCAGGTTGAAGATCAGCTGATCGCAATGTGGAGAATAATAAAGAGAAGACTTTATTGCTAACGAAAAGAGAAAAGTTTCAGAGACACGCAGATAAATAATTCAACCAATCAGATTGTTTGAGGACCAGAGTGTGAGGGTAAAAGAGGATTTATAGATGATAGTAACCAGGATACAATGAGTTACTGATGTGGGGTGACAACAACAAGTTTTGTTTGTGTTTCTCAAGTTTCCTTCTCGTCAGTGTGCTATTTTCCAAGGATTATCCCGAGGGGCGTGGGGAAGATGTACTGGTAGGATGCATTATGATGAATGGCTGCATGCCATTATCGAATAATCTCTGGTGCAAGAATAGTCAGAAGTGCTGAAGTCTTTCCTCTTAAGAGTTGTTTTTCAATCTTAGCGAATCCTAACTGACGCGAACTTGTTCTACATTTAATACAAACAAAGGAAGTCTGATTGTGCTATCCACGTGTTACTGCCTTAACGGCCATGAGAATTTTCAGTTAGTTTGCATGTAAATTAATGATTTCACAAGTTTGCTAGTGTTTACTTGACCGGATTATCGAACGAGAGTTGATTCGATATAGATATTACACATTTGAAATCATCAATCAATCATTGTTAGACCACAATTAGAAACCTGGAAGCACTGGACAGCCGTTTCATCCTGATATGGGACTCTTCAGCAGTGCGTATTCATTCTAATGGTGGTCCAACAATGATTGATTGATTATTTCCAACGTGCAAAAACACTAATCTCCATAACTCTAATTGAAAATATAGATGTTAGATGAAAATTGACTAAAAATATTGATGCATCAGGAACCGAGACATTTATGTTCGATTATTTGAGACCTATAAAATCCTTGTTCGGAATAAGCCAGTAAAAATGCACTGATACTGTGCTAATTACACGTTGAGCAACATCTAAAAAACAGAAATCTGAAAGATTATATTTATGAGGACTGGTTCATGAGAATAGTGTCTTCATTTTTAATTGTCTTTGTTGAATTCTGGGTGGATGATTATTTGATATTTTTTGAACAGATATTTGACATAGGCAGGTGGCACCTATTGAGGTACTTCAGTTAATTTTGGATTATTTTTGCCCTTGTGTTAAAGATGGCCGAAAAACTGGACAAATAATACAGTCACTCTGGAGCGTAGAACGGTAACTAAGTGAATTTTCATGCTTAAGGTTACCTGATAGAAAATGTGCATATGGTATGTTTCTATAACTCCCATCTGATTAGCATAATCTCAGGCGCTAGACTCTAAATCCTGTCTTAAGACCACTGCGATAAGTGACAGACGAGGTAATTTTGGTTAGTTTGTAAATAAACCCAAACGTATGATGGTCAGTCAAACACGAGATCTCATTTCAAAAAGTACTCGAACGCCATTTTGCTGACTGTGCCATCATACTTCTTAAATGTTTAAAAACTTCCTAAATACTTCGGAAGTAGATTGTACTGCGTTTTCGAGACAAATGTGTCGATAAAATCATAGGCACAATGACATGGATTATATAATTGATGTTCATTAGGGCAGTTTCTAGATACCAAATACCTGGAACTGTACCGAAAGAACAAGAATTGAGCAACAAAGAAATCAATTGATTTTTACTAGCTCGTGAGAAGGATATTGGATATGTCCATCGGATGACTGGGTATTCACCGTCCGTACGCAGTAGCCTTCATCTAAGAGACGAGTTTACATAGTGGGAATAAAGAGATAGATCACGAAGAAAACTCTAAGGGTCGATTGTGGCCAGAGTTACACAACACAATGTGAATTGAAGACGCCACGGATATTCAGAGTTTGACAATGCTTTAGTTCATATTACTACCTTTCAAACGGAGAATACCAGACAGTCAAACCAAGCACGAGTGACGACTATTTCCCAAAACGATGAATTAACGCTTCTAACCTACTTGTTTCTGCCAATAGGCATTTCTACCAGTCAAAAGTTAGCCAATCAGGCGACCAGTTAATCGCCACTTCTTATTGGCTTAATTTAAATGGTAGAAACCACGCCCTGTCTCTAAAACTCTGATAACTACGATAATTAAAATTAACTGCAATCTGAGTTTCATACTGAAAAAATGACTAGCAAGCCAATTTCTTCTCAAAACTCTCAAACACCAGAAGATTCAACAGAGCAGTTTGATCCGCAATCAATAAGTTTGCGGGCCCAAAAAAAGTTGATTGGGAGCTTGCCAAAAGGAATTATTAAATTGTTTCTTGATGATTCCTCAGCTCGTTTGTTTGAAAATATATTCAGTTTAATAAAACATTATACAGGCAATAATAAACTAGCTGCTTATCTAACAAAGCAGGCAATTAAATTGAATGTCAAAGCATTGATCTTGATTTCAAATGACATATTATCAGACGAACAGTTGAATCACGCCTATGAATTTCATGAGAAATGTCACCAAATAGCCGAAATTGCTTTGCGCTTAGGTCGGCCAAAACGTCGTTTAATGCCTGGTGTTGAACCGTCAATTGATAAACTGATTCAATCAATGAAAGAAGCTAATCAAACATTAATAGAAGCTGTCAAACATCACATTAGCCAACAATCACAAGATAAGTTTAAAGAATTTTCAGATTTTTTCTGTCATCGTGAATTTGTTGTTGAAGTTTTTACTAATAAAGTAAAATATTCGACGCATATGGAGAAGATTTATGATGACCTCGAAGATATGATGGACCGTGGTTTATTTTAACTATCGGAATATTCGCAACGGAAGGAATGGAATATCACAATTTGCATGTAAACAAAATCTAATTGACTCTGTTTAGAATGCTGCTTTGAAAATAAAAGTGTGGACTTGCTGGAAATGAGAGAACTGACTATTGTTATGAATTTATCATTAAGTAAACTATAATTGCATTTCTATTTAATCTCTCATAATAAACAACTTATCCATATTTTCTGAGAATTTTACTCGACTAACGACTATCCCAGAGATCAGTAGTTCCTCACTATAAACCTTGCCTGTTGATTCACTGAGGATCTAGCAATATATCGCGATGACATTGTATATAATAGCGACCACTCTGCCTAAATAAACACTAGCCCTGTTTACATTTGATGGATAAGACAGGATATAAAATACAGACCTGACAACTTATTGATTTTGCTTGAGACATTATTCTATGCAGGTAGCATAAGCCGTGTTGAGTGGTTCAGTCACGCAAAAGCTTTTGATTGACTGCATAATATGTGCACTGAAAATATAGATCTTTCGGCTTACTTTAAGGTTATCAAACTTCGTGTTTACCGAAAGAACTATCAAATAAGCTGACTAGAAATGTTCACTAGCTCCCAATCTGAAATACTTTTAGTGCTACGACAATGAAGGAATGTTCTGCAAACCCAATTACTTAGGAGGACATTATGAATAATCGGAATTATGTAACTTAGGAGATGGGGTTATCTACATGTAGCCCAGTTATTGTAAAACAACACTCTGTTCTGGGCCAAAAATTTCAGAATGTACCGCGCAAATACATCACATTTTGCAGATCAACTACGTTTTCTCATTGTTCTCTATCAAAATTTGTAGAAAGGATTTGCTGATTTAACTGCATATTTAACCTGGGTAAAAATGACTGATATGTATGACGAGTAAGAAGGAATATAAAGAAGTAAATCTCATGACTAATTGGATTTTTTAAGCATACACGAGAGGTAAATGGGAATTACCTAGTAATGCATCAAGTTGAGAAATTCGTTTTTTCGATAATACGCATCAGTCATTCAAACGATTGAACCAAGAGGCTCAATCCGTTGATCTGGATCTTAAATATTTTAAATGTAAGATGATTTATTTACAATGCATTATTGATGTTTAAACAAGGCAGTTGGAACAAGATTGATAAACATTCAAGCTACATTATTTAAGAAATTATGACTTTCAAGTCTAACTCGAAAATTAACAAAACACTCAATACATTTTGTGAACCAAAGGTGAATGAGATAATCTAGCAAAACTGCCTAGACCAAAGTACCACGTTGCGACTGAGGGTTTACCATCTTTTCACCAAATCAGATTGAAGGTACAAATAACTGAAAAACACTGTTGCTATACAAAGTTTGAGATTTGTTGAATTTATACTTCCCTCAAACAACGGATCTTATCTAGACCAGCATTGAAAGCCAAGAAGCAATGGACAGACTTTAAGTTCGAACCAGTGATATTATAGTATTGTCACTCTACAAACATGAGATGACAACACAATGATCCTGAAGGTTAGGGGGCTTGGGGATTTCAGGCTCGATTTTCGGCAAGGTAGTGAATCCACACACTTAGGAGGTTTCAGAGTGGGAAATACTTCCTGATTTTCAGAAGCTATCCACTTCAAGCCAGTCGTTAGCATTAATGGTTCCTTTCTGATTGAAAAAAAGGATGTTCTTTAACAGTACCAAAAATGATCATTTATTGGTAATTAACATATACAGTAATTAATTGTAGGGAAAAAATGGTTTAGGTGATTTTATAAGTGAATGATTACTGTTACTATAATGATAGCAACTATAAGTTACAAGAAAGACAAAAGTTTGTCTATCCTTTAAACGGAATGAGAAAAAGTAGCAGAAAAAAAGGGTTTGCCTGATGAAACATCATTAATATCTACATTTTTGAGAGCATTTACAAATAAGAATGAAAATGAATAGTTATTTACAATTTTCGAGGCGTGGCAAATAACTGCTTCAGTTTAAATGAAAAAATAAACAATCACAAACTATTGTACATAAATGTTTCGTTGCCTCGGTTACTATTAGCTAATAAGTGAGTACACTGCGTCGCACCATCCATTGCAGATGAATTTCGATGATAGGAAGTTAAATTAGGCAAAAGGATTGCTTTTTTTAATATTAACTGAAGTATAATCTAGAGATAAGATCTTCTAAAACGATCCTTATGCATGGTTTGAAGCGATTGTAAACGAATACTAATATAACTATCAGTTACAAATAAACCCTATTAGTTGTTATTGATTTAAGAATCAAAACACTGGATTGTTCAGGCGTTACTCTTAGGTGTCATAGAAATTAGAAAAATTATCATGTGCATCAAATCTCCGCAAAAACCAAATGGGTATCTTAATTATGAATATAATTATTGCAAATAAATTAGACAATCAGATTATTGCTGACTAGAGTTGGTTTTGCGATGTAACGAATACTTACTCAGTAACCATATGAAAATTTAAGTTGCCGATTTCAAGCGCGATAACATCCAGAAGCTTAAACACAGATGGAGTCGGACTCAAAGCTGTGACCTATTGCTTGAAAAATGAGTGTTTTGGTCAGGAAGCCATCGTCTCACATTTGTAAAAAAAGCTTATATTTAGCTTGTTAATTAGATAAAATTATTTTACTTAACACTGGATAGGGCACCTAACTCTGAATGAAACGAATCGCCATCAAACATAAACCTATATACGAAGCTACGGCGATCTAATTTAACGAGACAATTCAGTCTGAATTACTTCGAGAACAGACCAGGAATCTTAGTTTCAATATTTTATACTAACTCTGCCTGTAACAATCACTACTGATACTAATAAACATTTACTTGTAAACTTGATTAGGCTTTACCTCGTCGTACTAGAAATATAACAACAAATGTTAGGTTGACAGTTTGCGAACAGTTTTTCTATAATCAAGCACGTAGAGAGTGATCCTAAACGAGTAGCTTGTAACAAAGGAATGAGATTCAAAAATAAAACAAGGACAATGAAGGTGAAGGTTTTATCATACAAAAAACAATGACTTAGTCTTCTGATTTGAATTTTTTGCTTTGTGGTGTATTAGAGACAGAACTTGCACCTCGTTTACCTCCGAAAGAGTGACGTTCACCACGCTGGCCATTTAATTCTCTCCCACCACGAAACCCACCGCGGTTGCCCCGACCAGCCCCATCGCTCCACCGTCCACGGAGGCCACCGCGTCCTCCCCGAAAATCACCACGAGCACCCCGGAAATCTCCTCTTCCGCGACCACGTGGAAAATCATTTCCACCTCGACCACCTCTCTGATCACCACGTCCACCTCTTCTTCCTGTTGTTAAGAAAATAATCTTGTTGAGTAACTGAGTATCAGGAATTTAAAACTAGCAAAATGATCAGGCTCTTAGTAAACGTGAGGCGAAAATGTTCGTGTTGTCGATATGCTTCTTAGGAGATATCAGAGCAAGTCCTACGGATGAAAATTGATAACCTAGTTTTCGTGCCTTGACAAGTGACAGGATACCTGAGAAAACGATGAAGTTTATTCTCAACAAACAGAATTATTCTGATTGGTCGCAGTTTTGATCGACTTTTATAAAATAGTAAAGATGCAGCCTATGCTCGCAGAACGTAAAACCCGTACGACAAAATAATTTTCTGACAAAGTCATCACTTTCCTTGATTTTAGTTTACTGAACTAATATAAAAGGTGGGGACTTGGATAAAAAAACTTACGTATTATATTCGACGGGGTAAGAATGGACGGTATATGCAAATCTACTTTCCATACTGTCCTAACTTGGAAAGAATACGACACATTGAGTAGCTTACACAGGAAGAATGACCACTTTAGATGCGTATGTGGAGACACCAACATCATAATACTAGGCTTTATGACGAGCCTCAGAAAATGTTTTAACTACGTTTTACATGAAAATACTGTTCTCTGCTTATGGAGATGACTGGATATACGGACAGCTGGGCATTGAAACATCTTTATTAGACTCTTAGGTTAAAGTCACACTACGTGCGAGGACTCACCAAGCTACCTGGTTTTGTAAACCGAAGTATGTAGGGTAACTAAAGGATATTAAATTAAGTAGCACAAATTTCTGCGTTTTACTAAATAAACTGATTGCTCCTCACAAATAGTGATAGTTGATAATTTGTAGTGGTGTATGGCACGAGATTAAGTACTTCGGAAGTTTTGATCAAATTCTAACCCACGATACACTAAGAGACAAGACAAGGGCGTTACGAGGCAGTCGTACTCGATCAAAAACTACAAAAATAGAACTAAACCATGTGTTACCACACAAGACAGCTTTCGTCTAAATAAGGGTATGTTGAGTTGTATGGAAGCAACTCGATTTTAAACTCCGAATCCATCATTTCCATATTAAAGATTGAAATTTTAACTAGATGATTTCCTACCTACGGACAAAAAAATTAGATAGTGCTCACTCGTTACTGACTCAAATAAGGGTACAATTGATGCATATTTTACGTATAAGCAGAATCTTCCACCCAAGAATCATATAGTGTGGTAGCTTAGAAGGTTACAAAATATATTAGCAAATTAAATGAAGAGTTACTGACAACAATACACATTTACCTCTATTAGTATTGGGGTTCAATACGCGGTCAAGTGTCAGAAACTTAGCAGGATCCATAAAGAACTACGAGGTAGAACTTAATCGAGATAACGAGAAAATACCTTGACCCCTTCTTGAAAAGATTTACTTTTGAGAGTGTCTGAGAGTTTGATTGAAAAGTACTAACCAATTAGATTAGGTAAAGAAAAATATATAAAAATACTGCATCTTTAATGGGGCCAAAAACTTCGTCTACTTTGCCCACTTCCTCTTTGTTTGCCAAATAAACAGAAGCGTTTGAGTAAGGTATTTTTTCCGATGTGATTTTACAGACAATATCTTCTTGACATGGGTGAGCGAAAACCCCAACTTCAACAACTTCTTCAGGAGGGCCACTTTGGAATTTATCAGAGAAACCGCCCCTTGAGCCCCTTCGAAAACCACCTTGCGAGCCACGTGAACCACCTCTACCTCTAAAATTTTGGAAGCCCATCGCTCACGCCAAAATTAACCGAAAACCCGCGAATACCCTAAGAAGGACAGGGTCGTTAAACGGCCTTCATTATGTAAAACAAAATATCCCTGGCTTAAGTAATTAATGTGACAAACAGTAAATCGATTAAAAGTTAATTGTTATCAAACATAAAAAGCTGACATAGTTATTACAACTGGCGGGCTATACAGACCTAACATGAATATACGGGTCTTAGTGTTCGTTCAGACTGTAGTTCGCTTCGTTCATCTCCAAATTACTTGTAAGTTACTAATGATTGCTATTCAAGCTTAAGTGTTTAGCTTTTACTTGTCTTCTTATCTACTAGCGGTTTCTCACATTCCCGGATAGTATGCTTCACCACTACAACCTTTATCATCCATCTGGTCTTCTAAGATAAAATTTGCGAGTACTGTTCCTTATAAATACTCCTAGTTATGATAGATAATGTAGTTGCCATGTTTAACTCCTTGTTTTAGATGTTCTTTCTCGTGACTGCCGCGTCCTACCCAACCAGGATTTATTGTTACACCATCCGGTTACCAACTTCCTTCAAGTTGATAATCTTGAAGGCAGTATGGTTCTATTGTCCCACAATATGACTCCCTATCCACGCAACTTCTCTTGTGAACTAGTTGTGCATACACCCGTTGAAAATGCCAGAATTATGATGAAAATTGAAGAGTTTTATATACCATCTAAGACTCCGAATTGTGTCGAAAATTATTTATATGTATTCGATTCTAACACAGCAAAGTCCAAGGCCATGGTAAGTCTGATATAACACTTCCTGTTACTGTGAAAATTTGCAAATGACTAGTGTAGGATGTTTTATCTTGTACCGTGTTTAGATTTGTATTGATTGTATCATCGACCGCCTAATGTTCTGCATATGTATTGCATAAGTATTTGATTGTTTTGTTGCATATAGACAGAAGCTGGTGGAGAACGTGGTTTATGTGGACCGGACTATCCAAAGAACCTTATATTTACGTCGAGGTCCTATATATGTATAGCTTTCCAGTAAGTATATATATATATATATATAAAATATATATATGATTAACGGTTTTAATACTATCAGTTTTGTGAGATACTGCTCTTAGTTTTCATAGACAACTTCAATAAGCAAATAATGCATCAACTCAGTTACTTGACCAGCTCTCTAAGTTTTATTTGTTAAGCTAAAGCCTATGCTATTTCTCTCCGGCTTAGTTGAAGTAAACTAAGCTGTGTTGAAGTTACATTATAATACCTATTGCTCTTTGGTTTGATTCTTTGTCAGTTTGTCGTCTTTATCTAATTTCTATAGTTAGAACCGGGTAATATATTCAAGTGATGAGTCACAAAATTAAAAGTAACCTGTATATCTAAAACCAATTTTCAGTCAGTGAGTGAAACTAAGATCTGATTTTAACAGCGTTGTGTATATTAATTGATGTAGTACTAAATTGTTTATTAGCACAATTCCACTCTCAGGTATATGCTAATTTAAGTTGCTTCCCCATCAAATCAAACCATATTATTCTGTTTTCAGTACTTCATCTCAACGACCTCTCATTTTACCTGGTATGAAACCAGGATTTCGAGTTATTCTCACTGCAATTCAAGAAAGTAAGTTTGTTAAGATAACTTACCCACTTATCTTTAATACATGTTTTACCATATCATTCCTCTTGGGAACAATCATAAACTGATAACGTCTGTTCAGTGAGTGTGGCAACAGACCGTTGATTGAACCCTCAAAAACTGATTCAATTTACAAACGGATGCGTAGTATTACTACGTCAATATGATACTTGTTAGTCGGATATAAAGCACTCGATTAGTACAGTTTTGTACCTGATCACTAGCTACGACGAGTCCCTGAGAATATACTCCCGTCTATAAATACTACTTGAGCCTAGAATGTTTCGGTCAGTTGGTAATGTTGTAGTCATTTTAGCTGGTTGCACCATCAAATACAATCATAAAACAGAGTAGGTAATTGAAATTTATAAACCCAGTTCAAATACATATAACAGCTTATATGTATCTCGGGAGTCTCATCAGTGCTGATAACCTGGCAACTGGCGAAATCTCAGCACGGATACAGAAAGCTCGATTGGCTTTTGCCAACCTTCGTCATTTATGGTGTAGGCGAGATATCCGTCTGCTCACCGAAGGACGAGTGTACTGCGCAGCAGTTCGCTCTGTGCTACTTTATGGCTGTTAAACATGGCCACTCAGAGTAGAAGACATTCGTAGGTTATTAGTATTCGATTATAGATATCTTCGAAGCATTGCTCGCGTTTCGTGGGACAACCGAGTAAGTAATGCTGTCGTTCTGAAACGAGTACTAAGTAGGGATGGCAGATCAATAGATTAATTGTTGAGACTTCATCAGTTGAGGTGGTTAGGACATGTGCTGCATATGCCTAACCACTGACTGCCTCGTCGAGCTATGTTTTACCATGCAGGAATAGGTTGGAAGAAAACTAGGGGCGGCCAAACCAAAACATGGCACAAGTCCATGAAGTCACTGACAAGTGGGTGAAGTCATATTGATGTATGTCGACTACCCGGTTAGGGTCTGGGAGACGAAAGTCACCGATGGTTAGATACCTTGAACGACATGGCTCAAAATCGTTTGCAATGGCGCAGGTTTATTCATTCATTGTGACCTCTAAAATTCTGATCTTCAGAATTCCTCATGATCTACATCTTTCTCTTTCTAAAGTTATCTTACTCAACTACACCTCTTGAATCATAACTTCGATCCTTAATATTCTCCATTACCTGTAATTTTCCTACTATCTTTGCCACTATGGGATTCGAACCGACAGTGGTGTCTCTGTGCTAATGCGGTATGGCTACCTGAACTGACGTACGCACGTACGAAGTTCTACGTTGTAATTGACTGGCTGACATATAACAGCTTAAGAGTGTACTGCAAAATCGTAACTTCTATTTTATTTCTCGATTTCCTTCCATGTAGACTTTAGACAGATGATCCATTGTTTGAAACTAGACTGTCATAGTAATTCCATTACAATACAGTAAATATCATATTAAATGTACTGTCTTGTCAAATCCCGATTGTAGTTGCTGCCTTGACGTGGTGTTCGGGTTTGCCTAATGTCATGACCAAACAGGGCTATATTGGCTAGAAGACATGTTCCTTTAGTTCCTACCATACTAGGCAGGTAGATCAGATAACGGTAGAACTGAAAACAGCAACGGAAGTTCTAAGGGCAAAGTCGTACTACTGACTGTAGAGGGGTGCGAGAGCAGTCAAGGGTTTCCCTCAGACACCCAGCGAACATCAGTGATGCTGCCTTCTCATAACGGAAGATTTGGGTTAGGAAAGTTTGACCCTAAGAATGTAACACCACACTTTACCCCGCGAATCTCTGTCTCCGGTGGAGAAGACTACAAGAACAGCGGTAACTCATTAAAAACTTCCCATAAGAAAGCCGTGTGTGATCGGCCTCAACTAGTTGTCCATCGGGCTCTCCTTTCACGTTGTCAGGTCGCAAAGATCAACGCTAATGCAATTCCCTTTACAGGTTTCTCAAGAAACATTCACGGCGTCAGCAGTCGGGAAGTCACATTCGCCCTCATACTTGTAACAACACATGAGATTACAATCGAATTTTTCCTATACCTCTTAATGCCTCTCTCATCTCCACGACTAACCCTTCTCGCACTCCTTTATCACCTCGCGCCGCTGATGTAAACGATTCGAGTACCCGAAAAATTACTCTCCGTCTCCTGGCACCACACTTTAACTTACATGTTGGAGCGTTGAATGTTCGGAACTTGTTCCAAACAGGACAACGGGTTACCTTAGCAAGGACTCTAGGATCTCGTGTCACTGATGTATGCTGCATCTCCGAAACGCGCATAAAAGATCCGAGTACAGTGGCTAATTCGACTTCACCTTGTCAAGATAAAGACTCATCTCAATCCACACTCCTTGTATCTGACAGCCCTACTTCTATTTCCCGTAGCCTCTCTAGTGTAGTTATAGCATTAGGTCTTAGGACACAACTATCTCTCTTGGCCTGGATCCCAGTAGACATTCGTTTGTGCGCTGTCCGACTAAACAGGACAGTAAAGACTCGGAATGATAAGGACACTAGCTGTTGCCTCTTCGTTGTCTCTGTCTACGCTCCCGCTGACTGCAGCTCGGATGAGGTAAAAGATAAGTTTGACAGGAAGCTTTCCAACCTCTTCCAAAAAGTGAAACGCTTTGATGTCGTAATAGTTGCTGGAGACTAATGCTCAAGTAGGTAGACTAAGTGATACTGAAAGACACCTGAGTGGGTCTTATGGTGTGGCGACTCACAGAACAGATAATGGCGACCTTCTGCTGCAGCTATGCAAATACTATTTTTGAGCATAAGGAAAAACATCTTTTTACTTGGTGACACCCAAAGTCAACTCAACGCTGGACCCAGCTAGATCACACCGCTATCAGCCACCGATGGAGAGGCTCTATAGAAGACAGCCACTCATTCTGGGGCACATGTTTACATTCAAACCATGCTCTAGTATTAGCGCGTATTGAACGTAAGAAAGACTTAGCGATGAAACCCCTTGCAGTTCTACTTAACGATAGCAAAGCTAAAAATATATTTCAGAAGCGACTATAAAAACAGTCAGGCAGCCATGTTAGTGGTTCCAAACTCGAGGCATCACGGAATGATATCCGAAATGCTGTATAAACAACAGTGATATCTGTTAATAAAGTGAACCATGAAGTTAGAGAGAAACATTGGATTTCAGTAGCATCTACTGAACCGATAGATACTCGGAAATCCATTCTGGCTGTGAACACGATGAGGAGCGGAGTTGGCTTAAGTGCAGGCTGATAAGAAACCTACGTAATGATCGCGAACAGTGGTGGATTACGAATGCATGAGAAATGGAAAAGGAAACTGGTATTAGAAATCTAACTGTTTGTGAGACTATCTCAGAAAGAGATGTTCTTATTCTTCATTCTCAATCGAGGAGATTGCATCGATGGTCAGAACACTTTAAAGAGCAGTTGAACTGGCTTTCAGCCACACTTCAACTACACATCATCTCCAGTCAACCTGTATGGCAAGTGAATGTAAGTCCTGCGAATCTTAATGAAGTTGTTGTAAAAGCTATGGGAAATGTGAAGCGATGGAGAGCAGCGGGTCCTGATTGGCTGACTCCTGAGATTTTTAAGGATGGTGTTCCAGTTTGGCAGTTACATTGACTGAAATCCTAGATCGAATTCAGGGACTGGGCGTAATCCTATCTGACTGGTCTCAATCACTGATTGTCCCAGCCTATAAGAAAGGAAAAATTCCTGTTGTGACAATCACAGAGGAGTCAGTTTGACTAGCATAGTGTCTAAAATATTGGCTTCAATAATAATACGACGCCTAACAAGTGTTTTTGAAGAGCAGACTCGAGAAAACCGGTCTGGATTCAGACCTGGACGTGGATGTATAGACCAGATATTCACACTTTGTTAGGTGCTAGAAGATAGACACACGCTCAGATGTTCTACAATAGTAGAATTTCTCGACCTTAAGATGGCGTTTGACTCTGTTGACCGTGGGGTTCTATGGCAGGGTCTGTCATTGAACGGTGTACCAGCGAAGTACAATAATGTTATACAAGCTCTCTACCCGAACACCACTGGTCGAGTAAGAGCTTATGGCGAACTGTCATCGGAATTGACTACTTCAAGTGCTGTTCATCTGGGCTGTTCACTTTCTCCTTTCGTGTTTAACTTTGTAATTGACATGCTTTTAGATATGATACTTTTGTCGTCTGACTTTTAAGAAGTTGGACTTTTACCAGGAGATTTGCTTGTTGACTTTGAGATGGTGTTGAATTAGAGTATGCCGATGGCATAGTTCTATTCGGTGAAGACATTGACAAGATGCAGTCTTCTGACTACGCTAAGCAACAATGAAAGCATGTTCGAGATGCGATTCTTCTCCCCATCAAAATGCAAAACGTTGTTTCAAGATTGCATTGCATCGGCGCCTAAATTAGTGACACGGAGTAAAGTAGTTGAGTATGTTGACCGACTCAATTATCCATCAGTGCTGATGGCCTGGTGACTGATGAAATCTCAGCTCGGATACACAAGTCTCGACTGGCTTCTGCCAACTTGCGTCACTTATAGTGAAGGCTGACCAAAGAACGAGTGTACTGCGCAGCAGTTCGTTCCGTCCTACTTTGCGGGTGTGAAACATGGCCACTGAGAATAGACGATATTTGCAGGCTACTAGTATTCGATCATAGGTGTTTCCGAAGCATAGCTCGTATATCCTGGAACCATTGAATAAGCAATGCTTGGTTTAGGAAAAGGGTACCAGGTAAGGATGGTAAATCAGTTGATGAAGTGGCGAATCTTCATCAGTTGAGGTGGTTGGGATATGTATAGCGTATACCTAACCATCGACTGTCTCGTCGAGCTGTTTTGCGATAGAGCAGTAGGTTGGATAAAAGCTAGGGATGTCCAAAGCAAAACTTGGCACAAATCCATGAAGTCGCCGACAACTGGACTGAGCCATCCATGTTAGTAGGTTTAAACTACCTGGTTGGAGTCCGCGAGACGAAAGTAACCGATGCTTAGACTTTGAATGATATGACTCAAAATCGTTTGCAATGATGCAGATGCATCCACTCTTTGTGTTCTCTCAAATTCTAATCTTCTGAAATCCTCATCATCTCTATCTTTCTCTTCTGAAGTTTTTTATTTCACTGGACTATACTGTTCGAATCTTCCTGACTACTGCTCATGCTTCTATTACCTTTACTATTACAGGATTTGAATTGACAATTCGATCTCTGTATTGATGTGGTATGGCAACTTGGACTGATGTAAATACTAACGAAGTTCTTCGTTGCCGATCACTAACTCGCTGATCTTGTCGAATATCAGCAACGGGATGTACGTACGACTTAAAACAATACTGTTCTTGTATTACATTTGCCAAGCAAAAAATGATGCTCATCTGTGTATAGTTCGAACTAAGAACAATTTATATTTTCGCTAAAAGAGAAAATGTCCCAGGTATTATCGGATGCACTTACCGCTTAACCGAAACTTTGCATTGGAAAATCGTAATGATCTCAAGTTACTAATTTATATTGAATTTGATTAGTACGAATTATTGTCTACTCTATTGGCGAACTATTAGGGACAAAGCCAAGATAGATAATCAAATAGCGAGTTATTAGTTTATTGGTGACTATTGCATTTGTTAATTTATCGTCGTTGGACATCAGAATTCGTGTATCCGTACATTGTTTGAAAGTTATTAGACGTCTTATCGACAAGGTCTGTTCAAAATTTCGGGAAAGAAGGAATTTTTCATAATGTTTGTTTACGCTGCTTTACCAACTGCTTTCTTTCATTCTAACAGCTCGAAATAACAGCTGCCCATCAGACAACTTTTACTGTGGTCCAGTTCCCCTTTTTATGGGGTCACATTCTATGATGACATCGAATTCACTTAGTGCAGATAGTCGGTTATATGGCTCGTTCTTATCTCTTCCTCAAAATATCCGTCATTTAGATGAAAGATTTTCAACTTATGACGATAAACAATACTTGGGATATTGTATTACAAAGAAGAGTTTATGCGATGGTATTGTGAATTGTGAAGATAGGAAAGATGAAGAAATCTCTCGTTGTCAGGCTTTTATCGGTATGTTCAATGAAATTACTAATTTTTGTGTTTACTAATAAATCGTCCTCATTGACGTTCTTTTTTGCTGACTCCAGTAACTAACCAGTAATTGCGCCGTGTTCGTCTTTCCTCTTGCTAAAACTCCAAAAACTGGTATAAATGTCAATAGGTGTCATCATAAATTTATATGTTGATTATCTCAAGAATTAGTTGAATATAGAGATTGATCACCATTGACCGCTAATAATTACACTATACCTGTTTACACAATAAAGTATCCTGTTTTTATTCGCAAACAAGAAAGAAACATAAATTTACTGTTCTATTAATCAGTGCCTTATATCTGTATCCAGTAGTTTCTGTTATTTAGGAGAAAAACTCCAACAGCTAATGTCACTGCTTGATAACTGTGTACATTTAACACACTACAGTATTTAAACATTTATATTCTTTTCATCCAGGAAAGTTGTTTTTATAATCTGTGTAAATTGACTGTACAAATACTATTGTTGCATGTTCCGATTCATTTGTTAAGAAACTGAACAACTACAGAAAGCAAATCGAAAATACCCTCGAAACTGCATAATTGGCAGCCAATACTTCACGTTAAATAATCATCTATATGAGCAAATGCTACCATGTGGGTTGAATTGATACATTCAACACATATGTGACCGGTCTTACGTTTGGTTTAACTGTCTGCTGTTTTTGAAGTAAAATAAAGTGACATCGTAATCTTGTTGAATGAATCAAAGTATTGCGAGGTAATATTTAGTTCGAAAGGTTTTCAATCAATGCAGCCAGTTTTTTAAATATATATATAAACGACAAACTTGCATCTCTTATGTAATCATTCGGTCCTGTGTTAATCATCCAAATATTGTTAATTAATTTAAGGAATTTTTTTCCACGTTCTTTTTTTCTCATCTCATGAAGAAATGAAGGATTCAAAGAGTCCACTACTTACTGTTAGCGATGCAAGTGATATCAATAACTGGTTGTCTGGTTTCCTGTCACTTGGTGTGCCAGCGTCTATTGCCATAGCTGTCAGTACAATTGTTATTTTCACATTGGGTATCGGAGTTGTGATATGTTGCTGTCATCGTTGTTGTCGAATGAATCAAACATACAATAATCAGTATTCAGATCATAGACTTGCCTTTAGAAATGATGGAATTTTCTATGATACTTTTAATCGTCCCATCTCTACAACAAATAATAATTTTGATTATTCTAGATCTCAGCATTTGGATATAATATCTGTCAATGCTGGTGTACAGTCTCAGTTATCAGACCGTATAAATTTGATATCTCATGCAGACGGTGACCAACAAAATATTGCCAGAAATTGGCCTCAAACTGTTTCTTTTTCTTCAGACATTTTGATATCCGGGAGGGAAAGTTGTTCACAACAACGTAACCATAATATGCCTGTTCAACGTTACCAAACGCTCAATCAATATCTCACATCACCTCAGAATATGACTCAAGAAAAAGAAGCTCAATCATACTGCTTTATTCAAACTCCTTTGAAGCTACCACTGATAGACAGGCATTATCCTTTATTGAATCTTTCTATTGAAACAATAGGACCCCAGTATTTTGTTTCTGTTAGTCGACATGGTAGTGACTCTTACTCATCAGTTAATACGAATTCGGCGAGAGTATACGATCATTTTCAAAATGGCCCACCAGGACCTCCGCCTGCTCTAATTCACGGAGCTCTAGACAGTCCATGCATTTACAGAAGAGGTAATTGTTATAACTTCTATTCTCAGTTATAGTATTTTCGTTCTCCTTCTATGAATATAACAAAGCGAACTGTAACAGGAACTAAATAACAGACAAAGATACGGGACAATTTCCTGTACTTAATGAATCTTTAACACGTCTTCTATTTATTTTCGATGTGTTGCATCTGAACTTGTAAGCGTACAATTGAATACACATGCGACTGATAGTCAGAACCTTTGTCCATAAGAAAACTCGAATTAAATTAGTGAATTTGGTCTTATAGTTCACCCGTGTTTGATCAGCAAGCTATTCACTAACTAAGAAAACCAACTAATTAGCCTAAATTATGTTAAGCTATTCATCGATATTTTTCATGAATGTTAAGGATTTCTCCATCAAAGATCAAGAAGTATAATTGTAAACAAACTTCTCTCATTGACAAACTTGCACCGATTCATATTTTCGTGAGTCGTATCTTTGATGCTGAATCTTTTCCATTACCACTAAATTTGTTACTACTGCTAATATTTTGGGATTCGACTTGACAGTTTTATCTCACTGTCTAAATGAGCTTTGGTAACTTATGTTTACTTGGAAGCATGTTTGGGATGCAGTTTTCCTCATAGAAATGTAAAACTTAGCTTCAAGATTGGCTTGCGACGGCACCTGAACTAGTGATAGGGAGTGAAGTGGTTGAGCGTGTCGACCATTTCACTTATCTCGACAGTCTCATCAGTGCCGATAGCCTGGTTTGTGACAAAATCTCAGCACGGAGACGGAAAGTTCGATTGGCTTTTGCAACTTGCGTCACTTGTGGCGAGGGCAAGGTATCCGTTTGCTCACCAAAGAACGAGTGTACTGCGCAGCAGTTCGCTCTGTGCTATTTTATGGCTGTGAAACATGGCCACTCAGAGTAGAAGGTATTCGTAGGTTACTTTTTTTCGATCATAGGTGCCTCCGAAGCATTGCTCGAGTATCGTGGGACAACCGAGTAAGCAATGCTGTTTTTAGGAAACGGGTAATAGGTAAGGATGGCAGGTCAATAGATGAAGTAATGAAACTTCATCAGTTGAGGTGGTTGGGACATATGTTACGTGTGCCCAACCACCGACTGCCTCGTCGAGCTATGTTTTGCGATGTAGGAATAGGTTGGACGAAAGCTGACACGTGCATCTTTCCAAGTTGTCGTACCACATTAACAGAGTGAAATAAAAATATTTCAAGATAAATTACAGAGTAGTGAAAGTAATTACAGTATCAGTAGTTGTATTAGTAGCAAAAAAGAAATAGAAAAAGGGTATTCGGAGAATTTGGGACCTGTGTTCAAAGGGAAAATAAGCAGTGAATGCAACACCATCACTGCGAACGATGCGACCCAAAGTCTCTAACCATTGGTTGCAATAAACACCTATATTCTAACCAAAAAATCTACACTTATTAACACAGTTCAATCTAATTGTCGATGACTTCATGAAATTGTTCCACACTTTGGTTTGATGACCATTAGCTTAATTCCAACGTACTCTTTTACCGGAAAACTTCGTCCGTCAAGTTTAGGCGGTGGTTGGCCATGCTTAATATGTGAGTCTGACTTGCAATATCAAAGAATTATTCGAAAACTTTACAATTATGTGAAAAATTAACTTAAACTGTTTCCCAAATAAATAACTTTAAAATTATTCTCGCAAGTTATCCAAATTTGTCTAAGTCTTTCTCTAGGTAGTGGTGATATTGAGCATAAACAAACTTGTGTTACGATCCACCGCTTTTTCCTTAGAAAGTGAGATAGTTTCAACTGATGTATTATTTTCTCAAGTTTTTCATTGTCATAGACAACTAGTCATGTAATCATTTACATTACTTTAAATGAAAAATGATGGTTCTACTTGTTCTTCCTCTTATTGACGACCCACAGACCAATTGTGTTGTTATACACCACCACCCTATGGAGCATGTAATGTCCCACCTGGCAGTAGTGTGACGGCAAGTAGCAGTAGAACTGGCACAACAAGTGGTGGTCCACGAGAATCGTTAAATTCAGGACGTGATCATTCAGCTCCTGCAATGGGACAAATCACTTCGGGGAATGGGAGTTGCATTGAAATAAGTAATCAACAGATAGATGGAGAAGAATCAGCATTACATACTAATACACCTATAGAAACTATATCACATGGCGGTGATCTTAGTCTGAATGGTGGTATTGTTTATTTGGGTAACATGTACAGACCGCTATCTCCACAAAATTCCAGTTTATTTCAAGGAGAGAATTGTGGTCATGGTTCAGTTACTAGTAGTGGTAGTTCATATGATAGAAAATCTCATCAGTACTTTCGTAGAGAAATAAAGTCTCATCATGATAATGCTCATACCTATCTGAGAAGAAATCCTCACCAACATTCTACTTACGATTCGTTTAAGAACAGCTCTAGACGCCTAAGAACATCCCATCATCAACATCACCATCATTTAAAGCATCGTAGATCAGCTGATCCTAATCATACTATTTCAAGCGGTTCACATACATCAGTTAGTTCACGTTCCGGTGTCTTATCTAATCCACTTCAATCAGCTTGTGATGTTCACGAACAATCTTTGGGTCAATGTCCAATATCTACTGTAACATCCAGTTCTAATACTACTGGAACATCGAACCACCAGCCTATCGTATTCCCTGTACAGCTGTAAACACGTGTACGTACTAAGTTACTGATGCTTCAGGATATTTATTTCGAATTGTTTTCGTTAAAGGACTAGATACTCTTTGCGGTCATAATGTAAACACAAACAAATAATGTATCAGTAGTTCTACTTCTCTTTATTCTTAATTATTTGGTCAATTGTAAAGCTATTTCTTATTTTGTTTCTTTATTTTTAAATACAATATTTGCATTTTTTTTTTACTTATCTCTGTATAGTTGTGATTTTGTTGCATTTCATATTTCATCTGTTTATTTTTCGTTGCTGTATACTGATTTAGTGTTGTGAATTGGTATTAGTATATCTCAGTTAGTTGCTTAAATACACAGGGTTAGTTTGAGTCATAAAGAAGTTATCTTATATGTATGAGATCTCAGTTTTAATTTGTTTACAACTTCAACTATGAACAGGGTTTTTTCTATATCGTTTCATTATTTTACATGACTAACTATCTGTACTACATCAACCCTCATTCCCTACTTCTTTTTCCTCTTGCTCATCACAAAATGTAAATAATTTCTTGCCTGTTTATCTTTTCTTCCTTTTGTCTTCAAAAAACTAATTGTGTACATGTTTTCATTGTTTCTGAAGTTGTTCTTCCTCTATAAATACATCCTTATCCTATTCATCTTAACATTCGGCTTCTAACCAGTGAATCATCAACACAAAAACCCACTCTTCTCAGAACACTCTGTTAGTTATTCCTTCCCTCTCTCACATTCAACAGGTTTCTTTTTATTTCCTGTCATTATTAATTTATTTTATAGTTGTGTAATCTCATCAGTCTTTCACAGAGAAATTTCATCAGTGTTCTACATTTTCATGTCTGATTTCAACAAAACTTGACTTATATGGAAGCATTTTCTATAATCTATGGAAATCGTCTATTTTAAACGTTGCATTATATTAACAATTGTAATTATACATATTCTAATCACACACAGGCACTAGTCTGCTCAACTAATTCATTTTTTGGTTAATTATTTAGTATTTTCGTATTTACATGTTATATTAACTGTTTCAGTGGTTGTGCTGCTATTTTTATTTACCATTAATCGATTTTTCTAAATAAATATGAAACAATCCACAAAAAA
This sequence comes from Schistosoma turkestanicum, assembly GCA_944470395.2. Classification (NCBI taxonomy): domain Eukaryota; kingdom Metazoa; phylum Platyhelminthes; class Trematoda; order Strigeidida; family Schistosomatidae; genus Schistosoma; species Schistosoma turkestanicum. The sequence goes on from OX103979.1 coordinate 24,164,094, forward strand.
TTAATGCTGTGTGTTTGAACTCGAATTTTTCGCAATTTTTAAGTAGTTGGCTTTCTATAATTAAATTATGTTAGTGGATGAATCCGCTGCTATTGGGGCGAAAACAGAATTCAGTGATAAATAATATCTCCAAGTTAACAAAACTTATTAATTTTGCGAATTTTATAAGCAGTAAATTAATGACCATAAAAACTCTCTCCTAAATTTGATCTAACAGTTTCACGTTGGTTAGGCTCCGCGTTAATGTAACCTATTGCAGAGGAAAATTATGTTTGTAGAATTCTCTGCGATTGAAGTTTAAGTAAACCTTGCGTTTCTCTCGACAGTTCTGCCCAAACGTTATCAACGAAACAACTAAATATCAAAATTGTAGAGTTCAGGTTTACTAATTATTAGTTGCCGTGGAGCAGCTGTGTACGTCTCTCTCATTAATATTGTTTGGATTTCTTCATATGTATAGAACTTGAGCAGCTAATCTGTCATCATATGAAATAAAACCTTTTTGGAGGTTTCTAGCTGACTGGAATCTATTAAGTACAATGCTATTTCTACCATGCTTTCCAGGTTTTCGTTAGAGTAATTAAGAATTGTTTCAAGCTAAATTTACGTTGCCTCACCTTCACAATCAACTGCCATGATTTCTTAACTATATTACTATATATTACACGTAGTAACCTTATGAATCATAGACGGCCGACAAGCGGTTAGTCAGACAGATACAACGAAGAACTTAGTACGTAGGTTAGTGAATACGAAATATAATGACTGTTTGAAAACTGATCTATTTTTAAGGCTGACATATACTAGAAAATAACCAGATAACGAGTAAGTGAATGACAATTCAAATAACGAGCGCTCAAACTCCAAACCACTGAACTGGAATTCACTGATGCATATGTTTAACTTCTGTCAATCCTCTGTACTACATGACCATCATCCTTTTTGTTCAATCGGTAATTTCCTTTTATTCGATACAGTTGAACTCCGTCCAATAGAGCTTCAGAAATCACATATTGAAGCTAGTCACCACTGAGAGCATGCTGATTAGGAATGTTAAGGTTGAGTTTTTTTTGAGATCACAATCCGAACTCACACTTCTAATCGAATCTATATGAATTAATTTACAAATTAATCTTATCAAACCCGGAATATTTTGCCATATTTGCCTTGAAAAGTAATTAATACTCTCCTTTCTACACTGTATGGATAGTTAACTATCCGGACATTGCTTTTATGCATACACCGTATTTACTTACTTATGGCTGTTACCCCGAATGGAGCATAGGCCGCCCACCAGTGTTCTCCAATATACTCTGTCCTGGGCTTCCCTTCCCAGTTCTTTCGAGTTTTCGTTCACTCTTCGCATGTCTTTCTCTATTTCTCGGCGTAATGAGTTCATTGGCCTTCCTCTTTTCCTTTGACCTTGAGGGTTCCATGTGACGCAGTTGGGTGCTTTTCACAGTGTGTGTCCTATCCACTTCCATCGCTTCTTCCTGATTTCCTCCTCCAATGGAATCTGGTTTGTTCTCTCCCACTGTAAGTTGTTGCTGACAGTGTCTTGCCAACGAATCCGAAGTATTTTACGTAGACAACTTTTCATAAATACTTGAATCTTCTGGATGATGGCTTTCGTAGTTCTCCAAGTTTCCGCTCCACATTGTAGAACTATCTTGACATTTGTATTGAAAATCCTGATTTTGGTGTTGATTGATATTTGTTTGGAGTTCTAGATATTTTTCAATAATAAAAATGCAGCCCTTGCTTTGCCGATGCGCGCCCTCACATCTGCATCGGATCCACCTTGGTTGTCGATGATGCTGCCCAGAAATGTAAAGGTGTTAACCTCTTCCAAGGAATCTCCATCAAGCATAATTTGGCTGACGCATGTTGTGTTGTAGCGTAGAATTTTGCTTTTTCCTTTATGTATGTTGAGACCTACTGCTGCAGAGGCTGCTGCTACACTGGTCGTCTTCTCTTGCATTTGTTGTTGCGTGTGAGATAGAAGAGGCAGGTCATCTGTGAAGTCCAGCTCCGTCCTAGCTGGGAGTCTACGAAGTCCTTTATTCTGTTGAACAGTACCCTGTTGAAGACTTTGCCTGTTATTGAGAGAAGAGTGATGCCTCTGTAGTTCTCACACTTCCTGAAATCGCCTTTCTTTGGTATTTTGATCAGATACCCTTATTTCCAGTTTGTTGGTACTTGTTCTTCCTCCCAAATCTTGTTGAAGAGAATGTGAAGTATTTTTACAGTTGCTGCTACGTCTGTTTTCGTTGCCTCTTATGGAATATTGTCTGGTCCTGCTGCTTTGCGCTCTTCATTTGTCTGATGGCCATGCTGATCTCTTCAATTGTAGGTGCGCCAACATCGATTGGGAGGTCCGTAGATGCTGCTTCGATGTTATGTGGATTTAGTGGGGCTGGTCGATTCAAGAGTTCCTTAAAGTGCTCCACCCGCCTGTTTCGCTGTTCTTCAGTGTTGCTGATTACTTTGCCTTGCTTGCTTTTCACTAGTCGTTCTGGTTTCCGATAGTTTCCAGCGAGCTACTTTGTTGTTTCGTACAACTGTCTCAAGTTTCCGTCTCTTGCAGCCTTTTCCGCCGTCATTGCTAGATCTTCCACATATTTTCGTTTGTCAGCTCTGATACTCTTCTTCACTTCCCTGTGTGCTTCTGTGTATGCAGCTTGTGCCTTAACTTTCTCTGCTCTCGTTTAGCTGACATTGATTGTTACCTTCTTGTTCCTTCTTTCTTGAATCTTATCAGGTGTATCAATAGTGATTAATTTCTTGTGATGGTGCTTCTTGTGACCCAGGACCTCCTGACATGTTGAAGTGATTGCCTCTTTAATCCCCTCCCAATTGTTCTCGATTGTCTGCCCCGTTGTCCAGTGATTCTTTAGTTTAGGTCTCCCATTAAAATTGTCAAATCCTTTGATGAGCATCTGTCGACGATTGACTACAGCCTTTCGTAGAATTGATCTTTAACGTCGTGATTGTAGTCGTTGGTAGGTACATAGCGTTGGATTACGTTAATTGTGATGTCCTCTTTCTTTGATTTGAAGGATGCTTTAATGATCCTGGGTCCATAAAATTCCCATCCTATTAGTGCCTTTTGTGCTTGTTTAGACAGCATCAATCCAACTCCTTGTGTATGTGAAGCATTTTCATCTTCATGATCAGAGTATAACAGCAGTTCTCCTGAAGCTAGTCCCAGTTGTCCTACCTTTGTCCAATGCGTTTCGCTGAATCCAAGCACCTCGAGGTTGTAACTTCTCATTTCTGCTACAACGTGAAGTAGTCTTCCAGTCTCCCACAATGTTCGAACGTTCCATAGCCCTAGAAGAATGGTTGCTTTGGTTGTCAGAGTAGGTATCGGCCTCGTGACTTAGGAGAGAACTCGGCATTCATCACGAGACGCTATAATTCTTCTTCCAACTCTCAGGGCAGATTTGAAATGGTTTGATCTATTTTTTCTGGTTAGCGTTTAATGGGAAAGTTAGTTTATAGTTGGCATTTGGGCGCCGACCCCATATCCAACCCGTCCTCCTTTATCCGGACATGGGACCGGCACTAGCCCCTAAGGTTCTACTGGCGGAGTTATGCATACTCCGTATTCATTAGTAAAAGTAACTTGAGATCATTACGATTTTCCAATGCAAAGTTTCGGTTAAGCGGTAAGTGCATCCGATAATACCTGGGACATTTTCTCTTTTAGCGAAAATATAAATTGTTCTTAGTTCGAACTATACACAGATGAGCATCATTTTTTGCTTGGCAAATGTAATACAAGAACAGTATTGTTTTAAGTCGTACGTACATCCCGTTGCTGATATTCGACAAGATCAGCGAGTTAGTGATCGGCAACGAAGAACTTCGTTAGTATTTACATCAGTCCAAGTTGCCATACCACATCAATACAGAGATCGAATTGTCAATTCAAATCCTGTAATAGTAAAGGTAATAGAAGCATGAGCAGTAGTCAGGAAGATTCGAACAGTATAGTCCAGTGAAATAAAAAACTTCAGAAGAGAAAGATAGAGATGATGAGGATTTCAGAAGATTAGAATTTGAGAGAACACAAAGAGTGGATGCATCTGCATCATTGCAAACGATTTTGAGTCATATCATTCAAAGTCTAAGCATCGGTTACTTTCGTCTCGCGGACTCCAACCAGGTAGTTTAAACCTACTAACATGGATGGCTCAGTCCAGTTGTCGGCGACTTCATGGATTTGTGCCAAGTTTTGCTTTGGACATCCCTAGCTTTTATCCAACCTACTGCTCTATCGCAAAACAGCTCGACGAGACAGTCGATGGTTAGGTATACGCTATACATATCCCAACCACCTCAACTGATGAAGATTCGCCACTTCATCAACTGATTTACCATCCTTACCTGGTACCCTTTTCCTAAACCAAGCATTGCTTATTCAATGGTTCCAGGATATACGAGCTATGCTTCGGAAACACCTATGATCGAATACTAGTAGCCTGCAAATATCGTCTATTCTCAGTGGCCATGTTTCACACCCGCAAAGTAGGACGGAACGAACTGCTGCGCAGTACACTCGTTCTTTGGTCAGCCTTCACTATAAGTGACGCAAGTTGGCAGAAGCCAGTCGAGACTTGTGTATCCGAGCTGAGATTTCATCAGTCACCAGGCCATCAGCACTGATGGATAATTGAGTCGGTCAACATACTCAACTACTTTACTCCGTGTCACTAATTTAGGCGCCCATGCAATGCAATCTTGAAACAACGTTTTGCATTTTGATGGGGAGAAGAATCGCATCTCGAACATGCTTTCATTGTTGCTTAGCGTAGTCAGAAGACTGCATCTTGTCAATGTCTTCACCGAATAGAACTATGCCATCGGCATACTCTAATTCAACACCATCTCAAAGTCAACAAGCAAATCTCCTGGTAAAAGTCCAACTTCTTAAAAGTCAGACGACAAAAGTATCATATCTAAAAGCATGTCAATTACAAAGTTAAACACGAAAGGAGAAAGTGAACAGCCCAGATGAACAGCACTTGAAGTAATCAATTCCGATGACAGTTCACCATAAGCTCTTACTCGACCAGTGGTGTTCGGGTAGAGAGCTTGTATAACATTATTGTACTTCGCTGGTACACCGTTCAATGACAGACCCTGCCATAGAACCCCACGGTCAACAGAGTCAAACGCCATCTTAGGGTCGAGAAATTCTACTATTGTAGAACATCTGAGCGTGTGTCTATCTTCTAGCACCTAACAAAGTGTGAATATCTGGTCTATACATCCACGTCCAGGTCTGAATCCAGACCGGTTTTCTCGAGTCTGCTCTTCAAAAACACTTGTTAGGCGTCGTATTATTATTGAAGCCAATATTTTAGACACTATGCTAGTCAAACTGACTCCTCTGTGATTGTCACAACAGGAATTTTTCCTTTCTTATAGGCTGGGACAATCAGTGATTGAGACCAGTCAGATAGGATTACGCCCAGTCCCTGAATTCGATCTAGGATTTCAGTCAATGTAACTGCCAAACTGGAACACCATCCTTAAAAATCTCAGGAGTCAGCCAATCAGGACCCGCTGCTCTCCATCGCTTCACATTTCCCATAGCTTTTACAACAACTTCATTAAGATTCGCAGGACTTACATTCACTTGCCATACAGGTTGACTGGAGATGATGTGTAGTTGAAGTGTGGCTGAAAGCCAGTTCAACTGCTCTTTAAAGTGTTCTGACCATCGATGCAATCTCCTCGATTGAGAATGAAGAATAAGAACATCTCTTTCTGAGATAGTCTCACAAACAGTTAGATTTCTAATACCAGTTTCCTTTTCCATTTCTCATGCATTCGTAATCCACCACTGTTCGCGATCATTACGTAGGTTTCTTATCAGCCTGCACTTAAGCCAACTCCGCTCCTCATCGTGTTCACAGCCAGAATGGATTTCCGAGTATCTATCGGTTCAGTAGATGCTACTGAAATCCAATGTTTCTCTCTAACTTCATGGTTCACTTTATTAACAGATATCACTGTTGTTTATACAGCATTTCGGATATCATTCCGTGATGCCTCGAGTTTGGAACCACTAACATGGCTGCCTGACTGTTTTTATAGTCGCTTCTGAAATATATTTTTAGCTTTGCTATCGTTAAGTAGAACTGCAAGGGGTTTCATCGCTAAGTCTTTCTTACGTTCAATACGCGCTAATACTAGAGCATGGTTTGAATGTAAACATGTGCCCCAGAATGAGTGGCTGTCTTCTATAGAGCCTCTCCATCGGTGGCTGATAGCGGTGTGATCTAGCTGGGTCCAGCGTTGAGTTGACTTTGGGTGTCACCAAGTAAAAAGATGTTTTTCCTTATGCTCAAAAATAGTATTTGCATAGCTGCAGCAGAAGGTCGCCATTATCTGTTCTGTGAGTCGCCACACCATAAGACCCACTCAGGTGTCTTTCAGTATCACTTAGTCTACCTACTTGAGCATTAGTCTCCAGCAACTATTACGACATCAAAGCGTTTCACTTTTTGGAAGAGGTTGGAAAGCTTCCTGTCAAACTTATCTTTTACCTCATCCGAGCTGCAGTCAGCGGGAGCGTAGACAGAGACAACGAAGAGGCAACAGCTAGTGTCCTTATCATTCCGAGTCTTTACTGTCCTGTTTAGTCGGACAGCGCACAAACGAATGTCTACTGGGATCCAGGCCAAGAGAGATAGTTGTGCCCTAAGACCTAATGCTATAACTACACTAGAGAGGCTACGGGAAATAGAAGTAGGGCTGTCAGATACAAGGAGTGTGGATTGAGATGAGTCTTTATCTTGACAAGGTGAAGTCGAATTAGCCACTGTACTCGGATCTTTTATGCGCGTTTCGGAGATGCAGCATACATCAGTGACACGAGATCCTAGAGTCCTTGCTAAGGTAACCCGTTGTCCTGTTTGGAACAAGTTCCGAACATTCAACGCTCCAACATGTAAGTTAAAGTGTGGTGCCAGGAGACGGAGAGTAATTTTTCGGGTACTCGAATCGTCTACATCAGCGGCGCGAGGTGATAAAGGAGTGCGAGAAGGGTTAGTCGTGGAGATGAGAGAGGCATTAAGAGGTATAGGAAAAATTCGATTGTAATCTCATGTGTTGTTACAAGTATGAGGGCGAATGTGACTTCCCAACTGCTGACGCCGTGAATGTTTCTTGAGAAACCTGTAAAGGGAATTGCATTAGCGTTGATCTTTGCGACCTGACAACGTGAAAGGAGAGCCCGATGGACAACTAGTTGAGGCCGATCACACACGGCTTTCTTATGGGAAGTTTTTAATGAGTTACCGCTGTTCTTGTAGTCTTCTCCACCGGAGACGGAGATTCGCGGGGTAAAGTGTGGTGTTACATTCTTAGGGTCAAACTTTCCTAACCCAAATCTTCCGTTATGAGAAGGCAGCATCACTGATGTTCGCTGGGTGTCTGAGGGAAACCCTTGACTGCTCTCGCACCCCTCTACAGTCAGTAGTACGACTTTGCCCTTAGAACTTCCGTTGCTGTTTTCAGTTCTACCGTTATCTGATCTACCTGCCTAGTATGGTAGGAACTAAAGGAACATGTCTTCTAGCCAATATAGCCCTGTTTGGTCATGACATTAGGCAAACCCGAACACCACGTCAAGGCAGCAACTACAATCGGGATTTGACAAGACAGTACATTTAATATGATATTTACTGTATTGTAATGGAATTACTATGACAGTCTAGTTTCAAACAATGGATCATCTGTCTAAAGTCTACATGGAAGGAAATCGAGAAATAAAATAGAAGTTACGATTTTGCAGTACACTCTTAAGCTGTTATATGTCAGCCAGTCAATTACAACGTAGAACTTCGTACGTGCGTACGTCAGTTCAGGTAGCCATACCGCATTAGCACAGAGACACCACTGTCGGTTCGAATCCCATAGTGGCAAAGATAGTAGGAAAATTACAGGTAATGGAGAATATTAAGGATCGAAGTTATGATTCAAGAGGTGTAGTTGAGTAAGATAACTTTAGAAAGAGAAAGATGTAGATCATGAGGAATTCTGAAGATCAGAATTTTAGAGGTCACAATGAATGAATAAACCTGCGCCATTGCAAACGATTTTGAGCCATGTCGTTCAAGGTATCTAACCATCGGTGACTTTCGTCTCCCAGACCCTAACCGGGTAGTCGACATACATCAATATGACTTCACCCACTTGTCAGTGACTTCATGGACTTGTGCCATGTTTTGGTTTGGCCGCCCCTAGTTTTCTTCCAACCTATTCCTGCATGGTAAAACATAGCTCGACGAGGCAGTCAGTGGTTAGGCATATGCAGCACATGTCCTAACCACCTCAACTGATGAAGTCTCAACAATTAATCTATTGATCTGCCATCCCTACTTAGTACTCGTTTCAGAACGACAGCATTAGTTTACTAAGTGTCAGCAGTCCACTGATAGGGACTAGTTTATCAACTTCATCGAATGAGCCTCCTAGTGTTTCGACGCCATCGGACCTCGTCACGAAGGTTAAGTTGATTGAAGATGCACAAGGTTGTGCAGCTGTAACTGTTCCTATTACGGTTGACTGTCAGTCGAGTGATGATGAGAAGAAAGTGTTTGATGTTAACAGCCAGTCTACAGTGCTTGGTGATGACGATGCTATTGATGAGCATAAGTCTTGTGTCTCTGAAACGGATGCTAATGCACACCGAATCGACGCGACTTGTCTGACAGATCGGAATCATTTAGACGTTGATAATAAACTGGATGTCACTGATGTGACAAATGAGTTACCGACGATGACGAACACTGATCAAACCTCCTCTGTATCGGGAGATGGAAAGATAAATATTGATCCCACGTCATGCTACTTAAAGTCTTCTGGAGACGATGAAATGTCAAAATTGGAAATCCCACCCTTGCATATTATTTATGGGTCAAAAACTTCTGTTGATAAGTTAGCATCACGGACTTCATGGTATCTGCTGATCGGAGCAAGTGGTGGTGGATTGGCGACTCCTCCCCATGAAAGAGAATGTAGTCCTTGGATAGGATATGACCAGTTTTGCGACGTGTTGTTCATGTTCGTGTGGGTTAATTGGGTAAGGTTTATACTACCGTTAGGTCATTCCACGATAGATAGGGGAATCAAGGGCCTGATAGGAAAGTATAGGTACCTAGTTAACACGATAGGTCATATCCATGTTGGATGGCGTGTAGGCGTACTGCTGTAAGTCCTACACGTTATTCCGGTGTGGATTAGGGGATAACGGGGAACCCTAAATAAAGTGTCATTAACGCTTGCTCTTTTTGCATGGAGGGATTTTGCGGGCCGGTGTAGAATTCTTTTTGAATGTTTTGTGTTTTGGAAAATCCCTCCATGTTTACATATTTTTGCTATGATATGACGGACTTTTTCTTTTGACATTTTTGGTACTTTATTTGATTCCAATTTGAGATTTTATCATTGTATATTGTTATTCTTTCTATATTTTGTACTTATATTGAAGTTTTTGTGTTTGCTTCTGAACTGTACATATGTTGTTTAAATTTGATATAATATGGCTACCGCCACATTTTCGGACGGACGCAGTGGCTGCTGGACTTAGCGTCACTTATTGGTTATTGTGTCGGATACTCTGCGGAGTAATTTAGTCCTGGAAGAAACACAATTTCCAGACGTTTTCTCCTAGAATTTTGTCCTTTTTTGAATTGGTTGGGACCCGGGACTAGGAAAAGCGTACAGGAGTGCCTCTATTGGAACCAATTGGGACGGCCACTGTTGAAATATAAATTTACAGTTTAGTTTAGTTTAGCTTAGTTTACTGCAACTAAGCCGGAGAGAAATAGCATAGGCTTTAGCTTAACAAATAAAACTTAGAGAGCTGGTCAAGTAACTGAGTTGATGCATTATTTGCTTATTGTATTGAAGTTCTCTATGAAAACTAAGAGCAGTATCTCACAAAACTGATAGTATTAAAACCGTTAATTATATATATATTTTATATATATATATATATATATATATATATATATATATATATATATATATACTTACTGGAAAGCTATACATATATAGGACCTCGACGTAAATATAAGGTTCTTTGGATAGTCCGGTCCACATAAACCACGTTCTCCACCAGCTTCTGTCTATATGCAACAAAACAATCAAATACTTATGCAATACATATGCAGAACATTAGGCGGTCGATGATACAATCAATACAAATCTAAACACGGTACAAGATAAAACATCCTACACTAGTCATTTGCAAATTTTCACAGTAACAGGAAGTGTTATATCAGACTTACCATGGCCTTGGACTTTGCTGTGTTAGAATCGAATACATATAAATAATTTTCGACACAATTCGGAGTCTTAGATGGTATATAAAACTCTTCAATTTTCATCATAATTCTGGCATTTTCAACGGGTGTATGCACAACTAGTTCACAAGAGAAGTTGCGTGGATAGGGAGTCATATTGTGGGACAATAGAACCATACTGCCTTCAAGATTATCAACTTGAAGGAAGTTGGTAACCGGATGGTGTAACAATAAATCCTGGTTGGGTAGGACGCGGCAGTCACGAGAAAGAACATCTAAAACAAGGAGTTAAACATGGCAACTACATTATCTATCATAACTAGGAGTATTTATAAGGAACAGTACTCGCAAATTTTATCTTAGAAGACCAGATGGATGATAAAGGTTGTAGTGGTGAAGCATACTATCCGGGAATGTGAGAAACCGCTAGTAGATAAGAAGACAAGTAAAAGCTAAACACTTAAGCTTGAATAGCAATCATTAGTAACTTACAAGTAATTTGGAGATGAACGAAGCGAACTACAGTCTGAACGAACACTAAGACCCGTATATTCATGTTAGGTCTGTATAGCCCGCCAGTTGTAATAACTATGTCAGCTTTTTATGTTTGATAACAATTAACTTTTAATCGATTTACTGTTTGTCACATTAATTACTTAAGCCAGGGATATTTTGTTTTACATAATGAAGGCCGTTTAACGACCCTGTCCTTCTTAGGGTATTCGCGGGTTTTCGGTTAATTTTGGCGTGAGCGATGGGCTTCCAAAATTTTAGAGGTAGAGGTGGTTCACGTGGCTCGCAAGGTGGTTTTCGAAGGGGCTCAAGGGGCGGTTTCTCTGATAAATTCCAAAGTGGCCCTCCTGAAGAAGTTGTTGAAGTTGGGGTTTTCGCTCACCCATGTCAAGAAGATATTGTCTGTAAAATCACATCGGAAAAAATACCTTACTCAAACGCTTCTGTTTATTTGGCAAACAAAGAGGAAGTGGGCAAAGTAGACGAAGTTTTTGGCCCCATTAAAGATGCAGTATTTTTATATATTTTTCTTTACCTAATCTAATTGGTTAGTACTTTTCAATCAAACTCTCAGACACTCTCAAAAGTAAATCTTTTCAAGAAGGGGTCAAGGTATTTTCTCGTTATCTCGATTAAGTTCTACCTCGTAGTTCTTTATGGATCCTGCTAAGTTTCTGACACTTGACCGCGTATTGAACCCCAATACTAATAGAGGTAAATGTGTATTGTTGTCAGTAACTCTTCATTTAATTTGCTAATATATTTTGTAACCTTCTAAGCTACCACACTATATGATTCTTGGGTGGAAGATTCTGCTTATACGTAAAATATGCATCAATTGTACCCTTATTTGAGTCAGTAACGAGTGAGCACTATCTAATTTTTTGTCCGTAGGTAGGAAATCATCTAGTTAAAATTTCAATCTTTAATATGGAAATGATGGATTCGGAGTTTAAAATCGAGTTGCTTCCATACAACTCAACATACCCTTATTTAGACGAAAGCTGTCTTGTGTGGTAACACATGGTTTAGTTCTATTTTTGTAGTTTTTGATCGAGTACGACTGCCTCGTAACGCCCTTGTCTTGTCTCTTAGTGTATCGTGGGTTAGAATTTGATCAAAACTTCCGAAGTACTTAATCTCGTGCCATACACCACTACAAATTATCAACTATCACTATTTGTGAGGAGCAATCAGTTTATTTAGTAAAACGCAGAAATTTGTGCTACTTAATTTAATATATCGCTTTATTCATACAGAAAACAGAGGACAAAAACTACAATATTACGTGAGGCGAATTCTCATCGCCAAAGGCAGTCGGTAATGATCTTGTCGGAAATTGACTGAAGTTAGAAATGTGAAGTGTCGCATAACATCTCAGTGATTAAGAGTTATGCTTTAATCGTACTCGGTTCAAACCTTAGAGAGGAAATTGATGTGATTACCCGACAGTTTCATTTCAAGTTGAACAGATGTCCTTTGCTTAGTGGATTTCCAAGAATGTATAACGTGAAAATAAAATATCCAATAGGCAAGCTAAATTTCAACAGTATTCAAACGTTAAACGTCCCCATACTTTTACTACTGGATACGGTGTATGCATAAAAGCAATGTCCGGATAGTTAACTATCCATACAGTGTAGAAAGGAGAGTATTAATTACTTTTCAAGGCAAATATGGCAAAATATTCCGGGTTTGATAAGATTAATTTGTAAATTAATTCATATAGATTCGATTAGAAGTGTGAGTTCGGATTGTGATCTCAAAAAAAACTCAACCTTAACATTCCTAATCAGCATGCTCTCAGTGGTGACTAGCTTCAATATGTGATTTCTGAAGCTCTATTGGACGGAGTTCAACTGTATCGAATAAAAGGAAATTACCAATTGAACAAAAAGGATGATGGTCATGTAATACAGGGGATTGACAGAAGTTAAACATATGCATCAGTGAATTCCAGTTCAGTGGTTTGGAGTTTGAGCGTCGTTAGGTGAGTAAAGATCTCGAGTTAGGCATCAGATAGTTAGGTCATGGATGCGATTGCTGAAGAGTTCGTACTAGGAGAGAACAACTGTTCAGTGTTATCAAGCTTTCAATAGTTATTCGAACTACATCATTTCGTGATCTCGAAAATTCGTGACAATACGAATAATTACAGAAACCATGTTTTCCAGGATTATCTATTTGTTGATTGTAAATAAGCTCATAAGTTTGTTTATTGTTTGTTGATAGTTTTATAATTGAAGAAATCTGCTAGATGATTCGCTACTTAAATATTTGTTATTTGTGATTTTGTAAATCTGTCATAATGCTACTACGTAGCTATTCGAAATCCTACCGATCGACCAAATATTCAGATATTCGAATACGACTCCAAATCTCCAATATATCCGAACACAACACCGTCAGAAGTTGTTTATGGGGTCGAGTACAGAAGGAATGAAGGAATGGAATAATAAGCTTTACTGATAATGCATATTTATACAGTTAGGTAGAATAGGAAACAACATTGAAGTATGTGATATTGACAGTTAGGACGACCATTTTATTGACCAGTAGGAATTGATCAATAGAATTAGACTCAAAAATAATTCTCTCAGTATATTTGATGAATATCCTAACAAAATCATACAATACAGACCTGACCAAAAGACTCGGTGTAAGAGCTCAAGATGACTGGCTCATTTCTAAATACTTAGTGATTTTGAAAGTGACAGATATTTATCTTTCGACTTCGAATGCAGAATGAGCATGATACCTTGTCTCTATTCTTTGCAAGTTAACTTAGTCACAATGAGTTTCTCTTCAAAAACATCTCTTAGTCATAAAAAGATTTATTTTTATTTGATCGCAATGTTAAAATTTTTCAATTCGACAAATTTGCGTTTTACCTCAATACACATATCATGTAAACGCATCTTATTTTGGTTTCAAAACCAGACTGAAAGTCTCTTGCAAATAAACAAACATCCACTGGAAACTTAATAGCAATAAGGTTTAGGAAAATGAAGAGATAAAACACCAAATAACACATGCAAATCAAAAAAAGTCAAAAATAAATATGTATGCATTAATTGTGAATAGAAGAGAGTACTATGTGTAGGTGAATTAAACAAGAAAGTGTTTTATTTTCCGTTTAAGCAGCAACACAACCACAAATGACACTAAAACGTACATAAAATAAACAAAAGACAGCATAACTAAAAACAATATGATGATAACACAATTAAAACTCCGTAAACTGGGATAAAATAAAATGAAGATAATTAATTACTGACTGAACTGAGGATTGAGATTTCTGCTTCATTTTCATAAACAGAGATTCATATATAGGAAAGACAGTGATAACTAGATTTATGTTTGTTTCGTGATTGTTGCAGCCAATGCAACAGTTTTTCATGTTTGTGATGATAATAAAATGGTTAATGGAAAGTAATAAGATAATGTGGCACACAACATAGTGGATAGAATAAATGAAGTGTATGCACACATATATAATTGCTAAGTTATAAAAACAAATACATCACATGACTCAATTTAAAGATAACATTATTTAGATAAGTAAATATGCGTCTGGAGGAGAATTTTTAGCACAAGTAAAAAGGTATTTCATACAGAAAAACGGAGAGTACGAAAAATTATCAGAATCATGAATTCAAAGTGCAACCAATAAAACAGCATAATCTATACAAAATAAGATCAAAAAATTAAGAGTGCATAGATAAACAGCAAACTCTTCAAGAAATACAGAAGAACGTATACTAATTAAAATTTAGCAATTAGACTGAAATATAATGGGATTTTATGAAAATTATACAAATATAGAACGAGTATGACTAAAGATAATTAAAACTGTTATGAAAGTCAAAATCAATAGACACGTTGTACATCTAACTAAGAAATTACAGTTAACTTTCCGAAACGGCAACAAATTACGGTGACGAAATAATAAAGTAATTAAGATACCTATGAAAAAACCGATTACCATATCTGTACTATTCCATAGACTAGAAGGTCTTTCATTGTAATAATAATAATCATTCTTATATTCATCAATTACAGAATTATTGTTTGATTTTTTTCGGTTCATGATATTTTTGTACTCATCTAACATAATTTCATTGATATTCCATGTTGGCATCAGTTTACCACCATCACAATATCCTGGACCGAGAAGAACACCAGCCGGTATACCACGACTTGAAAGGAGAATAGAAGAGTGAGAATGTTTATGACCCGAACTGTTACTATTATCATTAGCAAACAAACAATACTGATTAATCTCTATGTCATAATCTGATTCATTTTTAAAAAAATTTTTTAGGTTTAATTGCTAATTATTTACACGGTTTCATTTTACGCTTAACAATTATCACATTTTGAGTCAAGTTATTGCAAACTCTGATTGTTGTCATTGTTCATTACAGTCTAGTTGAAATTATTAACAGTTTAACTATTTAAAATGATAATCTATGAAAAAATGTGTAACCTAGACAGTGGTTAGATTAAAATACTAATTAACATGACCATCAAAAAGTCAAGAGAGACAAAGCAACAGGACCAGACAACATTCCAGCAGAGGCAATCAAAGCAGATGTGGAAGCAACTGCGAATATATTTCACATTCTCTTCAAGAAGATTTGGGATGACAGGTACCATCAGACTGGAAAGAAGGACACTGATCAAAGTACCAAAGAAAGGCGATCTCAGCAAGTGTGAGAACTGCACAAGCATCACTCTTCTTTCAATAACAGGCAAAGTCTTCAACGGGGCATTGTTAAACAGAATGAAGGACTTCGTAGACTCCCAACTTCGAGTTCAACAGGCTGGATCGCATAAGGATCGATCGCGTACTAACCGAAATGCTACATTACGGATCATTGTGGAACAATCAATTGAATGGAACTCACCACTCTACATCAACTTCATTGACTACGAGAAAGCATTCGACAGCGTGGACAGAAAAACACTGTGGAGGCTTCTTCGACAATACGGTGTGCCTGAGAAAATAGTTAACATCATACAGAATTCTTATGACGGATTCAACTGCAAAATCGTGCACGGAGGACAGCTAACATACTCGTTCGAGGTGAAGACCGGTGTAAGGCAAGGTTGCTCACTTTCACCCTTTCTCTTTCTCCTGGTGATCGACTGGATTATGAAGACGTCAACGTCTGGAGGGAAGCACAGTATCCAATGGACAGCTAGGACGCAGCTGGACGATCTGGACTTCACAGATGACCTGCCTCTTCTATCTCACACGCAACAACAAGTGCAAGAGAAGACGACCAGTGTAGCAGCAGCCTCTGCAGCAGTAGGTCTCAACATACATAAAGGAAAAAGCAAAATTCTACGCTACAACACAAAATGCGTCAGCCAAATTATGCTTGATGGAGATTCCTTGGAAGAGGTTAACACCTTTACATTTCTGGGCAGCATCATCGACAACCAAGGTGGATCCGATGCAGATGTGAGGGCGCGCATCGGCAAAGCAAGGGCTGCATTTTTATTATTGAAAAATATCTAGAACTCCAAACAAATATCAATCAACACCAAAATCAGGATTTTCAATACAAATGTGGAGCGGAAACCTGGAGAACTACGAAAGCCATCATCCAGAAGATTCAAGTATTTATGAAAAGTTGTCTACGCAAAATACTTCGGATTCGTTGGCCAGACACTATCAGCAACATCTTACAGTGGGAGAGAACAAACCAGATTCCAGTGGAGGAGGAAATCAGGAAGAAGCGATGGAAGTGGATAGGACACACACTGTGAAAAGCACCTAACTGCGTCACAAGACAAGCCGTCACATGGAACCCTCAAGGTCAAAGGAAAAGAGGAAGGCCAAGGAACACATTACGCCGTGAAACAGAGAAAGATATGAGAAGAATGAACAAAAATTGGACAGAACTGGGAAGGGAAGCCCAGGACAGAGTATATTGGAGAACACTGGTGGGCGGCCTATGCTCCATTGGGGTGACAGGTGTAAGAGTGTACGAATGACTTAATGCAACTCTGCTACCAAAAAAACGTAATTGTAAAATATTGCTAGAGTACTATTAAAGAAATAAATAAACATATTTTGTGATTTCTGGCTACGTAATAAATAGTCGAGTAAAATAGTACGCTCCATTAGCAGATACATAGTAACCCTGATGAAGCAGAAAATTTCAATGGTAAATAAACTCCAGATAGGGGTGATAATTACGAATTCATTAGGGAGCTATATCTGAAAGACTAACTGCTTGCAGAAAATCATGTAAGGAGAGATATTGATGTTCAAAAGAAATAAATTTTAACAGATCAGAAATTATTTACAAGAATTTATTGCCTTCTAACTTTCTTAATCAAGAAATGTGATGATTTTCGCTTAGGTATTTGACTTTTAGTATTTCTGAATCACTGGTTAAATACATGGTTGAACAGATCAACTTCGTTTACCTGTAGTCAAGTTTTCGCTGAAATATAAGAATAATTTCTCGATATTTATTACTGCACAGAACAATTTACTTTTCTATGTGAGAGTCGAGTGGATTCGTCCGATACGTTGCTTAATATACTGTCAAACAGTAACTATCACATCTTGCATTCACAAAAATTACATTTTCAGTGTCTGTTTATTTACTTAGTTGTTTAAACAGTGATTTTATTAGGTGTAATGTGTAACATGTGAATACAAATATATTGAGAATAATAATGAACAGATTAAGAATTATAGAATCAAATGCTACTTTATTAAACGACATCTTTGTTCTTCGATGCGCGGACCAGCAGTTTCTAAGTTAGTTATGTTTTTCGAACTCCAAAGGCGTTCTGCAACAGCACTTGTAGTTGGCCTGTCAAGAACAAATATTGGGAAATTACATAAAACGATATCAACAAATAAATAGGTTGCTGCTGTTTAAGGAAATTAGTTTTAATCATCTACAAACTCAACAAAAGCTAGCTGGTATTCGCATCTTTCTCAGAATGGACATGTATTTTTTCCAGTGTGGCTAAAGCAAAATATGGAACGTGAAAGAAAAGATGTCCTGGAACAGTAATAACATCCAAAATCAGTGGGATTTACGATAATAAACTCTCCCTTTTGTTTAATTTAAATTGTTCAGACACATTTTAAATAGTTACTGACGAATACATAAATTTATCCGGTATTTTTCTGCTTTACAAACTTTTTAAAACGACTATTGATGGATCCTATTTTAAAAGTGAGCTTTATATATGCTCCATATCAAACACAAATATGTATTTTTTTGTAACGTCCAAATTGACGGCTCCTCAAAAGGCGTTTATTACTTTGACTCCCTTAGATTTAAACTTAATACTGATCTTGAGACTCAATCAGTTATGCACACTGTGGAGCCTTGAGCAATGCGTTGGCTTACATCACAATCTATCAACACGGTGAGATATGGGAATATTTTTCGTTACTGGGTGATATGAAGTGGAAAATTGTTGAGAACTGGGAAACAATGGATCTATGAGTGTCACAACAGCTTCAGATTTAAAGGTTGTACACATCCTCAGCATAATTAGAAACTAAATTCAAGAACTTTGTGGCTCGATTCACAGCATACTATAATTAAATTGCTGGATCGAAATTTAACGATGGTCCACCCTTTCAAATATGAATCTGTTAGAAAATAGGTTACGATCAGTTTAAAAGAAATTCAAGAACTAAGGAACAAGTGAAATAAATAAATTTCTGTGATGAGCAGGTACGTTCTGAAGATTTATCCCTACTCAATACTCAAAATCTATTTTCATACCTTGGATTTGCTCCAAAGCAATACTTTAATTGAATAATTGAATCTTTAATATCAACATAAAAACAAATTATAATATGTAACGTAATTGGTCTGTCAGAATTCGATTACACGCATTTCGATTTTAAGATAACTATATCACATGACAGTATTAATTTTTGCAGTTGTTGTTCTACTCTCTCTATCCTTGTCCTGTTTTCTCTAGTTGTAAATGATGTATACTATTTTGGCCTTAGATACAATATCTGTGCATTGACAAGATGTCTTTGTCCTCCTCGAAGCAATAACTGGTTCCAAACTGTCATGTCCGATTGTTATAAACTGTGATAAATGTCTTCTAAACCAACTTATGAGATATATCTTTTCAAACCATTTAACCTTATATTTCTGTTCTTTTGACACAACACGAGTTCATAATAACCGAATCATGCTCAAACATTAGCACATATTCTGTAATTATTGCAGAACATAATTCGTTCACAACTTAGTGATGTATGCATTTTGAAAGATAAAGGTGCCTCAGTAAATAAAAAACAAACTAATAAAACCGTCATGATGAGAAAGTATTTAAGTCAGCTTATATTGAATATTGCTTTGGTGGCAAAACGGTAGAATGCATTAGATGAGTAAAAACTTACTCATTCACTTACCAAATAATTCAGTGGAATCTAGAAATTACTTTAATAATTATAAAATGGAAGTAAAGTAGACAATATCCAGCTAAAAGAAAACAACTTCAAAAAAAATTATTCAAACACGATTAAATAGTAGATTTAATTACCAAATTCTTGTTAGAACTGTGTAATCAGATTGATATTCACTCCACATGCAAGCTTCACCACCAATAATTTGTTGTTCAGTTCCCATTGGAGCATCTTTATGAGATTTTAAAAGAATACAACAATAAAGTGGGCAAGCAGAAATGAATGTTTTAATAGTAAATTAATATCTATTTTCATTTACAAGGGGCGAAAAGTGAAAACAGGATTATAACATGAAAATTTATGAAAATACAGCCAGTAGCTTTTGTGAATCATATTCTCAATGATAAATCCTTTACATCATCACTGTTACTAAATCTATTTCAATTCTACTGATATCCATCTTGTTAATTTCATCTCGTATGAACTAAGAGAAATTTATAACTGGGGTTTACATTGAGTTTCATTGCAAGCATAAGTTCATTAATCTTAGATCACCAATAGAAACGCGAATTCCATGTTAAATGATGATATACCATGATTTTTCATATAAATTATATAGAAAATAAACTACTTACCGTCAGCTGGTTCACACAAATAAAAATTTGTCCACTGTTTAATATCCTTAAGTGAGTCCAAATACCAACAACTTGAATAGATAACATTATAACCTTGAGATAAAGAATCTGATGGACGACCATTCCAGACTTGAATTATCTGCGACTTTTTAAACTGTAAAACAATTCAGCGTACATGAATAAATAATACGAGCATGCGAAATTGGAAATAAAATATGAAAAATATTTTAGTGATTTGAAATTTCGCTTTCTATGTATGAAATACAAAATTAGCAGAATTACAGGAAAAAGTTGTTTGATTTCATTGTGAAATCATAATTACTCTTATTAATCTGTATTGCAGAGTATCGCTGCCAAACTTGCATTGACATTCTCCAGTCGACCAGCTTTGTCTACCCAAACGAAGGGTAAATTAATTGAGTTGGCCTCCTCTATGTGCATTCACAAATTCAGCTGCTCCTGTGGAGATAGCTATATCGGACGTACTTCCAGGCAACCTAACCAACGAATGAGTGAACATCTCCCAGCATGGTTTACGATCCCGTCTCTTCCGTGGCCGGATATGACGTAACTAACGCTTGACATTTTTTAAATTTATTTTATGTTTACACATTTGCTTATTACGTAACGGTTTTGATGTTTTTTAATGATTATTTGAAGTCTATTCATCCACCTTTGACCTACTATTCATAAAACTTTAGTCCACCATTAGAAACCTGGAAGCACTGGACGGCCGTTTCGTCCTGGTATGGGACTCCTCAGCAGTGCGCGTCCACGACTCCTGCAGCCCGCAGGATTGGAACCGAGGACCTTCGGTATTGTGCACGAACGCCCTAACCGTTAGACCACTGAGCCGGTATCCAACAGTCCCATACCAGGACGAAACGGCCGTCCAGTGCTTCCAGGTTTCTAATGGTGGTCTAACATTGATCGATTCATGGTTTCAAAAATGTGTAACTTAACAATCTTCACAACCCCGTAATGCAAAACTTTAGTCATCATATTTTATAATTTTCTTACTACTATCAGTACACTTGTCTTCCTACTATCCACTTGCACTTTTGTCTGTTATGTGTGTAGTGATGTAATCTTTTTCATTTCATTGTGATTATGACTCAAATTGCCTTGATTGGTTTAATATTTTCATATGAATATTCATGTATATTAGAGTAAAGCCTAATGACGATCTAATCGAAAACAATATTGTTCGCTTATATGTGTTGTTCTAATTTTCACAATGGGAATCTTTAATATTCCTAAAAAAACTGTCGTCCGAAGAAATTGTGATGTCAGGATATTCATCCAATATCCTAAGAGAATTATTGGTCAAATCCTACTGGTCAAAATTATGGTCAAATACATCGATGTTGTCTCTTATTGGTCATCCGGACTGTCAATGTCATTTCAAATGTTCTTTCTTATTAGTTGTCCTGACTATCAATGTCACTTGAAATGTTACCTCCTATTGGTCGTCTTAACTGTCAATGCCACAGAATTCGATGCTGTTTCCTATGCGACCGACATGTATAAATACGCATTATCTGTAACATTTTATGACCACGACCAGGACCCGGGTCCCTAGTCCGGGATCCTTCTTCTCTTCTGAATTCGGACCTCGTACTTTCTGGATGCTTGTAGAATACAGGTTCTACTTCATGTCACGTATTCTTATTTTTACTAAATATGGGGGTTGGGATAATCGGATTTGAGTAGCATGTCGTGTCGCCGGATCCTCGCTCTCGTTTTCCGACTAGTTAAACTCGTAATAGTTCAAGTGTATCAAGTCGACGTGCTTACGTGCAGGCGTAACAAGTTATTGTCAACGCGTTCATGAATGAACAGCTTATTTTGATTCGATGAAAATTTTTATTCCAACAGTTAAAATGGAAAAAACTCTTTAAAGTTTACCACCAGGAACCGACTGTACAACCCGGCGAAAATTCAGACTTAAATTATTCTTTTTCTTCATTTTCATATATCATACATAGGCAAACGTTGTTTGTACGACGGTGGTAATAAGAAGCCAAGTACGGCATGACTATTTATAATCAGGCAATCATAATAGGCTAGACATGTAATGAGCTAGTAAGCATACACATACACACAATCAAATATACGATTGACGATATTGTTCTTGAATTATTTAAACAATTAATCATTCGAGCTAGTAGAATGACTATGTGCGTAGGCAATGCCTAGGCAACATGCGTATATAAGCTCAACAATGATAAAAGCACAAAATGTATGTGAGGTGCTACAAATTTATCAAATTATATTATATTTCGACTTTACCTCGGTCACCTGATGTAAGACATCGTGCCATAAAATTAAGTTTCGTTTTAATTGAGGATTCTTCCGGCCTATTTCAGTAACTAAATTCTGTACACTATAGAATGAAAAAAATTATGGAAATGAAATACAGAATTATACAATCTAAGAGGAAATTTTAGGTTACATTCACCTATTCTCATATGTAATAAATCGAAATAATGGTGAATAAATATATATTCACTGATCAGTAAAATAATTTTTCGTTAACTGAAAATGAATAAATGGTTCTATAACCACTAAAGCATATTCGTAAATTCAAGTTACCTCCAGTGTTCTAAACCAACTAATTAGATTCTTTCAGGTCTCTATTGATAGATAACGACAATCAAATCTATTACATTCAAAACCCGTACGACAAGAAATAAAACATGTCCCAACGGCAAGTTTGATGGAGTAGCACAGTTGGCTATCAAGCTCTATTGATATCCAGAAGTTTTTGGTCATTTTTATTAGATTCATATGCTGAAAGGAAATTCGATTCAATGAAATCTGTACCGTCATCTCATTAGTAACACATATCCCAACCACCTCAAATGATGTAGTTTCACCACTTCATCAATTGATCTGCCATCCTTACCTAGCACCCGTTTCCTAATAACAAAGTTGCTGACTCGGTTGTCCCAGGATATACGAGCAATGCTTCTTAAACATCTATGATCGAATACTAGTAACCTACGAATATCTTCTACTCTTAACGGCTATGTTTCACAGCCATATAGGAAAATGGAGCGAACTGCTGCGCAGTACACCCGTCCTTTGGTTAGCGAACAGATATCTCGCCTACGCCATAAGTGACGCAATTTGGCAAAAGCCAATCGAGCCTTCTGTATCCGCGCCGAGGTTTCGTCAGTCACCAGCCCATCAGCACTGATGGGACTCCCCAGATAAGTGAAGCGGTCTACACGTTCGACTACTTCACTCCCTATCACTAGTTCAGGTGCCGATACAACCCGATCACGAAGCAACATTTTGCATTTCGAGGGGGAAAACCGCATCCCGAACATGCTCGCATTATTGCTTATGGTAGTCAGAAGACTCTGCATTTTGTCAGCGTCTTCACCGAATAGAACTATGTCATCGGCATATTCTAGATCAGTAAGCGACTTTCCTAGTAGAAGGTCAACCCCTGAAAAATCTGACAAGCTTAATGTTAACTCTAAGAGCATGTCTATGATAAAATTAAACAAGAATGGAGAGAGTAGACATCCCTGACGGACACCACTTGCAGTAGAGAATTCAGATGACAGTTCGACATATGCTCTCACCCGACCAGTAGTGTTCGAGTAGAGAGCTTGTATAAGGTTAATGTACTTCTTTGGTACGCCTTTCAATGACAGACACTGTCACAGAACCTCACGATTCACTGAGTCAAATGCCGCTTTCAGGTCCAGGAACACAACTATTGTCGGACGTCTAAATGTGTGTCTGTGTTCCAGAACCTGTTGTAGTGTGAAGATGTGGTCTATATGACCACGTCCAGGTCGGAAACCAGACTGGTTTTCTCGAGTCTGCTCTTCACGAGCTCTAGTTAGACGTCTAAGTATAATGGAGGCTAACAGTTTAGAAACTATATTAGTTAGACTTATTCCCCAATGATTGTCACAAGAGGACTTTTGTCCTTTCTTGTAGATTGGGACAATCAGCGACTGAGATCAGTCAGATAGGATTACGTCCAGTTCCCAGATTCTACCTAGGATCTCAGTCAACCTAGCTGCTAAAACTGGACCACCGTCCTTAAATATCTAAGAGGTCAGTCTATCAGGACCTGCTGCTCTACCTTCCTTTAGATTTCCTATTGCTTTCTCAACTTCACGTAAACTGGGAGGACTTAAATCGATTTGCGATTCAGGATGACTGGAGATCGTGGGCAATCGAAGTGTGGCTGAAGACCAGTTGAACTGGTCCCTAAAGTGTTCTGCCCATCGGTCCAATCTCCTGGATTGAGAATGGATAATAAGACCATCCTTTTCCGAGATAGTCTCACTCACATTCGGGTTCCTAATACCGGTTTCTTTGATAAGGCGGAAAAGTTGTCTAGTGTTGCCTATCATCGCTGCCTTTTCCATCGCTTTTGCTTTCGCTACCCACCACTGTTCGCGGTCGTTACGTAGGCTTTTTATAAGTATGCGCCTAAGCTAACTACGCTCTTCCTCATGTTCAGAGTCAGGTGGGATGCGTTTTCGAGCATCCATCAGTTCGGTGGATGCGACTGAAATCCACGGCTTCATCCTAGCCTTATGGTTTACCTTGCTAGCAGATATCAGTGTATTTTCATATTATTGAAATTAGTTATAACCTCTAAAGATGTTACCAACCGGACATATTTTTTTCTGGCCTTAGTTATATTTGCATCCAAACAATTTGTCAATGTTCAGCTGAGACTGTTTACAATCAGATTAACTGAATAAATAATTTAAATCATCCAATAAGTAGTTGAAGTTCTTCAAGCTAACAATCTATGAGCATAGCTGCATGTATTTATAACAAATCAGTTCATAGTTCCACTGAGTGTGAACATAAACTGGCATTCCATTGAATTAATTCTCTGTACAAATTTGAATTCCGATCCTTTTTTTAAACGGTACTCAAACTGAAGTTGATTCGTAGTGAATACCTTCTACAGTTATAATTTATTCGTTTTTTAATGTATTTTGTTTTGAAAAATCATGAACTTGAGAATATAAAATTTTCAAAAATGAACGATACACGAAGGGTAAATCGAGCAGCTTCTTTATCTTGACATGGTGAGGTCAAGTGAATGATGCTACTCGGATCCTGTATGCGCGTTTCCGAGACGCAGCATACATCGATGGCACGAGATTTTAAAGTCCTAGCTAATGATGCCTGTTGCCTTATTTGACACAATGTCCGTACACTAAATGCTCCAACATGTAGTTTAGAACGGGGTTTTAGGAGACCAGGAACGACGTTTCGCGAACTCACATCGTTTGCATTAGCTGTGCACTGTAATAAATGAATGTGATAAGAGTTAGTCGTGGAGATAGGAGAGGTACTAGGGGGTATAGGAAGGATTCGATTTTGACCAATTCGGTCTCGTGTGCTGTTACGGGTATGAGGGCGGTTGTCACTTCCCGGCTGCCCACACCGTGGAAGGTTGTTTCTTGAGGGACCTGAAAAGGAAGATAGATTAATGTTGGTCTTGGAGACCTGGGCGCGTGACCGCAGAGACCAAGGGACAACTGCTTGAGGCCGGTCACGCACGGCCTTTTTATGAGAAGCTTTTTGAGTATTAGCTACGCTCTTGAAAGCCCTTAGTGAGCACCCTTACCGACGGAGACGGAAATCCGTGAGGTAAGTTGAGGTGTGACATTTTTAGGGTCGACCTTTTCTAACCCTTCCTTCCTTGTGAGAAGGCAGCATCACTGCAGATGTGGATTGTCCGAGGGAAACACCTTACTGTTGTCACACCCCTCTGCAGTCAGCAGTACGACTTCGTCCTCAGACCTTGAGTAGCTGCTTTTAGTCTCATCGCTCTCCAATCGACCTGCCTGGCATGGTAGAATCTTCAGAAACATAAGTTCCAGCCAATATAGCTCGGTTGGGTCATCACGATAGGCAAGCCCGACCACCATGTCAAGGTAGCAGCTTCGGTCGGGACGTCCATATATAAAATACTAAAATTCCAAAACTCAGCTTTCATTTCAACAAAATTTTATTTACTATTAAAAAAGGCTTTTGCTAATACTCTTCTCAAAAAATTAAAAACAAAGAAATATCGTGTGAGACTCATACACGCAAACTTCAACGCCGAACTCTTATTTGCCTTTTATCAATTAGTACAAAAATAACTACTATTCAATAGATTGATGTAAATTTTATTTATCCAGCAATCTAAAACTGATCACTTTCCCTCTGTCAACATCGAACATTGAATAGTCCTGTTAGTTCAAGCCCACATGATGTAAGTTAGTTTGTTCTTGATTATAAAGACAAATATTGCTAGGAAAATTCTTCTAATTCATTCTTTCAAAAAAAGAATACTCAAATAATTTCTTTCACTTTCAAGATCTTATCAATATCCATCTTTTGACTTCTTTATTGCTACTTTAATACTGATTCGTTATCAAACTATTTTTGTCAATCTAGCAATTTTTCAGCTGGATTTTTCAATTTTTACAGATAACTACATTGATTATTATAATCCTGTTTCTTCCAATCACTCAATTAATCACTAGACATTAGTTTATAACCATTGTGGAATTATATAATGGTTATGGTACATTTTGTTGTACAGAGTCACGATGAAAAAGTAATTAGGAACAAAAATTTCCCCGCTCTATTCTTTTTACATAATCGTATAGACGTGAGTCTTCCCTACAGTTATACAAGTAGATATTTTCTGATAAACTAAACATTGTTCGACCTCAGGTGCCCTATTACAGTAAATCTAGCACGTTAGAACACAAAAATAAAGAATATCTGCAGACTATATTTAAGAAAGTAAATATTCATAAGTAATGATGAAACAGAATTATCATTTCAAAAAACGCTCGTAAAAATAAGCATACCGAACTGAGAAAATAATGTTTTTTAGGCAAATTATCTTAGGGATAATATCGAAATTATTGCGGTGTTTCGAAATGAGATACTGAAAACACAAGATTTCTACAATAAGCATTATGAAAAAAATAAACATTATTTACAAAACTGATGAAGAACAATCTTAAAATATTTTTAAACAACTATACCGAAACATTTTGATTAGAAAAAATATTAGTAAATTACCGTCTCCAAAAATAGTTAGTCCAAAATGTTGAACTGAACTGCCCAGTAGACTCGACATTATTTAAGATTTTAGGATCACGTTCCCTATAAAAGCAGATATATATATAGATATATATATATATATATACAACATGGAAAATTCATAGAATTCATTAAAGTAAATCAATATGATTGAATCAAGTCACGTTACGGGATAAGTAGAGCGTTTTGGGGATTTCTGAATTTCATTGAAACTATGAAACGATAAACGTTAGACTATTACTGGAAACCTGGAAGTACTGGACGGCGATTTCATCCTAGTATGGGACTCCTAGGCAGTGCTTATCCGCGCACTTGCACAGGGGAGTCTATCCAATGCGTTCAGTCTTGAGCGACAATGCCTAATCTCCGGACCACTAAGTGGCATTCAACAACAATCAAGATACGATATTGCGCGACCTTACCCACTGTCTTCTGTGGGTAGCTGCCTCACACTTAATACGGCTTAGCTCAATTGGCAGTCTTTTCACCAGAAATGCAGAAATATCGTAGATTGACTTATCTTAAACATCAACACTTGGGTGGTGGCTCAGTGGTTCGGATGTTAAGCGTTTGCACTTAAGGACAAAGGTTATGGGTTCGAATCTCATGCGCGAAGTCGTGAAAGTGCCCAGCCCAATATTTTAGACGCTATTAGTTAAACTGATTTCTCTATGATTGACACAAGAGGACTTTTGTCCTTTCTTATAAATTAGGACAAACAGGAATCGAAACCAGTCAGGTGGGATTACGTCCAGTTCACAGAATCTACTTAAGATCTCCGTCAATGTAACTGTTAAAACTGGAACACCATCCTTGAAAATCTCAGGGGTAGGCCTGTTACGGCCTGCTTCTCACTTCACATTTCCTATTGCTTTTTCAATTTCATCAGGATTCGGAGGACTTACATCCACTTGCCATTCAGGTTGACCGGAGATGGTGAGTAATAGAAATGTGGTTGAAAGACAGTTGAGTTGGTCCTAAAAGTGTTTTGCCCATCGGTATAATTTCCTGGGTTGAGAATAAATAATAAGCCCATCATCGCTAATGGTGGGATTCCTAATACCAGTTTCCTTGATAAGTTTGAACAGTTGTCTACTGTTACCTATCTCTGCTGTCTCTTCCATCTCTCTTGCTTTTGCTACCCACAACTGTTCGCGATCATTACGTAGGTTTCTTATCAGCCTGCGCTTAAGCCAACTCCGCTCCTCATCGTGTTCACAGCCAGAATGGATTTCCGAGTATCTATCGGTTCAGTAGATGCTACTGAAATCCAATGTTTCTCTCTAACTTCATGGTTCACTTTATTAACAGATATCACTGTTGTTTTCACAGCATTTCGGATATCATTCCGAGATGCCTCGAGTTTGGAATCACTAACATGGCTGCCTGACTGTTTTTATAGTCGCTTCTGAAATATATTCTTAGCTTTGCTATCGTTAAGTAGAACTGCAAGGAGTTCCATCGCTAAGTCTTTCTTACGTTCAATACGCGCTAATACTAGAGCATGGTTTGAATGTAAACATGTGCCCCAGAATGAGTGGCTGTGTTTTTCTAGTCTCTCCTAAAAGATATTTTTATCTTTGCTATCATTAAGTAGAACTGCAAGGGGTTTCCTCGCTGCATCTTTCTTACGTTCAGTAAGCTGCAGACAAATAGGTGCTCGTACTGAAGCATGATCTAAATCTAAACATGCGCACCAGAATGAGCGGCAGCCTTCTATCGAGCGTCTCCATCGGAAGCTGATAGTGATGTGATCTAGTTGGGTCATATGGTGGTGGGACGAATCAGGGAGTCACCATGTTACTAGATGTTTTTGCTTGTGCTTAAAGTTAGTATTTGCTAGAAATTGATGGTTATCTGAGCACAGTAGCAGCAGACAGTCATCACTATCTGTTGTTTGGGCAGTTTTATTGCATTTCTAGATTTAATGCATCGAAAATATGAACATTTGTGAGCATATTATCATGAAAGCCAAAATGTTAACTTGATAAACACCCAACAGAAAAATATTTTTACGAATGCTTTGAAAGTGAACTAATTGACGACATCACAAATAGAAATAATAATTGCGGAAATGGCTGAATTATCTTTAGATCAAGAGCCACTGAATATCCAAGAGCAATAAAAATTGGCTTGATTCCATCATGGGACTCATCGGTAATAAGTATTCACGACCCCATTACCAGGGACTAAACCTAGGTCTTGTATATCGCTGGATCTCAGCTCGATCGGATTTGATCGAGCATACTGAAGTGTGGAAACTTGTCTAAATGATTTGATATCATATCATATATGCTAGGCGGTTAGAGCTAGTAGGTAGGAAACGATAGACCAATGTTTCGTGCTAGTTAGTAATTTGCATCACGGGGTTGTGAAGATTGTTAAGTTACACATTTTTGAAACCATGAATCGATCAATGTTAGACCACCATTAAAAACCTGGAAGCACTGGACGGCCGTTTCGTCCAGGTATGGGACTCCTCAGTAGTGCGCATCCAAGACTTCTGCACCCTGTGAATTGATCAAGTTAGACATTACACCGTTAGATGCCGGCTCAGTGGTCCGATGGTTAGGCGTTCGCCTACAATTCCGAAGGTCCAGGGTTCGAATCCCGCGGGGTGCAGGAGTCATGGACGCGCACTGCTGAGGAGTCCCATACCAGGACGAAACGGCCGTCCAGTGTTTCCCGGTTTTTAATGGTGGTCTAAAATTGATCGATTCATGGTTGCAAAAATGTGTAGTTAGTAATTATCAGCAAGATGTGCCAGTGATCTTCAAAAGACGTTCAGAAGCTGGGTGATGCGTGTTTGAATCCTACACCTTGCCAACAAGTACCATGTAGCACAAACCTAAAGTTCACGGTTTCATTTTGATTATTTCCAACAATCTAACAGCAGGCTACAAATGAATAAAAAAGCTGTTCTATAGAGAGTATAAGCTTTGCGAAAGAGAAGATATTTCACAAGAAAATAAACGGAGAAAATAAAGGGTATTTGATAACCGACCAACATATTGTTTCAACTTCATCACCGCCTAGATGAATAGAATCATCTAAAAATAACTGGAAAACTTCACGGAGTAAATTTTCCAAAAATTCATATGTGTTATTTGATACTGGATTGAGTGGACCAAAATGACCGCTCTTAGAACATTGAGACATTATTTCTGGATGAGATAATGACAAACTTCTGGTATGACCTACATGAATTCACAGAAATAAAAAAGGAAAACAAAGCTATTTGCAAATAAATTCCGATGCGTGAAAAGTTATATGAATTAACTTCTGTAACAATAATATTAAATAGATATTCAAACAGCTTTACTGACTGAATTCTGCATTGTATTCTGTGAAAGAGATAAAAGTGAATTTATTTACAAATCTTTGACGCAGAAAGTTATCATGATATTTATAATTCAAATTTGATAAAATGATGATGATTTAGCAACGTAGAAATTTGATATTATAAATAATATGATTTTTAAAAATATCAATACGTTGAAGTAAAAACCACTTTAAGGTACAACTGAAATAGCAGTTCACAATAGAAAATAAGATCTTCAACATTCGTCAGCTATAAAATATATGCTGATAGTATTTTTACAAACCCGTTTGAGAAGATATCAAACGAGAATGTGCTTTCAAAAATTTATCAAAAATTAACTGAAAACATTTTCATAAGGTGAACCAACAATGCTGCAAATAAGTCCCGTACGTAGCTACTACCTTGATGTGTTGGTATGTGTTGGCATGCCTGTCATGATGAACCAACCGAGCTATATTGGCTGAGATATATGTTCCTGTAGGTTCTACAATGCTAGGCATGTCGACTGGAGAACGATGAGACCAAAAAGAGCTACTCAAGGTTTGAGGGCGAAGACGTACTGCTGACTGTAAGGGAGTGTGACGGCAGTAAGGTGTTTCCCTCGGACAACCAGCATCGGCAGCGATGCTACCTTCTCACAAGGAAGGAAGGGTTTAGAAAAGGTCGACCCTAAAAATTTCACACCTCACCTTATCTCACGGATTTCCGTCTCCGGCAGCAAGGCCACTTTAGAGTGGAGCTAACGCTTTAGAAAACTACCACAAAAAAGTTGTATCTTACCAGCCACAAGCAGTTGTCCCTTGGGCTCTGCGGTCAGGCATCCAGGTGGCTCAGACCAACGCTAATTTACCTTTCCAGGTTCCTTATTGATGTACCTATCTACTGTGAGCGCAGTTGGGAAGTGACAACCGCCCTCATAACCGTAAAAGCACACGAGACAGAAGCGATGAAAAACCAATCCTTCCTACCCCCCTTAATACTTCTTCACAGCTAAACCTTTCATACGTTTCGAGTTCATGAAAAGTTGTCCCTGGTCTACAGAAACCCTACTCTACACTACATGTTGGAGCTTTCAATGTTCGAACATTTATCAAAATAGGCAAACAGCTTCGCTAGCTAAGATTCTACAATCTTGCTCAATCGACATATGCAGTGACTCCAAAACGAACTAACAGGATCCGAGTAAACCACCAATTTGATTTCATCTTGTCCAGATAGAGAATCAACTAGGTTTACGCGTCCTAATTCTTGAAGCTCTAATGCTGCTTCTGTAGCACATTTACCGTATACAGGCTCTTTACTCGAATCATTGCCCGTAAGCAATGCTGGTGTTAGATAACGGGTACTAGGTAAGGATAGCACATCAATAGTGATAGCAAATCCATAGATGAAGTAATGAAACCTCATCAGCTTTGGTGATTGGGACATGTGTTGCGAATGCCCGACCACCCAGACGAGCTGTTTTGTGATGTAGGAGTAGGTTGGAAGAAGACTAGGGCCGGTCAGACCGAAACATGACACAAATTCATGAAGTCACTGACAAGTGGACTGAGTCATGTTGGTAGGTGTAGACTAGCTGGTTGGGATCCGCGAGATGATAGTAATCAATGCTTAGAAATCTTGAATGACATAGCTCAAAAATGTTTGCGATGGCGCAGATGTATTCATTCTTTTTCTTCTCCCGGGTTTTAATCTTCTGAATTCCTCATCACCTTTGTCTTTCTCGTTTTAAATTTATTTCAGTAGATCTTACTTCTTGAATAATATCTTCGAACCCTATTCTCTCCGATTGCACCTCATACTTCTACTCCTATGGGATGAGTTGAAAATTCCGTCTCCAATGTGGTATGGCAACTTATAGTGATGTACGTACTAACGAAGTTGTAACTGACTGAATGCTGCAACTAGGTTAAACAAATTCTCATGTTATATATGCAAGGCTCTCAGTTTTCCTGTTGTTGACATCGAAAACTGTAACTGATATGTCATTATTGGCATATATAGATCTTGAGTTGATTGACTACTGTTACGATGTTTATCCAATATCCTAAGAGAATTATTGGTCAATTCCTATTGTTTAATTCCTACTGGTCAATTTTATGGTCGTCCTAGATATCAATGTCACGTACTCCAGTGTTGTTTCTGATTGGTCGTCCTGAAATTCAATGTCACTTCAAACGTCGTCTTAACTGTCAGTGTCGCAGACTTCGATGCTGTTTCCTATTCAACCTAAATGTATAAATACCCATTATCTGTAACTTTCTAACTTCCTAAGTCCGCGGTCCTTGTTCTCTTCTGGATTCGGACCTCGTACTTTCTGGATGATTGTAGAATATAGGTTCTACTCCATATCAATCGTCTTCTTTCACTCAATGGAGGTTGGTACACTCGGATTAGAGTAGCATGTCGTGTCGCCGGATCCTCGATCCTCGCTCTCATTTTCCGACTAAGGTAAACTCGTAATAGTTCAAGCATATCAAAATGACATGTTTACGTTCATGCGTAACACTAAGTATGACCTAGATGATTTGATACGATGCATAAACGTGAAGCAATAATATAAGCGAGCGATAACAAGAAATGTATGCCCTAAATTCATTGATTTTCTAAACTATAGACAAACAAACAAATTTAAGTCAAAACGCTTATTTCAGATTCAACTAAGGGTGATAGTGTGGGCGTATTTGTGCAATATTTTGAATTGTATTTAAAAATGAGTCATCTATGGTGAGAGTTTATGCGCCTTAAACTGTAAATTTGAGGCTTGAAAATTTTCACCATACCAATTTTAAAAAAGGATACTTTTTCTAACTTAATCTAGAGAAAATTTTAGAAAACAGTGCATTTTGAAATAGGCTTGTCAATCACATGTGAGAAGCTAAAAAGCCACTCAAATAAACAGTAATTAGAATTGTTTGAAATCTCGACAATTATTAAACCAAACTTAAGCCTTTAAATTTCAAAATTTTTAGTAAATAAAGACACCATAGTTTCTTGCTTTACTTTAATCCGATCCTTTTTTCCTCCATATATAAACCTGTATTCTTTTACTTTTAAGCTGTATCTCATCGTATCTTCTCTTCTTTTTACAACGTAGAACTTCGTACGTAGTACATCAGTTCACGTGGTCATACCACATAAGCACAGAGACGCAATTGTCGATTGAAATACCATAGTAATGGAGGTAGTAGAAGTATTAGCGACCATCAAAAAGATTTGTGATCGAAGATGTAATTCGAGAATTATATCCCAGAGGAATCCATTTAAAAAGAGAGAAAGACAGTCAAGAGGAATTCAGGAGGTCAGAATTTGAGAGAAGACAAAAAATGGATGCATCCGCACTACTGCAAAAGATTCTGAGCCATGTCATTGAAGGTCTCTAACCATCGGTTATTATCGTTTCGCAGACCACAACCAGGTAGTCCACACCTATCAAAATGGCTCAGTCTTGTTGTCAGTGACTTCATGGATTTGTGCCATGTTTTGGTTTGGCTGCCTCTAGCTTTCTTCTAACCTACTCCTACACCAGGCTTTAAACGATAGTATGATTAAAAAATTGTTTCACTCAAGTAAAATCAAACAATAAAGAAGTTTATACTGAGACGACTTTCCATCAAAATATAAAAAACAAACAGATCCTTGGTATATGGATGAAGCTGGAAGGAAACTAAGTTGCTGTTAGTTCCAAAACAGTAACCAACAAGGGTTACTGATGTGCGACTGTACAATCTTGTTTACAAGAATTAGATTGTAATCCGACTCACACTTTATATTAGTCGGTGGGTATCTGAGTAAACAAACCGTGAATAAACGTACTTATAATAGTCAGTCCCATCAGGTAATTGCTTTACCATGATTCCTAGCACTTGAAATTAACAAGTGTTAACAACAGTTTTATTCTATTTCAAGAACTTATGTATGGTTTGTTTCATAGATAAACTTAGAATATTTAGGAGCTTCTTTAAGACAGAAAGAAGTGAAGTTCCTGAGGTTTGTTTTGATTAAGATCTACTAATTTCTATCAATACCCATGTCTAAACCATCCACATATAAATAATAATAAGAAAACTGGCGGATCGCCTGTAATTTTATATTGTGAAAATAACTTTGAAATATTTAACTTCGTTACTTGATGATTTTGTTGCGCAAAAGTATTAAAATTTTAAAGACAGGTAAAAGTGTTACTGTATTGTTTAAGGGATTAATGCTGATTTTGCTAACTATAAGCTGAAATCCTGTTCAACGTATCAGAAGCTTTAGATAATTAGTGAAATAAACCCTTATATAATTAAGTTCCGTTATTTATTGCACAAACCTGTATGCGATTGTCGAATTTACCAGTCAATAAAAAAATTTTTAAACTCAAAGTCTGCAGAAAGAGTAAAATAACCCTTGTTTTTGGTTTCAAGTCAGGTTTTCTTCAAAGTAGATATGCATGGTGTTGATAAGGTGCTTTTATACAAAAAAGGCCAGAAAAATAATACTAGATATCCTGAGAAATAATCAATAGTGGTTCAGAAAACCCGCAACATGAAAGCCTTACAATGGACTTCTGTTGTTTGCTGCTGAAAAAAAAGATATATATATATATATGTCTTGAATCAGCAAACAACCTGAACAGTACTGAGACACCTTCGAATACTAGAAGCTAAAAATGAAGATAAAAGTGAAACAAGAACCTCTGGATTTAAAGAACTTAATTAATTGGAGAAATAACAAAGTTTCTAAAAGTCAATTAGCATAAGTAAGTTTATGAACCTTGAAAAATAACAAGCAACTTGATATATAGGATGGTAGTAAAGTACAGGATAAAAGGTGTGTATTTATTAAATAACAATACCTGGTATATCGAATTCAGGAATAACACGAATGCCTCGCAATCGAGCAAACTCCAAAATTTCCTTAATATCATTTGATGTATAAACCAAGTCTTCTCGATAAGCACCCTAGAAATATCCAAAGACATATATACTAACACCTGCACAAGGTAACAAATGATGAAAGCAATAAAAAGTTAAACGAAAAAAGAAACAACTGAAGCTAAAGCACGATTAGTTGAAATTAAAAAACGGAAAACATGTAGTGCCTCCACATTTATTTGCATCCGCTTACATTTAATTTGCTCAAGCCCTTTCGATTAATTTCTTTAACCAAGCCATTGGCTTAGCAACAACTTGTATGTACCATTGGCTTTTATGATTGTATGGTTTGTATGAGCTAGTATGACTGAGCATTGCTTAACGCCTACGCATATATGCATCCTATTCGCTTTAATATTAATCTCTTCAATACCACGATGACTAAGACATTTTCCTTTGTATACATACGAACATTTTAATCTTATTAACTCATTCGCTCATTCGCATATTCGCTCGCTAGTGTGTCTGCTCGGTCTGTCTGTGGTCTGCTATCCTTATTGTGGTGTGCTACAATAAACGTATACGATACTTGGAATTCATCTTCTGATTTATTAACCGTCAGGCGTCATTTGGATAGGACAATCTGAACGAGCTTATTACGAAACGTAAGAACACGCCCATAATCGGCACACTACAAACATATACTTGACTAACCTAATCTTTTAATTTAAAGATAACAATTTAACTTAAAGAAACCACTTCTTTAGTATCGATAGTAAGAATCCTCTTATTGATAGGAACTGGTCATTTTCATTTAGTATATGCTCATCTTGTGTGCGTTGCCTCGATATTGCCTTTAGGTTACAAGCATTATAAGTAGAAAAAGATAGCGGTTAGTAGTGGAATAAGTTTGATCAATTACAGTCCTAACTATCAACGGGAAGATTTAAACTACCAATACAAATGAGTTAGACTTCACCCCATTGTACAAGCCAGTGGATATGTGGACTCAGTAGCTAAGCGGACAACATGATGGCGTTTGAAACGAACGGCACTGGATTTGAGTCTCGGAATCAACATCAAATCTGAGATGCAGGTGCATTCAGTTAACGAGTCCTGAATAGGAAGAAACGAGCATCCTGGATTCCAGTGTTAGCAACTATCCATCTCTACTCACAGGTATGTTGCTACGAAAAAAAGCCACTGTAGGTGGTCAATGACTAACGGTCAAACATATCATGAGATAAAAAATAATTCATTTTAATAAACAAGTTTTAACAAAAATATAAATAAAAGCAACTAGGATTTTGAAAATTAATCATTACAAGACTGAGAAAAGCAATGGTTAGTGAGATTATTATACTTAGTATAGTAGTACACTTGACATATGGTTAAATACTGATAGCCAAAATTCTTCTTAAACAGGAAAAAGTTGTTCAGTCACAAAAGTATTTAAAACGGAGTAAAATGATCACAGGGAGAGAAATATTGTTTTTCAATACGGAAAGTTAGATAGTTATGTTTCAACTTAGTACTTTAAGATATTTTTCCCATCATGCGACATGAATGTCCTAGAGTATGGTCCCGTATTAGATCATGGATGAACACTACAACGTAGTCTCCGATTAAGTGAAGCATGTCTAGATCTACCTAATTTCCGAAGACTTATCATCTAATAACAGTAAACAATAAAAATTATCTTCCGGTTATAAAAGTTTTAATAATGAATTAATGAAATTTTTCAAGTTGAAAAAACTTATCATTCTCAAATAAAACATACCTGAGCTGAAAGTTCAGGAAATACATTACTTTGATAAGGAAATGACTGGTCATCCACAATATGCCAATGTAAAACATTTAATTTGTTATAACTCATAGCTTCCTAAAGGAGAGATAGAAAGTATATCCAAAATAAAAGCGTTAACGAAATATATACAAAATATGAATATATAATCAAGTTAGTTTGTAAACATCGGTAACAACGATATCACAATAAGTGAGAAAGAACAGACTAGGTAGATGGGGTTAATCAGTCAGTCAGCCAGTCAACAACAACATCGAACTTCGTACGTACATACATCAGTTCAAATAGCCATACCGCGTCAACAAAGAGATGTGATGGCCACTTCAAATCCCATAGTAGTAGAGGTACTAGAAATATTAGCAGTAATCGGAGAGATTAGGGTTCGAAGATATTATTCAAGAGGTAGAATCGAGGGAAATAAACCTAAAAGCAAACGATAAAAGTGATAAGGAATTCATAAGGTTACGATTTGAGGGAATACAAATAATGAGTGCACGTGCGCCATTGCAAACGATTTTGAGCCATGTCATTCAAAGTCATCTGTCATCTCGCGGATCCCAACTAAGTAGACTACATTTACCAACATGACTCAATCCACTTGTCAGTGACTTCATGGATATGTGCCATGTTTTGGTTTAGCCGCCCCTAGCGTTCTTCCGACCTATTCCTGCATGGTAAAACATAGCTAGCATAGGCAACATATATCTTAACCACCTCATCATCATCAACATCAACGTAGAACTTTGCACGTAAGTACAGCAGTTCAAGTTGCCATATCACATTAGCACAAAGACACAATTGTCAACTCAAATCCCATAGTAGTAGAGGTAGTAAAAGTATTAGAAGTAATCCGAGAGATTATGGTTCCAAGATGTTATTCAAGAAGTATAATTCAGTGAGATAACTTTAGAAAGAGAAAGACAGAGGTGATGAGGTATTCAGAAGGTTAGAATTTCATAGAACACGAAGATTAAATGCACCTGAGCCATTGCAAACGGTTTTGAGCCATGTCACTCGGGATCTCTAACCATCGACCCCAACCAGGTAGTCGACACCTACCGACATGACTCAGTCCACTTGTCAGTGGACCTCAACTAATGAAGTTTTAATAATTAATCTATTGATCTACCACCCCTACCTAGGACCCGTTTCCTTACGATTTTATATCTTATATGTTATTTTAGACTGATCATTTGGCTAGACATATGTGTGTAACTTAACAATCTTCACAACCCCCGTAATGCAAATACATAGTTGTCACAAGTCGAAATTCATTGTACACAAAGCAAAAAATGATTTAGTAAATAAACAATTTACTAAAGTGTAACAAACCAATGAAAAATAAGTAAGCTTTTCATAAACTCTTCAGATAGGCAAGATAATATGTAAATGAAATAGACATTATATTATTCAATGAGTTTTAAGTATACAGTAAAAGATAATGCTACATTATATCGTTAAAAAAACTTACCAAGTTCAATAAAATAACAGATTTGCTCATAAAATGCCTAGAAGTGTCAATCATTAGTCCACGATGTTTGAAACGCGGAAAGTCTACGATGTACGTTTGATTAACAAAAATCTATAGAGAACATAACAGTAATGAAATGAAATTAGAAAACACTTCTCACAACTTAACCTTTAATATTGACTGCAAAAGTAAAATGGCTTTAAAGGCAATTGTAAACTCAAAATGAATGCCGATTAAAATTTTGATGAAAATCGAATAGCGCAGTTAAATAGAGATTGCATCTATTTTTAAATGTCCAAGTAACTGATACACCATTTTATCCGAGTGAAATTGATTTATAGACAAATACATGAACTACATTTATTATTAATGTCAACAATGCTTGGTTATTTCGGTTCATATCGACAAATTAAACAAAAAGGAGATTTCATTCATTGGTGAATAATGTATTCAGGAAAAACATTACAGAAATAAACGTAGGAAAAACAAATTTTAATTGGTGAAAGTACGTAAGCGCAAAACACAATAGAAGATTCAGAGAAATGTCCATTTAGTAAGTCAGTCAGTTGCAACGTAGAATTCAGTACGTACGTACATCTGTTCAAGTTGTCATACCACATCAGCTCACATAGATGGAACTGTCATTTCAAATCCCATAGTAGAGGTAGTAAAAGCATTAGCAGCAATGGAGAAGAAGTATACATATGTAAAGTGATCTATTATAAGGATAGAATGAATTGTAAAAAAGAGGGGAACTAGTAATAGTAAAAACGTAAGGATCGAATTTCCATAATCTAGATTAGGGTTTAGCTCATCGTGAATTTTTAGTGTAAATAAAAGCGATTCACCAAAACATATATACTACTATTTATATTTAATTGTCGCACAGGTAACGGGATTAGATTACAATAGAATCAAATAACACTCGATTCGGACTGATATGTTCGCGATAATTAAGATACAACATGGTATTAGCGAACAGAACGTATAACCAGCGACACAATAACAAGACAAACAGGAAGAATACGTACTCCACAAGCAACCTGGAACGAACGAACAACAAGCACTTAATTAGGGAGTAATATATACAAAACAAAAAGGCGCCCTTAAACCAGCCACAAAATAGTGCACTAGAAGAACAAACGAACTGATGACATTAAAGTCGTTTCAGATGGGAAAAACAAAGAAAGTAATACAAGGAGCTTTTGGTGAAAAAATAAGAAAATCAAATTTCGATAAGTAAATTACAAAATTAAGATGTTTACCAAGCGATTTCTGAGGATCTAGTATCCCTAACGCCAACATGCACATTATGAGACCTGAAGGTTCTAAATTTAATAGTGTATGGGATCGTGGGTGCTCATTGTTGGGGAACCTCAAATTTAAACGAAACAGCTATCCAAAGTTTCTTGAGTTGTTTCATCTTTTTATGTGAATCAATACGTGACAAAGATACTGCCTGCTTATACCTAGAGTGAAAAAATTAATTGTACTTAAATAAAATTGTTGAGATCACATCAGGAGAAACTGAAGGTTGTGTGGTATACAAAACGGAACAAAAAATGTGGGGAAAAAACAGAAACTGAGACGAGTTCATAAATGAGAACATAATGACTAAGTTTATCACTAAACGTTAGAAACACAGTACCAAGAGGTTGAAGAATAATAATAAATTTCCTATGTATGTTACTATATAGATATGTTTCTATATATGTTACAATAACATATGTATTTACTGTTTTCTGAACTTTTAAGATAATATCCTCAAGTCCACACTAAAATAGAAGTGATAAAATCAGGCAAAGCTGTTCAACCACACTTTTAGTTTAATAAAATAAAAAGAGCTGAGTATATGATGTGACCTTACCTGGAATGCTTCTCTGAATTGGGTTTTTAATTACACCTATCTTTAGCAAATTTTTTTTTACAACAATCTTATTCAAGTTCGTGACAGTTTAGGTAATAAGAAAAAGTACGTTTTTTTAACTAACAACACATTTGGTGTTCATGTTCAGACGTAA
This sequence comes from Schistosoma turkestanicum, assembly GCA_944470395.2. NCBI lineage: Eukaryota > Metazoa > Platyhelminthes > Trematoda > Strigeidida > Schistosomatidae > Schistosoma > Schistosoma turkestanicum. The sequence goes on from OX103979.1 coordinate 24,204,555, forward strand.
GTATAAGTAAGTATAAGAGTAAATTTTAATGATTAATTTTTAAAAAATATGTTACAAATTGACCTTAATGGGATTCTATTTTTTATTTACTATTAGTAATTGCAGGTGTAATAAGTAGGAGTAAATTTATTAGATTAATTTTTAAAAAATATGTTATAAATTGACCTTAATGGAATTCTATTGTTTATTCACTTCCGATAGTTGCAACTATAGTCGTATGAGTTACGTACACAAATCTATTCAGTGTACTATCAGTAACTAGAGAGCTGGTCATTTTTAACAAATAACCAAGTGGTCTGAAAATAGATATCTATTTTAAAGCTTAGTTTAAACATTCTTAAAAAGTTTGTACTTTTCAGGTAGTTTCTGCAGATCTGAATAATTTAAAACCGGGGTTAAACATAAACCGATTCCAACTGGGAAACCATATCTGTGTACTTCCGAACAGTAAAAACGACCAGAAAACTGGAAAGCAATCAATTCAATGTAAGGTATGAGTAACCAGAGGACGAATGTTTAAGATAAATGCCCATGAATTGGGAAAAGATAATTAGTTGACACTCTCCCCTACTGTTATTCGTTTAAACGAATCGGAACAAAATAAACTCCACAGATGAAAATTAGTGATTGATAACTGCAAAAAGAAGAGTAATAGTTCACCGACGATACTCACTTGAGATTGATCTTTTGTAGTCCACATTAACTGACTAAGTGTTTCTAAACCTCTCAAAGCGCCCCATGTTTCATTAGCGATAATGAAAATGCCATTTTCTGAAACGCCCAGAATATCTGGAACAATAAGACAACGGCAACCATTTTAAACAGATAAATAATTTACATTACTTAGGGGATTTAAACAATAATTTAGAGTGAACGATAACTATTAAAAATAAAAATCAAATCAGTTGAAGAAAATATGAAAAGAGGAAGGAGCAGTAACTAGTCCGAAATAGACGGGATTACGTAATAACAAATAAACGTTTTAATTAGTGAGAATAGAAAGAGAACACAGTACCATTAACGTACGATGGGATCAATAGTTTTTGTCGCCCATAGAAAAGAAGCCAAGGTATTTACGATAAGAATTTAATAGTAGAGATTTCTCTGGTTTTACTTCATCACTTCATAAGTGGAACAATAAAGTTTTCTTCCAAATATTGTTCACGGACTTCTGAATAAAAGGTTTATCCACAAAATGATTACTGAGTGTATTCTAGAAGAAACAGTTTTATCTCATCTTTTTTTATGAAAGATAGTTTTCATGAGAAAGAATAACAGTGATAGCACTTTCCTAATACATATTATCTTGATGACTTTTACTGTTATATGGTTGGTTTCGAAATTTAGTCGATTCACTTTTATTATACTTTCTAACGTTTATATATAATAAAATGGGAGAAAGTTATTCTACTTCAAATTTATGTTCTCCTGAACTTCTGACTTCTTTCGGTCTTTTCTTGGATTAAGAGTAATTGTTGAAGTATTGTGTATCAATTCTCACTAGATTCTGTTTGCGTTAGACGAAATTTTAATAGTTTTTAATTAGAAATAACTGCAGACAAGTAGCAAAGGTTGCATTTTTAACGGCCATAATAGGTTAATGTACTAGCTTTATGAACACTAGGGGTCAATCGCAATTGCATAGCTAGCGGGTATAGCTGATCAACCTCAACTACAGAATATTTTTAATTCTCGGTAGTTTTAGTATGAACAATACATTATGACATTTTGATAAATAATGATAATGTTTTTTTAAGTTTACGAAAAATTACGCTTGTCCCTGTAGATAACTCACAAGATTCATCCATATTAATATGTGGCAATTGTGAATCAGAATTTATCACATATAACAAAGCATATTTTTGAATTCCGCTATGCAATACACTGTGTCCAGGTAATCCATACTTGTGCATTAAGTAAGATATTTGTTGAGATATAAAATTATGAGATACACCGTTTGACGTTCTTAAAACAGTGCGGAAGGGAATACCCTGACTTCCCGTAACAGGTTTCTCACATCTCGACTGAAAATTTTTATGTTGCCAAACTTTTGGGTACACAGAAATACCAAATAAATTTTGTATTATATGCGTGTATCGATTTACAGCTGACTATAAAAAGAAAAAAGATAAATGAACTGATGTGCATTCATTATTCAATAGTAGCAAAACCTGTAGACAATATAAAATGATATTTAGTATATTATGGGTTTATGAAATATCATGTATCGTCATCATTTGATGTTTATATCAATATCAACTACAGAATAGAAGCCAGTTGAGATGTTGTTGTGGCTTTCTCTTACACTCTCTATAAAAGTACGATAATCATTCCTTAAATGAAAATTTTTGGCTGTATTTTCAACAGAGATGTAGCTCTTATTAAATACTATTTTCGTTCATTTGTCTATAAATGATACCAAATAGTTTCGTTATAATCCGATTCAATGATATCCAGTGGAAAATCGAGTAAATGGTCAGTAGTAGGATCTGATACCCAGGATTAGCATTTTTCAAAAAAACAGTGAACCCTGAAATGACTAATTATATTAACTCTAATGTTTATCAGATAAATAAATGGAGTATAAACAAATAATGAAGAAAATATTATTGCAAACAAAATAGCTTACTTGTAGAATCTTATTTGAGGTTTTAATGAATTTAAAGTGAAATTTTTTTATATCCACATTATAATAACATGAAGATGATAACCAACTATGTGGTAATGGCCATGGTGATCCAAATGTTGGGTGGGGGGAACGAGCAACTGGTATTTGTACACCGGGAAACGGTTTATACCTCCATGTATCTTCAAGGACGATGTCATCCGGTGATGACTGAAATGTCAAAAATATTGCTTTTTCAGTAGGTTACTAAACGAATGGATCTGAATGCCGAAAGGATCGTGAATAAAACTTATTAAATATCGGTATAAACTTCACATTTCATAAGTTACATTGTCCTCAACAGATCTGAAATCAAACTGGTTTATTAAATGCCAGATCTTGGGAAAGTAATCATAAAATGCAAATATAAAAATTAGTTTATTTCTCTTGGTATGAATAAAGGATTTATACATCCACAGGATTTGCATTGAGTCTAGAGTATAACAAACGGCAATCGAAAACCCTCAGTTTGGTCGTTCGGAACCCATGATTTATGTAAGTAGCGCTTTTAATTTTTTGATAGGTTCTAAATGACTGTTCGTGATCTGTCTCAAGAACATCTTTATCAGGAAGATCTCAGTCAATTTAACTGCTACAATTAGATAACTCTCCTTCAAATTTTCTGAGATTAGTGTTATCTGAACCTGCTGCTCTTCTTTGAGTTAGTTAGAGTTAAATTTCGGTCATAATTAAAGTTAGAAGACTCAAGTCCATTAACTATTGAGTTTCCAGGAGAAAGTCGGTAATTGAAGAGTAGCTGAAGGCTAGGTGAACTGTTTCCTAAAGTGTTCTGCCCATAGGTCTAATATGCCGGAGTGAGAGTGAATAATAGTTCCATCTCTTTTCGAGATAGTCTCACTAACATCCGGATTTCTAATGCTGGTTTATTTCATAAGTTTGAATAGCTAACTACTGTTACTAATTGCTGCTGTGTCTTACCAATGGATATCACTGCTGTTTCTATGAACGAGCTACTCCAGAGTGAATACCACTTTCATCATAAACTAACCGCTTCTCTAGTTGTTCCTGAAATATATTGACTTTCTCATCATTAAGCAGGATTCCAAGCTGTCTTCTTTTTGTGGCTTTTATTGTCCAAGAAGAAATGATCTGAGTTATACTACGATTGAAAACCTGGAAGCACTGAATGGTCGTTTCATTCTAGTAAAGTGCATCTCCACAACTCCTCAAGCGAAAATCGAACACTAGGCGTTCGGTCTCATTCGTGAACACTTAAACTCCGAACCAGTGAGCCAGAATCCAACGGTGTTAATGTCTAACTTCAATCAATCCACGACACTTTTCAACTGCCTTTCACTAACTTCGATGAGTAACTGTCTCAAATCCGACACAGTTTGGACCCAGTGCTCACGGCTTATCAATAAAACTCAGGATATTTTTTCTCTACAGTACTAACGAGTCCCGGAATAGGACAAAACAACTGGACAGATTTTTAATGGTGGTTCAAAATAGATCATTTCATGATTTCGGTGAAATTTAACAAATGACACAACCCCATACCAACAAATAACAGTTTACTTTAGTAGAAATGCTACTAAGATTTAATTTTATTTGATTCATTTATTTATCTTATTTGTTAAGGTAGACAAGAAAAAGGACGAAAAAACCAAATAGTTCAAATAACAGTTAAATTATTAGAATTACCTCTTCGTATTTAAAATTGTTTGTGGACAAATTTTGATCATCAATTGCTTCAGAAAGGTCTAGATAGAAAGTGACAAAAAACCAATGAACATGATTAAAGATGTAACATACTATATTGAATGTGTTTATTCGCATTTTTTAAGAACTCAGGTATGGGGCATGTATACTTCGAACATGGAATCTAGTAATCAAGTCAATATTTGGATCACTTAACTGTCACTATGTATATATCATTACTACTTAACAACAAAACAAATGTCTTTTATTATACTGAATTTCTACTTAATAAAGTCGAAATAATATTACGAAAAATTTTATTGCTGAAACACTCGCACATCAATACAAAAATAACAGAAACTGAGGTTTGCTATTCAACTGATGTTAACCATTCAAAACTCATAATAGTGCCAGTCAGCAAACGGATGAAACAAATACACAGTGCTTCTATATTTCTTGATTCTTTTTTATCTAGTATTTATGATGGAATCTGTTTAAAAATAAAATTAAGACTTCAAACCACGCCTTAATAAAAAGTCGATTTGATTTAGACTCAAGCAATTAAAATAATGAAAGCAAAACAGAAAAATTACAATGGCTGTTAGTTATTTCCATAACTAATTGTAGTTATGTCATAACTAACCAATCAAATTGTGGTTTAAGCGCCCATCACGTGATCTGATCTGACGTGTCTGCAAACTTTCTTTGTTGTAAATGACCTACCGATTGAAATACATTATCTTATTGTATTGATGTGACTCATAGTTTTATTCATTTCCATAAGACACGCTTTATTGGTCGGTATGTCGATCATTTCGCTTGGTAAATGTAATTTCCTTATTTATTGTACTAGTCTAATTGTTTTTACGTTTAGAAACACAAAGTTTAAAGCAAAATTGGTCTTGTTCTAAATATAGCTTTCCCATAGACTCTGCGCTCGCCAATATTGCGTTTACAGTTCTAGAAGTACATCTGTAGGACAAATTAAATCCTACAATGAAATTCCATTCCTTTAAAAATATCAGTCAGTCCAATACTAATAATAATAATAATAATAATAATAATAATAATAATAATAATAATAATAATAATAATAAATAATAAATATTAATAGCAATAATTGTTGCAAAAGATATATAAATCCCAACTAAACAAATGATAGTGGCTATCGTTACTTAATATACAGGAAGGTTCAGAAAAGGCATAACAAATATGATAATCGATGTCGAAGAAAAAGAACTGGAAACCACATTTAACGCAGCCAGCATGTCTTTTTCTAGCCGACCTATGGTGATTTCTCAACTAAAGGATACGCTACCTAGTTTTGCCACATCAATGTGTATCTATGAATTCAGCTCGTCCTGTGAAGCAAGCTATGTTGGGTGTACAACTAGACAAATCAACCAGCGATTTAGCTAACACCCTCCGTGGTTAGGAAAGGGCATAATCAAAGTTATTTGCGGCTCAGTTCCATTACCCTTAATCGATAGCAACTATATTGTAGGAAGAAATAAATCATTCATAGTAATTTATTGTTTACCCCCTAGTTTTCCTTATGGGATTCGATAATGTCTGTTACGCAGAAGTAATTAAAGTTTGGAGTAAAAAAACAAAGTCCTTGTGTTCGTATGATATTTGCGACACCTCAATCTCTTCTTTAGCTGATTTTATTTATTAATTCACGACCATTATGGTTCAAACTCCTTGTCTGTACTTTTAATTTTCTTAACCTAATTTTTTCATATATACACCTCACTAGCCAATTATTTGAATACTTTATTACGTAATCTATAAATCTAACGAATGTTATTCCAGTGTCTAGTTCTCAAAGTTGTTCGACACACTTTGATTGCACCTGTTATCACACTATCAATTTGTACTATTTATTCCATTGTCATAACTGACTCAAATTACCTTGATTGGTTTAATGATCGAAAAAAATATTGCTCGCTCATATATGTTATTTTAAATAAACACTCTAGTGTTGTACTGAAGATGATACACTCTAGTATGAAATAACGAAACGTGTCACGTAATTTCGACATGGTAACATTGCTGTGTCCAGACGAGGATTCGAGAAAACTTCCAGGAGTAACTTATGGATTATTATTATTATATTATAACATTATTATATTCCTGCTGTAAACAGATTATATATATATATATTGTCTTCCGATTAGTCTACTAACTACGGTTGTGTGATTTATTATTCATGATCTATTCCCAGTTTATGATTTAGTCTTCCCTAATCACAGCCGCTTTTGGCTTGCTCGTGTATGAATGTGTTTTCCTCACTTTACGGTGTGATGTGGTCTGGTTCCTTTGGTATATAAAGTATATAACGAGGACTTTACGGAGGCTGTTTTCTAATTCCTGGACTAAAAAGCAGGATTGAAAGAAGCTATCAAGTTGCTTGTCAATTAGAATTCAGAGCTGACTCTCGTTTTTGGCGCTAACATAATTCTGTTTGGTGTTTTGTATTTGTCATGTGATAACGGTTGGTGATTGGGGATACAACAGGTTCTTACCATACGGTATTCAGAAAAAAGCATTTTCTGGCATTCACAGCAAATCACTCGAACCATCTCACAAAAATGTCACTGGCTGTAACGCAAGGTAGCGCAATGTTATACTTAAAGGAAATACTTATTCGAAATGCACCAAGGACTGGGTAAAATACTAAGAGTTAATTTGAAAAGAAATTGGATGGTATTAAAACAAAGAAAAGCTAATATAAATTCATTAGTGACCGTTTGACTGAAAACGCCATTTTTGTTTAATTTACGAAAATTAATATTTGTATTTAAAGTACGTTGCGATGGTGCAGATAGCTAAGTTTAATACATACAAATGGGTTTATTTTTTAGAAAAAAACCAGCTGTTATTGATGTATGGCATTATTTACAGTGTTTCAAAAATATTCAAAAACTAGTTTAAAGTTTAGGTAAATAATGACCAGGTAGTTAGAACAACACATATAAGCGAACAACATTGTTTCCTATTAAATCATCATCAAATTTTACCATAAGATACATCAATATTGATATAAAAATAAACATTTGCGTAAATTAAAGTCTGATGATGATCTAATTGTTCAATTATACGTTGTTTTAATTTCAATAATGAGAATCTTCGATATTTTAAAATCAAATATGAAGTTACTAAACATGATACTCTTGAAATAATTCGTGATTTTAAAATTTCAATTGAAACCAAGTTGGTATTTCGACAAAATTAAAATCCAAGTTATATATTACATAGTATTAGACATTCGTCTGCTGAATTCCACGGTCAATAATATTTTAGCTATCATATTGAAACACAACTTAATGCCCTCTTATTCCAACGATCTGCATCATGATTGACTCTATACGACATCAGTACACAATCAAGACCCAACAGGAAGTTCAAGTAATTCACGCTGGAACAACTGTGATCTGTTAAATAATTTCAACGACAGTATGGAAAACATACAGTTTAACTAATTATTTCAACGGCCTCTTTGCTTTGAACACAAACCTGTTTAATATTGTATGTTTTGGGGACAACTTTCATCATGAACAGGAGTCCTTTGGAAGACCAGTGAACGAAACGACTGTTCAATAGACCTGTATCTCTATTGTCTATTCAAGTGACGTGAGTTTGCTATGAATACCTTAACAAAAAGATGATATACTTTACTAGTCGGTACCTAGGTGACTGAAAAACCCAGAAATTCATATTTTCCTTTGTGACTTAAGTTTGCAGATGTGAAGGGTTTACTGGTAATATTTTTTCCAATAATCCAACTTATGGATACTGAAAAATAAGATTTTAAATCATTTTACAATGCCTAGTTTGACTACTTTTTTGGATTACGAAGTCCAATAGTGTATCAAGCAACAATAATATTTTCAAAAATCCTGACTTTTATTCAAGAGCGAATTTTAAATATGAACCGGATTGTTTTTTTGACCAAGGTTTGGTAGGGTTTTAAAGTCTCACAATCATGTTGACAAGTTGAGTTTTATGGTGGCTAAATCGCAATATGGACGGAAAACATTATTTTCATCAAAAATATTTAAAGTAAAACAGTTCGAATACAAACCAAACTAAAATGATGGATTCATTAATAGTAATTTTCAAAGTAGTAAGAAAAAGGTCTTACCGTCTGGCGAACTAAAATGAACATCGTTTGCAACTGTTGTAATTGAAGAACAAACTACGGCCAGAACTTGCGCAAAAATGATAAAATGGAGATATACAGATGGCCTTCGTAAAGAAAACGTATTCGATAGTCCATACGTGTAACAAGTATTAACTACTAGAAATATATTTGAATCTCCCATGAATCCGGAATTTTAAAGTAACAGAGCAGCTACGAGTGACACAGGAATTAGTTCTATAATTGCTAATTAGACAAACGAATTGATTAACCCTACAAAAAATTAAATATTAGATGCTATAATAATGAGAATATCTATGCATAAGAAAATTTAGGTTCCCAGGTTTTTATTAAAATGGATAAGAATAGTACACAAAAATAAACATATAAGGAGTCAGTCAGCAAGCGACATAGTGAAACTTGGTACTTACGTAAATCACTTCAATTTGCGATAATACATTAGCAGAGGGAGTCAGTCAGTTACGAGGTAGAACTCCGTACGTATGTACGTACATCAGTTCAAGTTGACATACCATATTAGAACACAGATACAATCGTCGATTCAAATCCAGTGGTGGTAGGTGTAATACATATTTGAACAGTCTTCAGAAACATCACTGTTTAAAGATATTATTCAGAAAGTATAAAGCAGTGAGAAACATTTGAGACAAAAATAAAGATCAAGAGGGAATATTGAAGATTAGAATTTGCAAAACCACAAACATTGGACGCAAAACATAGCTCGTCTAGGCAGTCGGTGGTTGGGCATACGTATCACATTTCCTAGACAGCTTAACTGAAGAAGTTTCAATACTTCATCAATTGATTTGCCATCCTTACCTAGTACTCGATCCCTAACTATTAAACTGCATACTGGGTTGTTCCACGAAACACTTCGAAGATACCGATGATCGGAAACCAGTAACCTATGAACATACTCATCTCTTACCGGCCAAGTTTTCACAGCCATAATGTAGGACGGGACGAACTGCCGTACAGTAAACTCATCCTGTGGTCCGCAAACAGACATCGCGTCTACGCCACTAGTGACGCAAGTTGGCAAAAGCCAATCGAGCCTTCTGTATCCGTGCTGAGATTTCGACAGACACCAAGTCATCACTGATGAGACCCAGCGTGAAGCGGTCAACATGCTCAGCCGATTCACTCCCTAACACTAGTTCAAGTGCCGATGCGAGACTACCCTGAAGCAACACTTTGCATTTGAAGAGGGAGAATCGCATCTCTGACGAACACCACCTGAAGTGATCAGTTCCGATGACAGTTCACCATAAGCTCTCACTCGACAAGTGGTGTTCGAGTAGGGAGCTTCTATAAGGTTATTGTAATTCTTCGGTACTCCTTTCAGTGACATACACTGTCGTAGAACCTCACAATCAACAGAGTCAAATGCCGCTTTAAGGTGGCAAAATTCCACTGTTGTAGGACGTCAGAACATGCTTTTATGTTCTAACACCTAACAAAGTGTGAATATGTGATCTATACAGCCAAATCCAAGTCTGAAACCAGACTGGTTTTCTCTAGTCTGCTCTTCGCGCCGTGGTATTTACTATTGAAACCAATGTTTTCGACACTATGCAAGTTAAACTGACCCCTCTGTGATTGTCACAGGAGGACTTTTGTCCTTTCTTATAAATTGGGACAATCAATGATAGAGACCAGTCGGATGAGAATACGTCCAGTCGCCAGATTCTATCTGAGATCCCAGTCAGTCTAGCTGTTAAAATGGGAAAATCATTCTTAAAAATGTCAGGAGTTAGCATATCAGGCACGGTGTTAACAGAAGATAGAAATGAACGTGGTATGTTTTCCACAGGGAACTTTTTTCAGTACGGTAGGGCCGTATTCATAGTCGTTCGTTTAACAAACCTAATGTGATTAGACTCCCGCTTATCTTATAGTTTCTAATGCTACGTTAAGCTGATGACATTATTATATGTAAAGAAACGAGGTACGATAACGGAACCGAACTCTAAAACAGCCTATAACTTCTAGTTAGTTTCCATCAATGTGTCCAAGTTTGATTGCATCGAAACCGAAAGGCATTTATAGACAAATGCATCAAGGAAGCCTTAATGCTTTGCGTCTAACCTCACAAGATCCTGAAATTTACGGTACTTCTGCATTTTAAGGCCACTTTCATGACAGCAAAATTTTAAATAAGTGAATTAGGTCCAGCTAGATGTGAAGAAAAATTTTCGGTTGGATGGAATGTTCTTTATTACAGCGTACAAAACCGCACAGAAAACCGAACCTAAAAATTGAACTAAATTGTGAAAAACTCCATCGAGGCAATTCGGTTAGATAATTTGAAGAAACTTTGGACTAATACAACCACGACTCTTTCAGGAATCCAAAAACCTTTTATCAAAAAACCGAAAAATTCGCAGGAGCTAACTCGATAACGACTGTCACAAGCTACTAACCTTCGGTTCTAAGCAAAAATATTAAGAGAAGTACCAAGTGAATTTCGAGAGTAATTGACCTTAGCCGAAGGTCACAGCTATTTCAAATTATGCAGCTTAGATATGAGCGTCTCGTTTTCGAATATTTGCTTTTTAAAACGACTTCAAATTCCAAGAAAATGTGAATTTTTTCTAATGCAATTCGCTATAACAAAGGAGTTTATAATACAAATCAGAGGCAACTTTCACTAATGCAAACATATTAGCAATTTCAAGTATATCAGATCTAATAGCCTACATCTTATCGATGCCGTTTTTGAAATGCATTGTTTCAGGAAAACAACGAGAGGTGACTGCTGAAGTAATGCTTCGGTCGCACACTTAGGGTGCCGCATTATGACATAAGTTGATGGACGGAAAATATCGAGCATGTTTATTAAAATCGTAGGGAAAACAGTAACTCTGTCAGTAGACCCTTCGGGGATACTGCTGGTCTCAAGCCCGGATAAAGGAGGGTTGAATATGGGGTTCGCGACCCCACTTTGTCAGATACTAACTTTCCGAAAAACCCTAACCAGAAGAAATAATTCAAACCATCTTAACTCTGCGCTGGCAGATAAGTACCATTAGACTGGAAAGAAAGATACCTCATCAAAATACCAAAAAAAGGCGATCTCAACAAGTGTGAGAACTACACAGGTATCACTCTTCTTTCAATACAAGACAAGTTCTTCAACAGGGTATTGTTAAACAGAATGAAGGACTTCGTAGACGCCGAACTTCAAGATCACCAGGCTGGATTTCGTAAGGATCGATCGTGTACTGACCAAATTGCAACATGACAGATCATTGTGGAACAATGAATCGAATGGAACTCGCCACTCTACATCAACTTCATCGAATGCGAGAAAGCGTTCGACAGTGTGGACAGGAAAACACTGTAGAGGCTTCTTCGACAATACGGTGTGCCTGAGAAAATAGTTAACATCATACGGAATTCTTATGATGGATTCAACTGCAAAATCGTACACGGAGGACAGCTAACATACACGTTAGAGGTGAAGACCGGTGTAAGGCAAGGTTGCTCACTTTCACAAATGCAAAAGAAGACAACCAGTGTGGCAGTACCCTCAGCAGCAGTATGTCTCAATATACATAAAGGGAAAACTAAGATTCTACGATACAAGACAACATGTGTTACGTCCAATTTTTTTCTCCTTGATCCTTAGAAGCACAGTTTGTCGATCTATTTGCTATTCACGATCCCAAAGATTAAACCAAAAGGAAACTCCAAAGTAGATACGAAAGTTTATTGTCAATTCACAAATAATCGACCAAAATATCTTTGGTTTATTACAAATAGACGACCAATGTCATTCTAACAACAATTATTATAATAATTACAATTACCTTCTATTTTATAGATTTCTTGAGAAAAAACTGCAAACGAACAACCTAGAGAAACAGGAGTCCAAAATGGCCGAAAATAATAATTCAAACAAGTTCATAAGTTAAGTAAAACAAATGTACCCAAAAAACACAGTGAAATTAATGATCTTTATATATAAAGGTTTTGATCAGCAAAATGTCTTCATTCCTCCCGTAACAACATGCACCAACCAAATCACTCTTGATGGAGATGCCTTGGAGGACGTTAACACCTTTACATATCTGGGCAGCATCATCAACAACCAAGGCGGATCCGATGCAGATCTGAGGGCGCGGATTGGCAAAGCAAGGGCTGCATTTTTACTATTGAAAAATATCTAGAACTCCAAACAAATATCAATCAACACCAAAATCAGGATTTTCAATACAAATGTGAAGACAGTTCTACTGTATGGAGCGGAAACTTGGAGAACTACCAAAGCCATCATCCAGAAGATACAAGTATTTATGAACATTTGTCTACGCCAAATACTTCGTATTGGTTTGCCAGACACCATCAGCAACAACGAACTGTTGGAGAGAACAAACCAGATTCCATTGGAGTAGGAAATCAGGAAGAAGCGGTGGAAGTGGATAGGACACACACTACGAAAAGCACCTAACTGCGTCACGAGACAAGACACATTACGCCGTGAAACAGAGAAAGATATGAGAGGAATGAACAAACATTGGACAGAACTGGAGAGGGAAGTCCAGGACAGAGTTGGTCGGAGAAAACTGGTGGACGGCCCATGCTACAATGGGGGTAACAGGCGTAAGTAAGTAAGTAAGCTGCTATATCGTTGAAGTAATTCACGAATCTGCTGTAGAACGCCGCTCTTCCCAGGAACTGTATTAACTTCTTCTTTGAGTTGGGAACTGCAATATTCCTTATTGTTAGAATCTTCTGAGGCAGTGGTTCTTTTCTCCATTGCCTACTTTATGCCCCAGCAACATGACGCTTCTTTTCGCTATCTGAGACTTGTCTTTGGTAATTCGTAAACCAAACTCATCAATTCGCCTTAGGACAGCCTCCACGTGTCTCACATGTTCTGCCTCTGTACGACTATATACGACCAAATCATCGCCATACACCTCGACATTCTCCGGGTTTCTGAGAAGCAATGTCATTAGTCTTCGAAGCGTAAAGGGGCATTCCCATTAAATTGATGCTGCTTCTCCCATACGGTAAATGCCTTTTTGCTGTTATCACTGTCTTTTATTGGTAGTTGCCAATAGCCCGACCATAAATCCAACACTGTGAACACCGTAGGTCTCTGTAGACGATCTAATGTCCGCGCTGTTGTTGGCATTGCACATGGTTTTAGTTCTTTCACGTTATTCAGTTCTCTAAAGTCAACACAGAATCTATACTTTCCATTTGGTTCTTTACCAAAAGTACCGGCAAGCTGTACTGGCTATCTGCTTCTTCAATTATACCTGCCTTTAACATCTCCTGTACCTGCTGGTTTATCTCAGCTTCCAAATGTACGGGGACCCATCGTGTTGTGAAGACAGTCACTTCTTCGTTCTTCATCGGAATTTCATGTTTAACTTTATTACAAAATCCGCAGGGTTCTCCGACTCCCGTGAACAACTTCGTATATTTCGTGAGCACCTTGTTAATGTTCTGTTAGTTTTCATTGTCCTCTTTTGCTACTCTAACTTCAGCCACCTCGCTGCTTTCATGTATCGTCAGTGCGCCGTACTTTGTAATCACCTTCTTGCTTCTTGAATCAATAATTGCTCCTACTTCTCTCAAGAAATCTGCTCCTAGTATTGGTCTCGACAAGTTCGTCGTTACCACAAAGGGAAACTGTATTTCCGAATTTCCGATTTTCACGATATCATTTGAGACTCCTAGGATTTTTAACACGTGGCCTCCGATGGTGTTAACAACTAATGCACTCGGCCGGATACTTCTACACCGCTCTTTGTCTATTACCGAAACTGCCGCCCATGTATCAATCAGGCACACTACCTCTCGCTCGTTTATCCCTAATCTCGCATAGACCGCCCCCTTATCTACAACTGCCGCGACCCCCAGTTTCACAGGACATGAAGAACACCATGCATATGGTCTAAAATGTTTACGTTTTCGTCTTGTTGGGCAATTACTCTTCCAATGCCTGGTTCCTCCGCAAATATAGCATTTATTATTTCTTCCACCCTTTATTCGTAACGCTGCCACCTCGCGTTGTAACTCTTCTATCTTCTTCCCGACATCATCCGCCTGTCTCTCACACGCCAACGAGGAGACTGTTGGGTTCATCAGCTGTCTCGTTACTTTTGCCAGCTCGTTGACGTCCATTGGTTGTGCGGCGTTCACCGGTCTCAACTGTTGGGCAACCTCTGCAGGCAAACTCTCAATGAATTGCGACACTGGCAGCTGTGCTTGTGACTCCTCATCCAACTTCGGCAGACCCCGGCGCAGCAATCTTGTCAAATCCACAGCGAGCACGAGTGGGTCGCCATCCACCGTCAGTCTCGCCTCTCGGAACTTCTGCAGCGCGTCCTGCCTATCCGCTGGGCTGTCGAACTCCACCAGCAGCTTTTCCGTCACCACCTCCAAACAAGCACCCTCCGCACCATCGTACACCGCTCCCGCCCTGCCTCTTAGTACAGTCCTCAAAACCACACCGCTCTCGGCCTCTGCTCCTTGACTCCTACCAGCTCCGCCACGGCTTCGAACTCCTTCAAGAAGCTCCTTAGCCCTCCGTCTTCAAACTGCCGAGGCCGTGGGATCTTCATCCTGTGTAGAGGCAGCGACACCGATTGAGAAGACTGAGGCAGGCGAGGAGGAGTGTATTATGCAAATTTACACTCTGAGTTAGTTAAAAACGAAAACATCACATTGAATACTCTATTTGCGCACCATCTTTCAGCAATGACTTTCACCAATTCATCCTTCTTCCTTTCCTGTTGTTGCTTGCTTTCCTTCCTGTTGGTACTCCATTCAGTTCTTGCTTTTGCTCCATTTGCTTCCCGTTTTCCTCTTCTGACCGTACGACTAATTCTTTCACGTCCCTTCTTATACTAATTATATCGTTCGTAAAAGTAGCACACACCACAATGGCACTAATGAGAGGGCTAACGTTGAGTGCCCTGGGTGCGATGAGGAGTCATCTAGCTTTCATGGACATGCTGTTGTGTTGAATATGCAGCATGAGGAATCGAGCACGGAATCGTCCACCTGTCGCACTCCACCATCATTGACTTGTACTACAAGCTTCGGGATGAGCACTACCAACAGTGAAAAGACAGATGAGGTTAAGAGCATTCCTAGTAAGGAAAGCAGTGTTGATCGAGTAGAGTTGGACACTGTGCATGAGTCGAATGGATGTCATGGGAAGATGACTGCTACTAGTACAGATGCGGCTACTAATGATAATAGTATTGATAGTGTAGAATCGATTTTGAATGTTTTGTTTTTTGGAAAATCCCTCCATGTATATATATTTGTGTTGTGATATAACCGACTCTATCTGTTGACGTTTTGGTACTCTATTTGATTCCGTTTTGAGATTTTATCATTGTATATTGTTAATATTTCTATATTTTGTACTTATATTGAAGTTTTTATGTTTGCTTCTGAACTGTACACATGTTGTTTAAATTTGATATTTAATATGGCTACAGCCATATTTGGATTTGGCAGTTAGAAGTAGTGACATTTATTCTTTTGGAATCGGATACCCATCAGGGTAATTGGGACTTGGAAGGTGTATTAATAGTTAGGTAACTGTTTGTATTTCCATTTTATAATAAAAATAGACCGCTCTCTCCTATAATTATTGTGTTTTGATATTGGACTGGGGGATAGCGCGTTCAACCTACACCTACTGGAATCAAAGTGAACTGCTAGGGTAGAAAATTCATCTACAGTCTAACTATTAAGAAGAACAAGGAAACATTTGGAATTTTCATCGTTTACAATATTAAACTTCCTGGAAGAAGAACTTTGGATTACTAATTTTTTTTGATCGAACTGTATTTTGGAAAACGATTTTCTGATTTTGGATTTTTATTAACGAGGGTTTACCGGTGGAATCTCTATATCTTGTATTTGTTATTTATCTTCCGTTGAACTTCAATTAACTATGAGCTACCGAAAGAAAACAAACACGAAGAGGGTAGAAGCGCATGAAAAATCCCAAAATGCGAGGCAAGTCGTTAATGATTCTTCTTGTTTAATGGGTTCTATCTATACTCGTGATGATGTTATGTTTGATACTTATTATTGTAAGTCACCCTTAGAAGGCACTAAGGAACAAGATATGGACGAGAACTCTCAGGTACCTGGGAAGGAACTGATGTTTAGGACACCGGTAGTAGGCTTGGAATTACCAAAGGTTGAACTTCGATTCTTTGACAGCAAACATCGAGACTACTTTAGGTTCGTTAAGCAGTTTCAAACGTTTATAGAACCCAGAGTAAGGGATGATAATTTGCGTTTATTATATTTAATTCACTACTGTAAAGGAAAAGCAAGAAACGCGATAGAAGGCTGCCTTATAATGGAACCACAAGTGGGATATGAAAGAGATCAGGCTATTTTAAAGCAGCTCTTTGGACAATCGCATTTAATAGCCCGTGAAACTCTGGAGGACTTGTTTAGAACTGGGAATGCGGACTACAATGACCCAGAAAAATTGACGTAAATTAGCAATTAAAATGCAAAACATTGCTCTTACTATGGAACAGTTAAATTGTATTGCAGAACTAAATTCTCCAGTAACTTTAGAACGAATAGTTAAGCTCTTACCTCATCGAATGCAAGCCCAGTGGGCAGAGCTGGGAATTAAGTGGGACGAAGAGGAAAGAGAACCTAATTTCAATGAATTGACGGATTTTATTATGTCTCGTGCTAAGATAGCTAGTAGTAGATTCAGAAGATTAGCTAATCGTGCTAAGACAGGACATGGTACGGAAGCTATTAGTGATCTGCGTGCGAGACATGAGGATTCTTCGTTTACACCTAACTCACACCCGGAATTTAAGTGAGTTGTTAATCGTATCAGAAAGGTATACCCTCTTGAAAACCGAGTATGTGACCCTGATGGTTTAAAACCCCTTGATGCGTATCCTAGTGAGAAGCCGGTTTGTGTAGCAGATAAGATAGCCTTTTTGAGTATGGAAAAGAAAGAAAAAGGCAAAAAAAGTTTGGCATCAAGATGGATCCGAGGTGTGTGATGGTAAAAGCCTCTTAACTGCTCGAAAAGCAAGGAACGGTTATTTGGATTCGAGCAAACAGAGGTTAGTGAGTACAGTGAATATGAATAGGGACAAAACAGGTTTGACTGGATGGAATAAAGCTTATGTTCCGAACCCTTCATGCAGGGTAAATTATTTAACGGGGCCTAGAGTTGATCCTAGGAAAACAAGTGTAAATAGTGACACAGCACTTCATGTTGCTGAGCAATCAGTATGTCTGCAGGCTACTATATCTAGTTCTATGGAGCATCATGATATTGATGCGGAAGATAATAGCAGCTTAGCGCGTCCTGCTGATGTTTGTTTACGGTCAACGGATGGATAGTTGTATACTGGTCCAAGTAGTCACAGCAACATTGATAGTGTTAGTGAAAGTGGTAGCATAGCTTTAAAGCCGGCATGCCAACTATCTCGCAACTTGTCATTAACTGTGAAGAGTCGGAATATCATTGTGGACAACAATAACGTCAAACTGGAGGTGAAACCTGATGTGTCTATTAATAATAGCGTAGTTGATGTGAATAATAAACGTGATGGTAACGATAGTGGAATCACTACAGGTAGTGCTGTTTCTTCGGTTGATGTTGCTAAAATAGCTTCCTTGTGTACTTCGAATCGAGACGAAATTGAATGTTTGAGCATGAAGAATATAGGTGTCGGTGGCAGTAGCTTTAATAATAATAATAAAAATAATAATTTATTCTCAAATGACAAACATGTTACCAGAGAAATGCCGATTGACAGGCAAGATCAAAATGTTAATATTAGCAACATATTTCTTTTAAAAAGGTATACAAATACTGAAACACTTCACAAGATTCATTGTTTTCTTAAAAATGGAACGTAAATTGCGAAAAATTGGCGCAAATTACAAAGGTTGCGTTACGACAATCATCTTATGGACTGAGAAACGATTAATGGTAGAGATAGGTTTTCATATAACAAGAATTGATGCGGTAAATGTACAAAGGTCTGGTTGATATTCATCAGCTAGTGATTTCACTTGTTCCTGGGTAGGGTAACCAAGTCTACTGCAAATATCCAGACTAATATATGAGGATTGGAATAAGGTGCTGAAAAAAGAGGAATAAAGAAAACGGGATAAGGAGCGGAACAGAAAATATTCTTGTTCAAAGCCGAACAACGGCTTTGCACATACGTTTATGGATAAAACAAAGGTATGTTTACTCAGACTTTTTTAATATCATAACAATAACTGTACACCTGCACTTATGTAGGTTAATGAAGACAATTCAGTAGTGAGATAACTAATGGAAAGTTAGTCGAATGAATAGAGGAAATTCAGAAGAACCAAGTTGTTAGTAATAATGTTGATTTACAAAATATAATAAAGAGGCTCAGTGATATAATTTTTTGTTTTATTTATTCTTTTTATTTTTAACTCTGAGGCTCAAGAAGTTATGAATGAGCTCTTTCTTAGTATAGTTGTCCAGACCAGCTTGTAATAGGATTTCTCGGTAGGAAGTAAAAACCAGTGAAAGGTTACAGACATGGGTTGT
Source organism: Schistosoma turkestanicum (assembly GCA_944470395.2). Taxonomy (NCBI): domain Eukaryota; kingdom Metazoa; phylum Platyhelminthes; class Trematoda; order Strigeidida; family Schistosomatidae; genus Schistosoma; species Schistosoma turkestanicum. The sequence goes on from OX103979.1 coordinate 24,223,611, forward strand.
AGACGAGGTTAACAAGGAAAAGTAACATCAATATCACTGATTTGTTACATCCTGCTATATCGTAAGGAGCCGTAAGCAAACAAAATGTTCTGCCACACAGACATGGGTAGATTGAGGTTATCGCCCCACCGTCATGAATGTTGGTCAGATACACCACCCTCCCTCCTTTTGTGATTTTAGGCTCTCTTACGTTTAATGGTTGATTGTAAATAATGGTCTCTAGTCTACTCTCATTTTTTGTACACCTTATTGGAATTAACATTCTCTACTAGCTCCAACATTACAAGCAATCCAGACAATTTTACCATAAAATATATCCGCATAGCATATCACACTGATTTTAAGTAAACGAATGGTATGATTTGTAAGATGAGTCAGTTAATAGGTAGTTTGGAAATAGGAAGGACAGGGAGCTGGAACGAGGAGAAAGTGAAAAAAAGAGTTGAAATAATGTTAAAAATTAATAAGTAAAGCGATAGGTTGGTAAGCAGGCAAGGTGTTTGGATGTTATTGAATTGGGGAAATAAAAATGAGTTAAACTGTTAATACTTAAATAAGAAGATACTCACAATTATACACGGTGTTTGAGTTCCTTGTAATTGACAGTAGTTGATCAGCATCTACAGGCTTTTTAATTTGTCTGTCTACTAGAAATAAAAACTAAAACTGCTTTGAAGATATGAAAATAATTATCGGAATTTAAATCCAGAGAAAAGTCACGGGTAACACTTCAAAGGCGTAACCTATTACTGTTAGTAGGAGCAGGGGGATTTGTCTATCATTTCGTGATACATGTATGGGTGGTAATGAGAACACAATGTGTTCATAGTCTATAATTTGTTTCTGAGGTTTATCTAAATATTTGGTGGACCATAAAAGAGTGTCAGGAAACTTTGTGTGAGTTCCGGGAATAGTCGATAAATCTCTTTAGAGTCTAGCAACAGCATGACTAGTTTCTTGAACTTAGAGATTGTGTCACAAATACGGACAGTGATGGCAGTACTGTGAGGGCTAACATTCGGTACCCTAGGAGCAATGAGGAGTCATCTAGCTTTCATGGACATGCTGTTGTGTTGAATATGCAGCATGAGAAATCGAGCACGGTATTGTCCACCTGTCGCACTCCACCTTCATTGACTTGTACTACAAGCTTCGGCATGAGCACTACCAACAGTGAAAAGATAGAAGAGGCTAAGAGTATTCCTAGTAAGGAAGGCAATGTTGGTCGAGTAGAGTTGGACACTATGCATGAGTCGACTGGATGTCATGAGAAGTGTACTGCTGCTTGTATAGATGCGGCTACTAATGATAATAGCATTGATGCTACTCCTGCGAGTAATAGTGATCGATGGAAGTTGAAAGACAATCATCGTCGTCGAAATGATCGTACGTTACGCTCACATACTGCTACCGAAGCTAAGAAGCATCAGAAAAAACATGATGCTACTATTATTAAGAAGCCTAAACTTCGTTCTCTTTCGGATGCTATCACTAGCAATGAAAATAGTAGTCTTCAGAATCTTAGTAGTGACAGCGATAGTAAAGAGACAGAAAGTGTGAGCAGTCCACCTATAGTGACTAGTCGATCGGCTTCATCGAATGAGCCTTCTAATGTTTTGACGTCATCGGACCCTGCTGCGAATGCTATGATATGACTGACTCCTTCTGTTGATATTTTGGTATTTCATTTGATTCCATTTTGAGATTTTATCATTGTATATTGTTATTATTTCTATATACTTGTACTTATATTGAAGTTTTTATGTTTTCTTCTGAACTGTACACATGTTGTTTAAATTTGATATATAATATGGCTACAGCCATATTTGGACTTGATATCGTTGCAGTTAATACTAGCATCACCTATTCTTTTGGAACTGGATACCTATCAGGGTAATTGGGATTTGGAAGGTGTATTAAAAGTCAGGTATTTGTTTGTATTTCCATTTTACCATAATATAGACCACTTTCTCCTAGAATAATTGTGTTTTGATATTGGACTAAGGGAGGGTGTGCTTGAATTTCTACAGTGGCCGTTCCAATGGGTTCCAATAGAGGCACTCCTGTACGCTTTTCCCAGTTCCGGGTCCCAACCAATTCAAAAAGGACAAAATTGTAGGAGAAAGCGTCTTTATTAATTAAAAAATGGAAATACAAAGCATTACCTGGAAATAGTGCTTCTTCCAGGGTAAAATTACTCCGTAGAGTATCAGACACAGTGACAGATAAGTGACGCTAAGTCCAGCGGCCACTGCATCAATCAAAAAATGTGGCGGTAGCCATATTATATCAAATTTAAACAACATATGTACAGTTCAGAAGCAAACACAAAAACTTCAATATAAGTACAAAATATAGAAAGAATAACAATATACAGTGATAAAATCTCAAATTGGAATCAAATAAAATACCAAAAATGTCAACAGAAAAATTCCGTCATGTCATAGCAAAAATATGTAAACATGGAGGGATTTTCCAAAAAACAAAACATTCAAAAAGGATTCTACAGAGGGTGCGTTCGACTTACACCTACTGGGAACAAATTGAACTGCTACGGTTGAAAATTCATCTACATTACTACGACATCTACTTAGTAACAATGTGATATCGACCTCACAGTATGGGTTCTTGAGGTCCAGGTTGTGTGATACATGTCTTTTAAATTATTTCAATGATATCACACATAAACAAGACAAAGGGCTTCAAGTATCAGTTCGTTTCTTCGATTTTAAAAAGGCTTTTATAAAGTCCCAAACAAAAGGCTCCTACTTAAACTGAAATCATTTGGAATCATCAACCCACTACACTCATGGTTAGCTTCATTCCTAAATGGGCGACAACAAATGATAAAGAACAACGACTGTCTTTCATCACCAAGACCAATAACCAGTGGGGTTATCCAGGGAAGTGTCTTAGGTTCACTCTTGTTTCTAATGTACATAAATGATATGTGTAATACTATAAATTTTGGAAGTGCATACTTATCTTCCGATGATCTGAAAATAGTAAACAGCTATAAGCCTGAAGATCTGGACGAAAATATAGCTAAGATTCAGAGTGATCTTGATAACTTAACTACCTGGAGCGAGACCTGGCAACTACCGTTTAACCACAACAAATGTGGCATGATGCATTTTAGCAAGCATCACCTTGATACACCACTCTACTTACAAAAATGTAGGGTTCAGACACTTATATCAGCGCGTGACCTTGGTATTAGTTACTCTAGAAGCCTAAAATTCGAAGAAAATGCCTCAAATATTATTTCTAAATCTAGACGACTAATTGGGTTTACAGACAAGAACTTCTTGACTAGTGAGGCTAAATTTACTCTCTTCAAAATCTGTATAAGGCCCACACTTGAATATTGTTCGCTCATCTTTTCAAACTTGAATATCATTGACAAAATGCGAGTAGAACATGTACAAAGAAGCTTCACCCGGCGAATGCTCGGATTGAGCCATAACCTCGACTACACAGAAAGATGCAAGCATCTTTCCGTAGAACCTCTATGAAGCCATCGTCTGAAAAACAACCTAATGCTCCTCTACAAACTAATAAATGGTCTTTCGTTCGTAAAATATCGCCCTATTATGAACCACGACATTGCTTACAGAATTATAAATAATGCATATACATTATTAACGACAAAACAGAAAAAATCATTGCGTTGTAATCTATTTGTAATACGATACAGTCTATTGTGTAACAGGTTACCAATTACTATCCGTATTTGTGACACAATCTCTAAGTTCAAGAAACTAGTCATGCTGTTGCTAGACTCTAAAGAGATTTATCGACTATTCCCGGAACTCACACAAAGTTTCCTGACACTCTTTTATGGTCCACCAAATATTTAGATAAACCTCAGAAACAAATTATAGACTATGAACACATTGTGTTCTCATTACCACCCATACATGTATCACGAAATGATAGACAAATCCCCCTGCTCCTACTAACAGTAATAGGTTACGCCTTTGAAGTGTTACCCGTGACTTTTCTCTGGATTTAAATTCCGATAATTATTTTCATATCTTCAAAGCAGTTTTAGTTTTTATTTCTAGTAGACAGACAAATTAAAAAGCCTGTAGATGCTGATCAACTACTGTCAATTACAAGGAACTCAAACACCGTGTATAATTGTGAGTATCTTCTTATTTAAGTATTAACAGTTTAACTCATTTTTATTTCCCCAATTCAATAACATCCAAACACCTTGCCTGCTTACCAACCTATCGCTTTACTTATTAATTTTTAACATTATTTCAACCCTTTTTTTCACTTTCTCCTCGTTCCAGCTCCCTGTCCTTCCTATTTCCAAACTACCTATTAACTGACTCATCTTACAAATCATACCATTCGTTTACTTAAAATCAGTGTGATATGCTATGCGGATATATTTTATGGTAAAATTGTCTGGATTGCTTGTAATGTTGGAGCTAGTAGAGAATGTTAATTCCAATAAGGTGTACAAAAAATGAGAGTAGACTAGAGACCATTATTTACAATCAACCATTAAACGTAAGAGAGCCTAAAATCACAAAAGGAGGGAGGGTGGTGTATCTGACCAACATTCATGACGGTGGGGCGATAACCTCAATCTACCCATGTCTGTGTGGCAGAACATTTTGTTTGCTTACGGCTCCTTACGATATAGCAGGATGTAACAAATCAGTGATATTGATGTTACTTTTCCTTGTTAACCTCGTCTACAACCCATGTCTGTAACCTTTCACTGGTTTTTACTTCCTACCGAGAAATCCTATTACAAGCTGGTCTGGACAACTATACTAAGAAAGAGCTCATTCATAACTTCTTGAGCCTCAGAGTTAAAAATAAAAAGAATAAATAAAACAAAAAATTATATCACTGAGCCTCTTTATTATATTTTGTAAATCAACATTATTACTAACAACTTGGTTCTTCTGAATTTCCTCTATTCATTCGACTAACTTTCCATTAGTTATCTCACTACTGAATTGTCTTCATTAACCTACATAAGTGCAGGTGTACAGTTATTGTTATGATATTAAAAAAGTCTGAGTAAACATACCTTTGTTTTATCCATAAACGTATGTGCAAAGCCGTTGTTCGGCTTTGAACAAGAATATTTTCTGTTCCGCTCCTTATCCCGTTTTCTTTATTCCTCTTTTTTCAGCACCTTATTCCAATCCTCATATATTAGTCTGGATATTTGCAGTAGACTTGGTTACCCTACCCAGGAACAAGTGAAATCACTAGCTGATGAATATCAACCAGACCTTTGTACATTTACCGCATCAATTCTTGTTATATGAAAACCTATCTCTACCATTAATCGTTTCTCAGTCCATAAGATGATTGTCGTAACGCAACCTTTGTGACTTGCGCCAGGTAACTTGGCATGTTTCTTGTAACTTATTTGTTATGTGAGAATCAATTATTATTATTATTATGAAATACTGTTTGAGACTACCATGTAATCGTAAATTTAGTCAACATAATCTTCCGGTGGTTAGCTGGATTATTAAAACCCCAACATTTCAGAAGAGACAGGGGATGCGGTGAACAGCTCTGGTGTTTTCACATGATTTGAACTTCGCAGGTGACCAAGCCCTTATGTTCCTGGACTATAGCAACAAATGCAGGTGGAAACTGCTAGTATATCAGCAGTTTTTGGAGCAGTTGGCCTTTACTTATACAAGGGAAAAAGCAGGATCTCCAGTATAACACAAGATACATCAACCGAATCACACTCGACGAATAAGCTTTAGAAGATGTGGAAACCTTTACATACACATACACAGTTGATGGACACCCTAAAATAAAAACAATTTTCCATCAATGCCATAGTCACAATTTCCTATACGAAATTCATGGCAGTTCTATTATATGAAGCGGAAACTTCGATAGCTACGAAATCCACCACTCAAAAGATGTCGATATTATTAGGCAGCCAACATCAGCAGTACCTTACTGCGGTGAGCGACAAAAAAGCTTCTAGCCGCGTGAGAAAGCACAACGAAAAGTCATAGATTTTAACTGCATTTGATGAATTGAGGCCCTATCACAGAAGATCATTAATTTACATTTATTTATGGATACTTCCTCCTTTACTTGATGTTTCTCACTTTTCATTCTTTTTCGGTACCACAAAGAGGCTACAATCGAAACTAGTAAATGAGGAAAAGATCTGATTGATCTAGGGATTTTGCACAGTGGTCCGATGGTTAGGCGTTCGCGCACAATACCGAAGATCCTCAGTTCGAATCCTTCGAGGTGCAGGAGTCGTGGATGCGCACTGCTGATGAGTCCCATACCAGGGCGAAACGGCCGTCTAGTGCTTCCAGGTTTCTGATGGTGATCTAACAGTGATTGATTGATGAATTCAAATAGTGTCCTTTCCCTACACAAAAAATATTTTTTGCAATCCATACAGAAATCATGTGATTCATTCTGTTCAGTATCTCCGCTCAACTAAGTTCTTTGTCTCACTTTTCATAGTTTAGTGTACATGCTTTGCGGAAAATTTAAGTCGTACGTTACCGCAAATGGAAGCGTTAAGGTTGTCGGAATTGGAAATTAACTTCTACTTCAACGCGTTCGATAGCTGTGATGTTGAGAAAAGCGGAAAGTTATCCACGGAGTGTGTCAAAATGTTTCTGTCCCGCTTTGCTATTTCAGATATTTTGATAAATGATGTAATTATTCTGAAATAACTCGGAGACTGTAGATTTTACTATTGTCAAATCCGTCTGTTGGTGGCTTGTGGGGACGCGTAAATTTCTTCACAGCTTTAAAGTTTGTTTCGCTTGCTCAAAGTGGTATTCCGTTGTCTAGAAATGAGTTAATTAGAAACAGTATTTTGGATTTATTAACTCTTCATGTTTATAGGAGAAAACCTCCCCCTTCCCATGATCCGCGATAAATGTGAGCCGTCGGTGGAGAACAGTATGTCCAAAGGGAATAGTTCATCTCACGATCCTGTAAATTGTGGTTTTGTTAACCTGTCTTGTGATTAATACAGGCATCTGTTCAGGATTTTTTCAACTCAGACAAACAGCCTTATGAATGTATCAGTTGTGAAATTAAATTTAATGAGAATCAGATAGCCACAAACAACAGTACTTTTGCAGAAAGTCCTGAAGATTCCTGTTTTTCTGCTTGGCCTAGAAGTTACGACGATGAACAAAGTACGTTTGATGAATTTCCTCATACCTTGAACTTCCTATATCTCCCCTGCGGTTTAACTTCGATCAAATCTGGTACATAGTAATGTAAAAAACTGTTATGGCCACTTAAATAACATTTCTAAGCCGGTGGAAACTGTTCACAGACTTAAAAGAATATTTGTAAACGAAATGACTCTATCGATCTGATAGATCAAATAAAACTGGTTCACTGAAACTCTAAGATATACCGAATTAGTAAATGTAAGTATGGAGCTTATTATTAAAAGACGGTGAATCGCATCTATGAGGGACTGCCTTTAATCACAAGTCCAGTCTGAAAAGCTTATTGACTTAGTAACGCTCGTAATAACCAAGGACTTGTTAGTGTTACTAATGCCTAGTACTCCTAGCACTGACTTTTACTGACATTTAAATTTTTTTATTAATGGAGGGGATTTGTGGAGTGTATCATTTTTGTAGCTGAAATCACGAACTGATCTAAGCTAGGCCACCATCAGAAACCTGTAATGTATTCCTGGAGTTTTAGTGACAAGTGGTGACCAGTGGATTTCAATCCGTGTCTGATAGAAAACGGTTATCTTCCGCAGGCAATGAATGAAGGTTGCGCTACATCATCGGTTGATTAAAGTTAGGCATTAACACTACTAGATACCGACTTAATGTACTAGAAGTTAAGCGTTCTCATGGGAAACCAAAGGTTTTGGGCTTGAATCCCTTGTGAGAGTCGTGAATACGTCTAGCTCAGATCATTTCGTGATCTCAACTATAAAAACTAAGATCTGGTTTTTAATAGTGTTACTTATAGATAGCATTACGAGGTTGTGAAGATTGTTAAGTTACTCATTGGAATCATGGATCGATCAATGTTAGACCACCATTAGAAAGAAACCTGAAAGCAATGCACGGCCATTTCGTCCTTGTTTGGGTTTCATCGTCAGTGCGCATTCACGACTTCTGCACCTTGCAGGACCTTCCACCTTGCGCGTGGGCGCCTAACCTCTGGACCACTCAGCCGGTATCTAGCGGTGTTAATATCTAACTTCAATCAATTCACGGTCTTGTGCAACCTCACACTTTCTTCGGTAGCTGCTGCCTACAACCAAACGGGTCGTTTCGTATAACACGGTGACTGTCTGATAACACTGAAAGCACTATTTGTTAACTGATAATCCCATTTTACTGCTAAGATCTCAGTAAATGTTGCGAGTTTAAATAGATGGTCTATACATTGAAAGCAATGTATTTACAAGAATCACCTACGTATGTATCCCTAAGTACACTGCTTAAACGTCTGTTGAATTAATCTTATTTACAGCCGATCTTATTATAATTTGTCATATGGCTCCATAACAGCAAGTGATTTATTCGAAAGTGTTCTCATGTGGCTTTTTCATAAACATCTTCCGAAACACATTTTATCTTTCGACTTTCTTAACATTAAGTATACAACTCATTTTACGAAAACAGTAAATTTGTTAAGAAATCAACAAAATACTTTTGATTGCCTCATAAAAAATTAAATATATTTGACACGCGTTTTATCTGCTGTGATGTTTCGATGTGAAGCATTGTACAGCTCAATAAATTTTGAAAATAGAATATTAATGCTCATTATCTATTTGAATAACCTCAATTTGTTAGTTTTAGTGGTACAGTTGCGATCACTGGTCTACGATGCTACCTAAATTGTATTTAACCACTTGGCAATTATTGACCATAAGTACGGGATGTACTTTCTGCCTTCAAGTCATTTACTTTGGGAAAAGGCTACCTACAAACTTGCTCTTCATATCAAGTCGTTAGAAAGTCGAAACATTCTTGTATTTGGCTAACCGAGTGATTACTAGTTGCAGCGTAGAAGTTTAGGTCAATTTATACATACTGAAATCCGAATGAGTTAATGCCGATCAGGTCAGTCTTTGGTGTCGTGGTGTCAATCTGTAAACAATTGGCGACAACACTTAGTAATGTCGAGGTCAGGTTGTATGTCCGGAACACTAACTACGATTCAGTTAATTTCACAGTCCAGAACCATAAACATTTGTGGTTTCGGACATATTTTACAAATGTTGTTCCGAAAGCTTTTACACTGCCAGGTGAACCTTCAGATAACGACCAGCATCGATCTTACCAAAGTTTTTGACTCATATTTTATTTAAACATATAATTATTGGTAGACGGAAGAACCTAAATAATCTATACACTATCAGTCAGTCAGTCAGTAACAACGTAGAACTTGGTATGTACGTACATAACTTCAGGTTGCCATACCACATTAGCACAGAGACGCAATCGTCAGTTCAAATCCCATAGTGGTACAGATAGTAGAAGTATTACTGGTGATGGAGAAGATTAGAGTTCGAAGAAATTATTCAAGAAGTATGATTCGGTGAAATGAATTGATAAAAAAAGAAAGATAGGGTGATGAGGAATTCAGAAGATTACGATTTGAGACAATACAAAATATGGATTCACCAGTGCCATTGCAAACGGTTTTGAGCTGTCATTCAAGATTTATAACAATTGATTACTATCATTTCGCGGATCCCAACCAGCTAGTCTACACCTACCAACATGACTCAGTCCACTTGTCAGTGGCTTCATGGATTTGTGTCGTGTTTCGGTCTGGCCGCCCCTAGTTTTCTTCCAACCTACTCCTACACCACAAAACATAACTCGTCTAGGCAATCGGTTGTTGGGCATACGTGTCACATGTCCTAAACACCTTAACTGATAAAGTTTCAACACTTCATCAACTGATTTGCCATCCTTATCTAGTACTCGTTCCCTAACTATTGCATTGCTTACTGGGTTGTTCCACGAAACACTTCTAAGATATCGATGGTCGGAAACCAGTAACCTATGAATATACTCATACACAAAGAGTGGTTGCACCTGCGCCATTGCATATGATTTTGAGCCATGTCATTCAGGGTCTCTAACTATTCGATTACTAACATCTCACGGATCCCAACCAGCTAGTTCACGCCTACCAACATAACTTAGTCCACTTGTCAGTGACTTCATGGATTTGTGCCATGTTTTGGTCTGGTCACTCCTAGCTTTCTTACAATCTGCTACTACACTAAGCATAGCTCGTCTAGGTAGTCGGTGGTTAGGCATACGTAACGCATGTCCTAACCACCTCAACTGATGACGTTTTCGTACTTCATCGATTGATTTGCCATCCCTACGTAGTACGTGTTTCCTTACGATAGCTTTGCCTATTTGGTTGTTCTACGAAACATGAGCAATGCTTCTAGTCAGTCAGTCAGATGCAACGTAGAACTTGGTACGTAAGTACATCAGTTCATGTTGCCATACCACATCAGCACAGAGATATAATTGTCAATTCAAATCCAATAGTAGTAGAGGTAGTAAGGGAATTAGAAGTAATCGGAGAGGTTACGGTTAGAAGATACTATTCAAGAAGTATGATTCAGTGAGAAAAGTTTAGAAAGTAAAAGCTAGAGGTGTTGAAGAACCCAGAAGATGAGGATTTGAGAGAACACAAAGAATAAATGCACCGGCGCCATTGCGAACAATTTTGAGCCATGTCAATCAAGGTCTCTAACCATCGATTATTATCATCTCGCGGACCCAAACCAGGTAGTCGACAATTACCGACACGGCTCAGTCCACTAGTCAATGACTTCATGGATTTCTGCCATGTTTTGGTCTGGCCGCCCCTAACTTTCTTCCAACCTACTCCTACACTACAAAAAAAAGCTCGTCGAGGCAGTCGGTGGTTCGGCATACGCAAGGTATGTCCCAACCACCTAAACTGGTGAAGTTTCAATACTTCATCGGTTGATCTGCAATCCTTGCTTAGTACTCGTTTCCTAACGACAGCATTGCTTACTCGGTTGTCCCACGGTATACGAGCAATGCTTCGAAGACACCTATGATCGAAAACCAGTAACCTACGAATATCTTCTACTCTCACTAGCGATGTTTCACAGCCATAACGGAGAACGGAGCGAACCGCTGCACAGTACACTCGTCCCGAGCGTAGCTGCTACCTTGACGTGGTGGTCAGGCTTGCCTATCGTGATGACCCAACCGAGCTATACTGGCTGGAACATATGTTCCCCAAGGTTCTACCATGTCAGACAAGTCGATTGGAGAACGATGAGACTAAAAGCAGCTACCCAAGGTCTGAGGGCGAAGTCGTACTGCTGACTGCAGAGGGGTGTGACAACAGTAAGGTGTTTCCCTTGGACAACCAGCATCTGCAGCGATGCTGCCTTCTCACAAGGAAGGAAGGGTTAGAAAAGGTCGGCCCTAAAAATGTCACACCTCCCCTAACTCACGGATTTCCGTCTCCTTGGGTAAGGGTGCCAACTAAGGGCCTTTCAGAACGGAACTAATCCTCAAAAAACATTTCATAAAAAGGCCGTGCGTGACCGGCCTCAAGCAGTTGTCCCTTGGACTCTGCGGTCACGCACTAACACTAATCTATCTTCCTTTTCAGGTCCCTCAAGAAACAACCTTCCACGGTGTGGGCAGCCGGGAAGTGACAACCGCCCTCATACCTGTAGCAGCACACGAGACCAAATTGGTCAAAATCAAATCCTTCCTACAGTCAGTCAGTCAGTCAGTTGCAACGTAGAACTTCGTACGTAAGTACATCAGTTCATGTCGCCATACCACATCAGCACAGAGATATAATTATCAATTCAAATCCAATAGTAGAAGAGGTAGTAAAGGTATTAGAAGTAATCGGAGAGGTTAGAATTAGAAGATATTATTCACGAAGTATGATTCAATGAGATAAGTTTAGAAAGTAAAAGCTAGAGGTGTTGAAGAACCCAGAAGATGAGGATTTGAGAGAACACAAAGAATAAATGCACCGGCGCCATTGCGAACAATTTTGAGCCATGTCAATCAAGGTCTCTAACCATCGATTATTATCATCTCGCGGACCCAAACCAGGTAGTCGACAATTACCGACACGGCTCAGTCCACTAGTCAATGACTTCATGGATTTCTGCCATGTTTTGGTCTGGCCGCCCCTAACTTTCTTCCAACCTACTCCTACACTACAAAAAAAAGCTCGTCGAGGCAGTCGGTGGTTCGGCATACGCAAGGTATGTCCCAACCACCTAAACTGGTGAAGTTTCAATACTTCATCGGTTGATCTGCAATCCTTGCTTAGTACTCGTTTCCTAACGACAGCGTTGCTCACTCGGGTGTCCCACGATATACGAGCAATGCTTCGAAGACACCTATGATCGAAAACCAATAATCGACGAGTATCTTTTACTCTCATTGGCCATGTTTCACAGCCATAAAGTAAGACGGAGCGAACCACTGCGCTGTACACTCGTCCTTTGGTTAGAGAATGGATATCACGCCTAGGCCATAAGTGACGCAGGTTGGCAAAAGCCAATCGAGCCTTCTGTATCCGTGCCGAGATTTCGTCAGTCACCAGGCCATCAGCACTGATGAGACTCCCAAGATAAGTGAAGCGGTCTACACGTTCGACTACTTCACTCCCTATCATTAGTTCAGGTGCCGATGAAACCCAGTCTTGAAGCAACATTTTGCATTTCGAGGGGGAAAACCGCATCCCGAACATGCTTGCATTGTTGCTTAGGGTAGTCAGAAGACTCTGCATTTTGTCAGCGTCTTCACCAAGTAGGACTATGTCATCGGCATATTCTAAGTCAATAAGCGAGCCACCCGGTAAAAGGTCTACTCCAGAAAATTCAGACGAGGATAAGGTTATTTCTAGGAGCATGTCTATGATAAAATTAAACAAGAATGGAGAAAGTGGACATCCCTGACGGTCATCACTTGAAGTAGAGAATTCCAGTGACAGTTCGCCATAAGCTGTCACTCGACCAGTGGTGTTTGAGTAGAGAGCTTGTATGAGGTTAATGTACTTATTTGGTACACCTTTCAATGACAGACACTGCCACAGAACCTCACGATCCACAGAGTCAAATGCCGCCTTAAGGTCTAGGAAAACAACTATTGTAGGACGTCTAAATGTGTGTCTGTGTTCCAGGACCTGTCGTAGTGCGAAAATGTGGTCTATACAGCCACGTCCCGGTCGAAAACCAGATTGGTTTTCTCGAGTCTGCTCTTCACGAGCTTTCGTTAAGCGTCGAAGTATTACTGAGGCCACTATCTTAGATACTATATTAGTTAGACTTATTCCTCAGTGATTGTCACAGGAAGACTCCTGTCCTTCCTTATAGATTGCGACAATCAGTGATTGAGACCACTCATGTGGGATTACGTCCAGTTCCCAGATTCTACCTAAGATCTCAGTCAACCTAGCTGCTAAAACTGAACCACCATCCTTAAATATCTCAGGGGTCAGTCTATCAGGACCCGCAGCTCGTCCTCGCTTCAGATTTACTAACGCTTTTTCAACGTCATTAAGACTAAGGGGACTTATGTCGATTTGCCATTCAGGATGACTGGAGATCGTGGGTAACCGAAGAGTGGCTCGAGGCCAGTTGAACTAATCCCTAAAGTGTTCTGCCCATCGATCCAGTCTCCTGGATTGAGAATAAATGATAGTCCCGTCATTTTATGAGATAGTCTCACTTACACTAGGATTCCTAATACCAGTTTCCTTGCTAAGTCGGAAAAGTTGTCTACTGTTGCCGATCGCCGCTGCCTTTTCCATCGCTTTTGCTTTCGCCACCCACCACTGTTCGCGATCGTTACGTAGGCTTTTCATAAGTCTGCGCCTAAGTTGACTTCGTTCTTCATCATGTTCAGAGCCAGGTGGGATGAGTTTTCGGGCATCCATCAGATCGGTGGATGCTACTGAGATCCACGGTTTCATCCTAGCCTTATGGTCAACCTTACTAGCAGATATCAGTGCTGTTTCCACAGCCTTTTTGATATCATTCCAACCTGACTCCGGATGGGAATCACTTGCATGGTCGCCTAACTGTCTTTCTAGTTGTTCCTGAAATATATTTTTCGCCTTATTATCATTAAGTAAAACCCTGAGAGGCTTTCTTACGGTGTCTTTCCTACGCCCAGTAAGCTTCAAACAAATACGCGCTCGCACTAGGGCATGATCTGAATCTAAACATGTGCCCCAGAACGAGCGACAGTCTTCTATCGAACCCGTCCATCGGTGGCTGATGGCAATGTGATCTAGTTGGGTCCAACGTTGAGACAACTTTGGAGGTCGCCAGGTCAACAGATGCTTTTCGTTATGCTTAAAGTTAGTGTTAGCTAAGAATAGGCGGTTGTCTGAGCATATTTGCAACAGACGGTCACCATTGTCTGTTCTCTGAGCCGCGACACCATAACATCCACCTAGGTGTCTTTCATTTTCACTTAGTCTACCTACTTGAGCATTGAAGTCACCAGCCATTAATACTATATCAGAGCGCCTAGCTTTTTGGAGGAGGTCCGAAAGCTTTCTGCAGAACTCATTTTTCACCTCGTCTGAACTGCATTCAGTGGGGGCATAGGCAGATACGATGAAGAGGCAACGGCGATTGTCCCTATCTTTCCGAGTCCTTACTGTCCCGTTTAGTCGGACAGCGCACAATCGACTATCTATTGGGATCCAGTCAAGGAGAGATTGTTCTGCCCTACGACTCAATGCTATACCTACACCGGCGAGACCCCAGGAAGCAGCATCAGGGCTACCGAATACACGAAGAGTAAATCGAGCTGCTTCTTTATTTTGACATGTTGTGGCCAAGTGTATGACGCGACTCGGATCCTGTATGCGCGTTTTCGAGACGCAGCATACATCGATGGAACGAGATTCTAAAGTCGTAGCTAATGATGCCTGTTGCCCTATTTGACACAATGTACGTACATTAAATGCTCCAACATGTAGTCTTGAGCGAGGTTTAAGGAGACCAGGAACGACGTTTCGCGAACTCGTATCGTCTGCATTAGCTGTGCACTGTGATGAATGAATGTGAGAAGGGTTAGTCGTGGAGATAAGAGAGGTATGTGTGGGTGTAGGAAGGATTTGATTTTGACCAATTTGGTCTCGCGTGCTGTTATGTGTATGAGGGCGGTTGTCACTTCCCGGCTGCCCACACCGTGGAAGGTTGTTTCTTGAGGGACCTGAAAAGGAAGATAGATTAGTGTTGGTGCGTGACCGCAGAGTCCAAGGGACAACTGCTTGAGGCCGGTCACGCACGGCCTTTTTATGAAATGTTTTTTGAGGATTAGTTCCGTTCTGAAAGGCCCTTAGTTGGCACCCTTACCCAAGGAGACGGAAATCCGTGAGTTAGGGGAGGTGTGACATTTTTAGGGCCGACCTTTTCTAACCCTTCCTTCCTTGTGAGAAGGCAGCATCGCTGCAGATGCTGGTTGTCCAAGGGAAACACCTTACTGTTGTCACACCCCTCTGCAGTCAGCAGTACGACTTCGCCCTCAGACCTTGGGTAGCTGCTTTTAGTCTCATCGTTCTCCAATCGACTTGTCTGACATGGTAGAACCTTGGGGAACATATGTTCCAGCCAGTATAGCTCGGTTGGGTCATCACGATAGGCAAGCCCGACCACCCTACACCTCCTAATGTCTCATCTCTACAATGCTTCTAAGACATCTGTGATCGAACACTAGTAACCTGCAAATATCATCTACTCTTACCGGCAATGTCTGAGTCAACGGTTGAAATTCAAGTGCCCTAAACAATATACCATTAATAGAGAATCCTTGTCTTTTCAAACAAATGTCTCTAAGAGTTCACAATCGTTTATTGATTCCAAGGAATCGTAAAAATTCCATTTTCATGTTTTGTACACACTATGTCCCAATAATAATACTAGATAAAATAATGAGCAACCGGAGTCGTTGGAAAATAGACTAGGTCTGTCTATTGTCTTAGTCTTAAAAGGTTAGCTACGTCAACCAAGGTCATCTAATTTATTTAGGATTACCGACGAATCAGTGTAACTTTTTGATTAAAACTTTTTATTCAACACCGTGCGAACTGCTGTCGGTCAGTCGTATACATAGTATAAAGTGGCACTTATGTGCATCAATTAAAGTTGCCTTTCCATATCAGCACATTGAGACAAATCTAGATAAGCAAATCTCAGAGCCTAAAGAATTAGTAACAGAATCAGCAGAATAGAATGTGAGTTGGTTATTATCGTAAAGTTGATTTCAAGGCAGTTGGTAATTTGTCCGTAAAATTTCAATTATTTACCATTTTTTAAGTGTATTGATTACATCCAATCAAACTTGACTGAATAATTATTACGCTGTTTTATAATGCGGTAACTGTATCGGTATGGAGTATTCTAATTTCAACTACCAGGTTATCACTCAAAGTCCTATTCCACCTAATGGAGTCAGAGCGTATCAACTGTAACATAATACTTTGTAAAACGGACATGTCGAAGTATACGGGAAATGTTTCTTTTTTGTTAACTTTTAGTGATTTTGTTGGCAGCATTTAGGTTGTATTAAAGCACGTTCCATACAAAATGACACTAAAGCCGATTACATCGCCCCATTTTTAGCCATCCAGCTCTACTGGATATATAAAGAAGACTCTAGATTCTTCTTACATTAAAATGATGATCATGTTACCGTTTTCCCTATTGTGTTAACTACGTGAACTTACTGTTTCGTTTTGGAATATAATTTGTTCCCTGTCGAGATCGGGTTCGGATTTGAGGAACAGTCAGGTAGTGTCCGAGAAATTCTAGATAAGGAGAAGTAATTAGATGAAATAAGCAAGATATATCATGTGTGGACGAAACTGACTTTCTGTGTGAGCCGTAGATCAAACCAAACCTGTAAAAGAGATTATCAAAATATTCTTACCTTAAATTTATGATTTTCAACACATGACAACAGAATAATAATAACCGCCTTATGTACGGTAAAGAATTCTTAGTACATACATGTTGTTCTCCTATTTTAGTTGATCCTTTGTTTGATCAGACAGTTTATTTAATCACAGGCATTATACTGAGCGACACAAGCTCTGTAGTAATGTTTCATTCATTTGTTATAGTGGCAAGTCCCAACTGACCACTCGGTCTATAGATTTATTGTACGGTTTATGACGGCCATCGGCTGCCGAAATATCTTAATTTCGACTGCTCAATTTATCAGTTTTACTATCGGAAACTAATTTTCTCTGTCTGCTTAACCTATTTCCATTAGACTGTTCTAGTTGTCTTATTCGCAGGTCTTTTAACGGAGGAATCTATTGAACATGACGATAACGAGGACAAAATACCCAAAACTTCTGATTGGTGGATCCCAGACAAGCCATTTCGAAAGAAAATGCATTCAAACACCAATTGCTCTTCTTCTCGATCTTCTGATACAATCGCTTCTCAAGATTCTAACTCATCTACTTATTTTGAAAGCACTAATAAAGAATGTGAAAATATCAAGAAATTACATGATGCTAGTGTGTTGAGTTATCGAGATTTACCTGATCACTCGTCTGATCTGCTAAGTGAAATTCAACCGAAAGGGACTTCTGTCGACCACTGTGAGTTTATGTTATTGAGGCTGGGATTGAAATTTCTGTGGTAGTAACACCTGAGTGGAATAAAAGACATAAATCATGCGTATTATTAATATACATTGAGTGATTTTTATAACTCTGTGTCCTTCACTCAATTTTATTTTGCTTTCATTAGCAAACATTTATTGTTTTTACTCCTTGTCTTAAGATCTCTGAAATATTTCTTATACTGCTACTTACATACCTACTGTTAGTTTCAGGTAATGTATCCTATTATCCTACTATAAATCAGGCGCACCCCGATTCTCCTAAAGCTCGTTAAGAGTGGCGGCTTGGAAACTGGCCTCCCAACTTCTAACTACTAGGTCCTAAATCCTCACCGTCCCATCTGTCTCATTTTAGTCCGTCGGATAGTATATCTATCTCCAATACGAAAGTCGTATACAAAACCTGTACGTAGGTAATGAGTCACTGGGATCAACTTTCATTTGTTTCATAGTTTATCTGAAATAAATATAACTTATCATTCCTCAACATCGTATTAATTTTTAGTATCTTTCTCCTTACATTCAATAACCTTTATTTTTTTCCAAGTGCAATATGGCTTGATAATATATGCACTATTCACAAACACCTGTTAATATTGCTGGTTAAGACTGATTCCCTCCAGAGGACGGAATTCCACCCATGCAGTTACAATCATATACAGAAAGTTGCAAGTCAGATTAGTAATTGCGTATAAAAATCGTATACAGTAATAATTATAAATCGACACTATTGAAGTAATATAAATAGAAGTACAAACAATTTTCTATTCACACCCAAACTTACAAAACACTGAATAAATAAATCGTCTAACGCAATTGTAACTATCAAAGTTGGATGTAATCTCTTTATAAATGTGTAAATTTTATTTCACTAGTTTTAGAAAACCGAAGCAATACTAATGTCCATTGTTTACACATATTACTGGTCATGAGAACTTGAGACTCAATCGTGTTATTAGACGCTCCAATTGTATAGATCAGTTATTTTGTTACTGACTCAACCCATCTTTTACTAAGAAGAGATCGCATTTGCTACATTCTTTTTAATGTAAATTAATAAATTCATCAAAACAGGTACTTTTTCCCATAACTTTTCAAGCTTTACAGAATTCTGAGGACAATTATCGATTTTCATTCAATAATACTCGAAAATCTGAAGTCAATAAAGGGAAGGTATCACACTATCGCAGTTCTTCATTCCCATTCTCACAGTATAATAATACTTATGCAAATCAAAATGCAAAGCGTAAAGAAAGATGTCTTAAATGGTTAGCATCATTTGCATTACAATCAATGAGAGAAGCTGAATATGCATCACAGTTTGATGAGTTCTTTATTTCGAAGGACATTGATAACCGTGTTACCAATTGCAACTTAGTAGTAACACGCTCAGAAGTAACACAGTTATTTACAGAGCAATATAAAATTTCGTCACTTGATTTCGACCATATTTGGTAAGTAGTGATTTTTATCTAGTGGCGAATTGGGAGAAAAATACATTTGACTTATTGTCAATAAATAACTGATTACTGTCGCTCAATAGCTAAGTAGACGTATTTCCATTAGGCTTTTAGTTACTTTATTCCTCCTAGACCCAAATTAACTAAAAGCTTGGTTATTTTTCAACTGACCACTGGATACGGAAACCGTGCTCCCTAATCAGGATATGTTAAGTAAAATTTGAAATTCCTATTTAGCAAATTATCAAGCATTATTTTAGTGGTTAAAAAACTGGACTCTTAACTATTTAGTTGCATTTTCGATCATCACAACACCTAATTTGGCTTAAGAAACTAAGTAGTATAATCGGGGGCCACAGATAAAGTTTGAATTAAAACCTCATACGCAAGTCTGTAATTGGTAACTGAGCTATTTCTCAGAATCATCTCTGGCAAATATAATAAAGTGCTTGTTAATAACTACCGCCTACTTCAACCAAGGTATTACATCAGTCCAGGAAGTCGTCGACAGTTGAACTGAGATAAGGTATTACGTTTAGACTACTTGGTTAGGGTCTATGTGATCATTTTGATCAATGGCGAGGGACTTTGACTGAAAGTTCAAGATCATTCTTAGGGGCTCCAGTGCATTCCTACTTTGCTGTTTCTTAGAATCTGAGCTTGGAAATTTACCTATACGTTTTTACTTCTATTACGCTGACATACCTTGACAATGCGATCACACTGTGCTAATGTTCTTGGGTAAGTTGAACTGATGCAGATATGTGCCTAGTTCCCAGCTGAGTACGGTAATTAATATGTTTCCGAAGTATTCAGTGAGTTTAGTCCCAGAAAATCTGAGTATTTATAAATGACCTTTTCTAGTTTAAAAAAGAACACCTGAATGCAAATACTTTTTTTATCATATCCTTATAAGTGAAAGATATGCATTATAAAATTAATCTCTCAAAATGTTCATATTTCGGTGTTAGGTAATAGGGTAGTAGCGACTGACTGACTCTGTTGTTAACTAAATAAAGTGAAAAGCTATTTGTCGATATCCATTAGTTGACGTATTTCATTCTCAGTAATCAGAAGAATATTCAATTTAAAATAGACTCTTTTCTGTCTTTTCGCTCTTAAAACTTGTCTCAGTTGAACACTCGAACTATCATATTAAAGAAATAATCGATTTTTCTGAATATTAACGTGCTAATTAATAGAAACGTGTTCCAGTTGGATCGATGGGCAGAACAATTTAAGGACCAACTCAACTGGCGTACAATCACACTTCGGCTGCTCACGCTCTCCAGTCAACCTGAATGGCCAATCGATGTGATCCTTCCGACTCTTTATGAAGTTGAACAAGTTGTCAGAAATCTGAGGCGAGGGAGAGCAGTGAGTCCTGACAGGCTTAACCCTGGAATTTTCAGGATGGTGGTCCAGTTTTAACAGTTAAACTGACTGGGATCTCATATAGAATCAGGGAACTGGACGTATTCTCATCCGACTGCTCTCTATCATTGATTGTCCCAGTTTATAATAAAGGACAAAAGTCCTCCTGTGACAATCACAGAGGAGTCAGTATAACTAGCATAGTGTCGAAAACATTAGTTTCAATAATAAATACCACGACGCTTAATTAGTGTTCGTGAAGAGCAAACTAGAGAAAACCAGTCTGGTTTCAGACTTGGATTTGGCTGTATAGATCACATATTCACACTTTGTTAGATGTTAGAACATAAAAGCATGTTCTGACGTCCTACAACAGTAGAATTTTGCCATCTTAAAGCGGCATTTGAATCTGTTGATCGTGAGGTTCTACGACAGTGTATGTTACTGAAAGGAGTACCGAAGAATTACAATGACCTTAACAAAATTCAGAGTTTTCTGACCACCATAATCTGAACCAAAACAGGGCACAAATCCATGAAGTTACTGTCAGGTGGGCTAAGCCCTGTTGATAAGTGTAGACTACCTGATTGGGATCCGTTAAACGATAGCAACGCATAGTTGGAGACTTCAAATGACTTGGCGAAAAACCGTTTACAATGTTGCAGATCCATCCATTCTTTGTTTTACATCGAATTCTTATCTTCCGAACTACTTATCAACTTTATCTTTCTGTTTTAAAATTTATTTCATTGGATTATGTTTTTTGAATAATATCTTCAAACCCTAATCCGCTGTTTTACCGCCATGCCTCTACGACCTCTGGTTCCATGGAATTAAAATCAACAATTCTATCTGTGTGCTCTTATATGGTGTGGCAACTTGAACTGAGGTTTGTGCGTACAAAGTTCTTCAGTGTAGCCAGCTTACTGATTTCCAAGTCCTTGACCGAATATATCACTTTGAAAAAATTCTTTCTTACATTGTGCTAACTGGAGTTTGATCTACTGAACATCAGAAATATAATTTAGTCGTAAACCGGTAGTATGAAAAATAACCTGTGAAGATTGTTTCCTGTTGGTTCACTAGTATTTTAGGAGATGATTGCTAACTTTGAATTATTTCGGCTATTAGCCTATGGATATATCTAACTGGATGAGTTCCAAATTATATTGATTATCTACCTGAATAGTCATTGTTAATTACATTTCGAAAATTCTCGTGGTGGTAGATAACATTAGGACGACAGTTTAATGATGCGAACCTACCACACCAAATGATAATTCACATCAACATCAGATTCTTATTACACATGGTCGGTGAATCACGCTTCGTAATTTAGACTAATTAATAATAAATGAGTTTGGAGATGGTAAAGAAAATCTGTATCTCTGTTGGATGATTATCAAGTTACATTGGACATATCCCATTTCTCAAACTTAAGTATATCCCAACCCATCCCCAAAGTCGTAAAGATATTCTTCGACTAGACAGACAGACAGAAGGATACAGCGCAGAACTTCGTACACAAGTACATCAGTTCAGATTGCCATACAACATCAGCACAGAGACGTAAATGTCAGTTCAAATCCAAGAATGGTAGCGATAGTAGAATTATTAGCAGCAATAAGGAAGATTAGGGAGCGAAGATATGATTCGAAAAGTATAATTCAGTGAGATAAATTTAGAAGGAGAAAGATAGATGTGATGAGGAATTCACAAGGTAAGAATTAAAAAGCACAGAAACAGTAGATGCACCTGCGCGATTGCAAACGATTCTGAGTCATGTTGTTCAAGGTCCCAACCACGTCAACTGATGAAGTTTCAATACTTCATCAACTGATTTGCCATCCTTACCTAGAACTGGTTTCCTAACGATAGGATTGCTTACTCGGTCGTCCCACGATACACGAGCAATGCTTCTTAAACATCGATGATCGAAGACTAGTAACCTACGGATGTCCTCTACTCTTAACGGCCATGTTTGGCATCCGTATACTAGGACAGAGCAAACTGCTACGCAGTACACTCGTCCTTTGGATAGCAAGCGGATATCTCGCCTGCACCATAAGTGACGCAGGTTGGCAAAAGCCAATCGAGCCTTCTGTATCCGAGCTGAGATTCCTTCAGTCACCAGGCCATCAACACTGATGAGACTCCCCAGATAAGTGAAGCGGTCTACACGCTCGACTACTTCACTCCCTATAACTAGTTCAGGTGCCGATGAAACCCAATCTGTATTTTGTCAGCGTCTTCACCAAGTAAGAATATGCCATCGGGATATTCTAAGTCAATAAGCGAGCCACCTGGTCAAAGGTCTACTCCTGAAAATTCAAACGAGGATAGGGTTATTTCCAGGAGCATGTCTATGATAAAATTAAACAAGAACGGAGAAGGTGGACATCCCTGACGGACACCACTTGAAGTGAGGAATTCCGATGACAGTTCGCCATAAGCTCTCACTCGACCAGTGGTGTTTGAGTAGAGAGCTTGTATGAGGTTAATGTACTTCTTTGTTACACCTTTCAATGACAGACACTGCCACAGAACCTCACGATCCACTGAGTCAAATGGCGCTTTTAGGTCCAGGAATGCGACTATTGTCGGACGTCTAAATGTGTGTCTGTGTTCCAGGACCTGTCGTAGTGTGAAAATGTGGTTTATACAACCACGTCCAGGTCGGAAACCAGACATGTCTGCTCTTTACGAGCACTAGTAAGGCGTCTAAGTATAATCGAGGCTAACAACTTAGAAACTACATTAATTAGACTTATTCCTCTGTGATTGTCACAAGAAGACTCCTGTCCTTTCTTATAGATTGGGACAATCAGTGATTGAGACCAGTCGGTTGGGATTGTGTCCAGTTCCCAGATTCTACCTATGATCTCAGTCAACCTAGCTGCTAAGACTCGACCACCATCCTTAAATATCTCAGGAGTCAGTCTATCAGGATCTGCAGCTCGCCCTTGCTTCAGATTTCCGAACACTTTCTCAACTTCATAAAGACTAAGGGGACTTATATCGATTTGCCATTCAGGATGACTGGAGATCGTGGGCAACCGAAGAGTAGCTCGAGGCCAGTTGAACTGATCCCTTAAGTGTTCTGCCCATCGATCCAGTCTCCTGGATTGAGAATGGATAATAGTCCCATCCCTTTCCGAGATAGTCTCACTTACACTAGGATTCCTAATACCAGTTTCCTTGCTAAGTCGGAAAAGTTGTCTACTGTTGCCGATCGCCGCTGCCTTTTCCATCGCTTTCGCCGCCCACCACTGTTCACGGTCGTTGCGCAGGCTTTTTATCAGCCTGCGCCTAAGCTGACTTCGTTCTTCATGTTCAGAGTCAGGTGGGATGAGTTTTCGGGCATCCATCAGATCGGTGGATGCTACTGAGATCCAGGGCTTCATCCTCCCTTATGGTCAACCTTACTAGCAGATATCAGTGCTGTTTCCACAGCCTTTTTGATATCATTCCAACCTGACTCCGGATGGGAATCACTTGCATGGTCGCCTAACTGTCTTTCTAGTTGTTCCTGAAATATATTTTTCGCCTTATTATCATCAAGTAAAACCCTGAGAGGCTTTCTTACGGTGTCTTTCCTATGCCCAGTAAGCCTCAAACAAATACGCGCTCGCACTAGGGCATGATCTGAATCTAAACATGTGCCCCAGAACGAGCGACAGTCTTCTATCGAACCCGTCCATCGGTGGCTGATGGCAATGTGATCTAGTTGGGTCCAACGTTGAGACGACTTTGGAGGTCGCCAGGTCAACAGATGCTTTTCGTTATGCCTAAAGTTAGTGTTTGCTAAGAACAGGCGGTTGTCTGAGCATGCTTGCAACAGACGGTCACCATTGTCTGTTCTCTGAGCCGCGACACCATAACATCCACCTAGGTGTCTTTCATTTTCACTTAGTCTACCTACTTGAGCATTGAAGTCACCAGCCATTAATACTATATCAGAGCGCCTAGCTTTTTGGAGGAGGTTCGAAAGCTTTCTGTAGAATTCATCTTTCACCTCGTCTGAACTGCAGTCAGTAGGGGCATAGGCTGATACGACGAAGAAGCAACGCGGGTGTCCCTATCCTTCCGAGTCCTTACTGTCTCGTTCAGTCGGACAGCGCACAGGTGACTATCTAGTCGGATCCAGTTTATGATAGCTAGTTCTGCCCTACGTCTCAATACTATACCTACACCGGCGAGACCCCAGGAAGAAGCATCAGGGCTACCGAATACACGAAGAGTAAATCGAGCTGCTTCTTTATTTTGACAAGGTGAAATCAGATTAATAATTTTACTAGGATCCTGTATGCGCGTTTCCGAGACGCAGCATACATCGATGGTACGAGATTCTAAAGTCCTAGCTAATGATGCCTGTTGCCCTATTTGACACAATGTCCATACATTAAATGCTCCAACATGTAGTCTAGAACGAGGTTTCAAGAGGCCAGGAATGACGTTACGTGAACTCGCGTCGTTTGCATTGGCGGTGCAGCCAGATAAGGGAATGTGAGTAGAGTTAGTTGTGGAGAGAAGAGAGGTATGTGTGGGTGTAGGAAGGATTTGACTTTGATTTTGACGGCATTTTGATGAAAGGTTTTTTTAGTATTAGCTTCGCACTTGAAAGCCCTCAGTGGGCACCCTTGCGGCCGGAAATGGAAATCCGTGAGGTAGGGTGAGGTGTGACATTTTAAGGGTCGATCTTTTCTAACCCTTCCTTCCTTGTGAGTAGGCAGCATCGCTGCAGATGCTGGTTGTCCAAGGTAAACACCTTACTGCTGTCACACCCCTCTGCAGTCAGCAGTACGACTTCGCCCTCAGACCTTGGGTAGCTGGTTTTAGTCGCATCGTTCTGCAATCGACCTGCGTGTCATGGTAGGACCTGCAGGAACATATGTTCCAGCCAGTATAGCTCGGTTGGGTCATGACAATAGGCAAGCCCGACCACCACGTCAAGGTAGCAGCTACGGTCGGGTATTCTTCGACTAAATAGAAATTCGTCATTCATTTTCTCTATAAAGCGTAATACATCTTACCAATTTCTTACTACCGATTTTACCCACTAAAAAAAATAAGAAAAATACCTCCGTACAAGTGATAGCATAACAAATACGAAGGAACCTACATAAAACATTTGGTCTTTTTGTTTACTTATCTACGCATTATTAATACCTTTTTGTCTATATGTTCATTTATTTTAATCAGGTTAGTTGCTGACATCAATCGAGACAATTATTTAGATAAATATGAGTTTTGTTTAGCTAGTCATTTAGCACATTTACTTGGTCATCGTGGTTTGTCATTTGACGATGCTGTTACTGCGTGTAAACCCTATATCAGTAAAATTATTAAAAAGTATAAAAAAACTGGAAACAAAGGTATGTTTTTAGTAATTATTTGCTTTTTTGAGAACTTTTATTATCACTATGTTTTACAATTCATATGGAAGGATTTGATTGTGACCGATTTGGTCTATTGTGTTTTTACGGGTATGAGAGCGGATGTTACCTCTAGGCTGCTCACACCGTGGAAGGGCTATGGTTGTAAGAAGGGGCCTCGACTTCGTGACTTCCGAAGGAACTTGGCTTTCATCATTAGACTCGCTGGTTGACTTATTATATGCGAAAGACACAGTTCTACTTGGTGAAGACACTGACAAATTGCAGAGTCTTCTAACTACACTAAGCAACAATGCGAGCACGTTCGGGATGCGATTCTCCCCCTCGAAATGCAAAATTTTGCTTTAGGATTGGCTTACATCGGCACCTGAACTAGTGATAGGGGGTGAAGCAATCGACCGCCTCACTTTGAGAGTCTCATCAGTGCGTACGTGTCACGTTCTACGTTGTTGCTGACTCACTGACTGACCAGTCATATGATAAGCATGAAACATCGTAAAACACCGGTCGCTTGTGTATACTAAGATTACTGTAATTTCTAAACGTTTGTTACGAATGTCATTTTCATTTCCCTTGTGTGATGAATAACAATTATCTGGATGTGTGTTGCCCACAGTAATAATAGAAATCACAACAACTCTCTCAATCACTTCCAAGTATAAGTATGATTTCTTTTAATAGCTTTAAAATTTACATATAGATTGCACCGTTGTTAGTAATTTGGCAGACAACGGTACTATGTATCTCAAGATATAACTTTTCAATTCGGATATAGGGTAACACATTTTCCATTCATTAGTAGCTGTAAACTAGCTATATACCTATATACAGACTAAATTTGAACACTGCCGGTCGAGTTAGCGCTTATTACAAACCTTCATCAGGATTGATTACTGCAACTGATGCTTGTCAACAGTGTGCACTTTCCGCACTTTTATTTAAATTTGTCATAGCCATGCTTTTTAGATAGCACTCATCATCTAACTCTTCAAGGGTTGTTCTACCAGGAGATTCACTTATTTACGTAGAATATTCAGATGATATAGTTCTGTTTAGTGAAAATGTTGATAAATTGCAATCTTCCAATCAACTTAAGCAACAATCCAAGCATAGTTGGAATGCGATTCTAATCCCTTAAATTCTAAATACTGCTCCAGGATCAGCCTTCATCTGAATTAATGATAGAGAGTAAATTGGTTGAGCATGTCGATCACTTCATAAGTCTTCTTAGGTTGGTGTATAATACAACCACGATACAAATTTAGTAAAGTCGACTGTCTTTTGTCGACTTACGTCACCCGTGTAGGTGAGATGAGTTTACTGCACAGTCATTCGGTCTGTTTTACCTTGTAGGCGACCAGCAAGTGGTATTCTGAGGCTACATCAGCTCCTCTCTTGGTTCTCACACCCTCCATGGTCCTTCTGAACTTTTTATTGATACAAATATGATCGATTTGGTTCTGAGTAGTGTAATCCGGTGAAATCCATGTAACTTTGTGTATGCGTTTGTGTGGGAATATTGTGCCGCCTATCATCAGTTTGTTGAAGGCGTATCTCTCACCATTCTCGTTCCTTTCTCCCAGTCAATGTCGTCCCATTATGTCTTCATATCCAGTGTCGTCCATACCAACCTTGAAATTTCGGTCTCCCATCAGAATGGTCGATGGGAGCTTTTTGTTCATTTCCGTCCTATTGTTTCTTTCCTTATTGGGCATCGCCTAAGACGTTTATAGCGATTCACTCCTTGTACTGCTGTTTATTTTGGCATAGAACCTCCTGATATGTTGAAGTTATTGCTTCTTCAACCTCTTACCAGTTGTCCTACAAGGGTGTTTCTACTTTGTTTAGTAGATCCTATGAGGCTTGAAACCTGTTTCTGAGATCTAGAAATTGCTGAGCTTGTTATCATCCAAGAGGTAGGCTTATAATAAACTTTTGTCATGCTGCTAGTTGAACGTTTTATTTTGTCGGTAATTAGATGGCCATCTGAAGCCAGATCAGCTTCCCTTATTGTTCTTGCATATTTAATAGACTTTCCATATTTTTGGTTCCTACATATTTGGTCTGGCTGATTGTCCGTAACCCATGTAGCTTTTTTGGATTTGTTAAGGGAACATTTCGGAGCATATGTCCATGTTGGTAGTCCATATACATTTAAGCATTTTTCAATGTACATGTCATCACTTTATGGTTTTGTATTCGATGTTGTCTGTCATGAATTTTGACGTTTAGATTTCTTATTCGGTTGGTAAGTTCATTTCCCAGTGGGAGTTAACACTAATCTTCTGTGGCAGCACTCTTGAGATCATGTCACTGAATGACATTTACTGTAACCTTTTCCTCGAATTATTTGAAGGATGGTTTGATGATCGAGGTGCAATGAGTTTTTTATTCTGTGGTCTCATGTAGTGCTTCTTTGAACAGCATGAGAACACTTCGTGTATGCGTATTATTTTCTTCTTCATTATCAGAGAACAGCAACAGTCCCACTGAAGATCTTTTATTCAGAAATTGTTCAGTGCGTTTCATTTATTCCATTCCTTATGATGGTGTTTCTCCTGACCTGAAGCCTCATGACATGCTGAAGTTAATGCCACTTTGATTCCTTGATATGGTGGAGGAAATCCGTAACTCAGGTGATGAAGTTTTATCATCTGAGCTGGAGGTTTTGATTGTGTAGTTTCTGTTGTTCTTCAAAACAACACAAACTTCAAGTAGAAGTGAAGTATTTGAATCTCTCCACCTATGTCAGTCAGTTACAACGTAGAACTTCGCACGTAAGTACATAAGTCCAGGTCGCTGTACCACATTAGCACAGAGACGCAATCATCAGTTCAAATCCCATAGTGGTACAGATATTAGAAGTATTACTGGTGATGGAGAAGATTAGGGTTCGAAGAAATTATTCAAGAAGTATGATTCGGTGAAATGAATTAATAAACAAAGAAAGATAGGGTGATGAGGAATTCAGAAGATTACGATTTGAGAAAATACAAAATATGGATTCACCAGTGCCATTGCAAACGGTTTTGAGCTGTCATTCAAGATTTATAACCGTTGATTACTATCATCTCGCGGATCCCAACCAGCTAGTCTACACCTACCAACATGACTCAGTCCATTTGTCAGTGGCTTCATGGATTTGTGTCATGTTTCGGTCTGGCCGGCCCTAGTTTTCTTCCAACCTACTCCTACACCACAAAACATAACTCGTCTAGGCAATCGGTTGTTGGGCATACGTGTCACATGTCCTAAACACCTTAACTGATAAAGTTTCAATACTTCATCAACTGATTTGCCATCCTTATCTAGTACTCGTTCCCTAACTATTGCATTGCTTACTGGGTTGTTCCACGAAACACGAGCAATGCTTCGAAGACACCTATGATCGAAAACCAGTAACCTACGAATATCTTATACTCTGACTGGCTTTGTTTCGCATCCGTATAGTAAAACGGAGCGAACTACTGCGCAGCAGACTCAACGTTTCGTTAGCAAATGGATATCTCCCCTACGCTATAAATGATGTAAGTCGGCAAAAGCCAATCGATCCTTCTGTATCCGTACTGAGATTTCGTCCTTCGCCAGGCCATCAGCGCTGATGAGACTCCCGAGATAAGTGAAGCGCCACTTATGACTCATAGCTTATGCTGTTGACCTCGATCTTAATAGGTTTTTATTGACCTTAAACCTGTGGACGAATGTCATAGTTGTCCGTATGTATGGATATAAAGAAAGAAATGTCATGTTGCTTGACTACTCCTGAAGAGGACGTCTACTGTTTCCTATGTATTGTTTTTCGCATTCTGAACAGTTTATTTTGTTAATGAAGCGAAATAAATGCAGGAACCGACAAACATGGCTCAAAACCATTTGCGATGGCACAGGTACATCCATTCTTTGTGTTCACTGAAGTCGTAATCTTCTGAATTCCTCATGACCGTTTTTTCTCTTTTTGAAGTCAGTTTGCTTAGAAAACAGAAATGAATCAACACGTTGTATAAAAGCACTTTTAATCTTGTATTACTTTTGAGTAAATTATTCTGTTACTCATATGACTATTGTTTTAATCTTATCCTTCATTTTACCATAAACTTGATTTTACTCTACAAAAGGTAATCAATCCGACCGTCCTGATCTAGAATATCTATACTCCACTGGTTTATTGAGCAGTAATTCGAATTATAATTCAATGAATAATCCGTTGTTAAAGCAACATTCTGCAATAGACATTCTTAGTAATCGGAATCCAATTATTTTTGATGATTCTTCTTATTCCTTCAATATGGATTCTGCTTTTGATATTCCTGAAACTAATTCTAAAAGTTTATATTATAATTCATTTGAAAACTTATCACATGACCCTATTAATGGCTGTGATAGTCGCAGTAAATCTTCATCTGGAATTATTGGTAGTTCATCATCTTCGTCCTCTTACTCATCTTCACGTTTATCAGCATCACCACTCTCGTCTTCTGAAATTAGTGGTTCTGTTGATTCTGTGCATTTATCTAGTGAAAAAACTAGTACAAATAACCCGTAAGATGATATGATTCACTATTATTTTTGTCATTGTTAATTGTTTGTCTGTATTTTCGGATTTTGAATATCGACGTCCCATCAGCTGAGTTTTTTTATCTACAAAAAGATGCTGTAATTTGTCAAATTTAGTGGTCCTATGAATGACTACTATTTGTAAGAAGGAAATTATCTTTACTCAGTCATGACTGAAGTAAAGTTGTGATCTAGTTCATGATCAATCTTTGTAATTCAAAATGTTAAGTACCCAATACGTAAACTAAAACTTTTCGTCCAAATCTTGGTTATTATTTCATAAATGTTAGATATATAGTTAAGAACTTATTGTTAGAATATGATTTTTTTCTTTACAATGTTTTCTGACATGAAAAAAGGCTTTATAGTTATTCAGTAGAAAAAAAACCATCCATTGCTATGCTTATCTTCATTGTCTAACTGGGTTATATGAATACAGTATTAAGTATGATAACTTTTAGATTGCTCTGCGATGTTCTGTAGAGCCAATTAAAAGTATTTATTGTTGGTAAAGAAATTATGGACAGATATATATATATATATATATATATATATATATATATATATAGTTTTTCAATCATTTTTATTTTATTTAATCAAACTACCATTACCATGTTGATATCATCTTCATATGTATGAAAGTGCTCAATTTATGCAAGTCAAACTAGCTAATTGGGTGATAGGACCTCAATTGAGTAGGGAACTTTTATTGGCTAAACCGAATGGAAAATCTATGCACAACCCATTTTTAAATATAGATATATGCAACCCAGAAATTACATTTCCATTCTTATTGAGAAAGTTAAAGTAAATCTTAACCAATAGCATGTGGTTAGTACTTCACTTATTAGTTGACCTGCATCTGATTAACCTAACATGTTACATTTCAATATTTTTCGAGTTCTGTAAACACGTCTTTAATCACTTACATTTACGTGTGACAATTTATTAGCCGTTTCTCTCAAAAACGTGAGCAGTAACTTGAAAGTTACATGTTTAAGCTTTAAAGTCTTCTATTTTGAATTTCCTGCATAAAGTTCAGGTGTAATCAAAATGTGAATTCGAACCGTACATTTACTCTTTGTGCTGAAGATCAGTTTCTTAGTTGTGAACATATTTACATTTTCGCATACCTGTTATGTGCCCAGCACCCAAATCCAGGATTAACGTTTCGTTTTGTTTGCAACTGTTCTGATAGATGTACATATATTCAAATGTAATGTTTATATTGAGACCCCACTCTTACGTCTACCTAAAAACTATATCAAAACAGTCTACTGAAGATATATACATGGTAACAAAGACTGATCAATCGTAGCCATGAATTTCGACAACGAAAATCTGCTGACCCCATATAATATTGTTATAGGTGTTTGTGGAGATAGTTGATTTTATGATAAAAGTATATATTGTTTATTCTTAAACGAATAAATAATCAAATGATCTGTATTGTTTATGAACACAATATCACGTTCCTCATCTGACACTTTATAAATCTTTTTTCTATATATTATTTACAGTTCCACCTAGAAATCGTTTCATTTAAACTTCTCCTTTCATCTTCCGATTAGGTGTATTGATCCGATCCAATTATTATCCGCGATCACTGGTCATCGAAAAACATTTTTATCTGAATTATCTAGTAGCCGTCGACGTCGTCTCTTATCTTCACTTATTCGGGAAGCCAAATCAGTCAATCATACGTTACTTCGTTTAAATAATGAAATGCAAGGTGAACTTGCTGAGTTGAACGATCAGCGAGTTAATTTACGGGCACAACTTCAACATTTAGGATTACAACCCGCAGTTTAAACAGCGAATTAAACATTTTATCTAAAAGTTTACTTCCACATATTTTCCTATTTTACTCATTAGAAAAGCTGAATAACGTTAGTAAAATCTTGTCTTTTATTTACGGTCAATATGTAGTGTTAGGCTGTAAAAAAAGTCCTTGGAACTTTACAATTAATTTCGGAATCATCTATACAATAATAACAACAATCTAAAATTCTGTCATTCATTCGATGTTCACAGTGCTTTTTTGAGAAACGATTAATTGTGAACATTTCTACATGTCCATAGTTTTCAAAACTCGCTTCTTTTCCACCCAAGTCTTGAGTAATACTATTATCGCAATTTTAATGTCAGTATGAACTCTGTTTCAAAACTGTTCAACGAAAGAATGTTAACAATTTTTCGAAGACGTTGTACAGACTCCGAAACGTACCGTACTTACTACTTTGTGATCATATAGCTGGGATTTCACTTAACATTATATATGTTCTCCTAATTATTTGTTTATAGCTTCGATTTTTCCATAACTGCTAATGTAGCGTAAATGTGAAAAAGTCCTGTCAATTTGTTTATTAGTTAATAGAATTAAAAGTTTTAAAATTATTTTCTCATACTAAACAAATGAAATACTGGGAGACTTTCACTTAAATTTATGAACTCACTAGCCAATCATATATATATATATATATATATATATATATATATGTTTACTGATAAACTCTCATGCTTCATAGTCATCATAGTTTAATTAGAAATCATTAATTTTCATTAACTGGAGTTGTTATATATTTCAATTTATTCTGCACAACTTACCACTGTGAACCTATTTCTCCTAAAAAATGCAAGGGCTAATTATTAGAGTCTGAACTCATGGTATTTGGGGAAATTTTATGCCAGTATGACAAGTTTGATTGGGTTTGTCATAAAATATGTGATGTGAAACTGTGCACTAACTGCAGATCTTAAGCCGTCCGTACCTCATTATTATTGTAGTGTTTGAACTTGTTCGGAATATCTGCGATATGGAAATATAACTGAAAGCCTGAATGCAGTAGAAGTTTGTTGGGAATTTCGGTTATGTATGGTTTTAGAAAAGTCCGTTGACGCCTCCATAATAATGATCACAGTGTCCACTATAAAATTGTACTCATATTATTATTACTCAAATTCGCTTCCCTTCCGGTGATGTTTTCTATGATAATACTGTTAAATTTTATGGCCCTAATTCCATGGATATCTCGCAAGATAACGAATAAATGCAAGAAATTTCTGAGGTAAGCCTTCTTAGACTTGGTTGGCTTTTTTTAAGTACGCAGAAGACTTGATACAGCGAGAAGTTTATTGTCATTACGTCGTACCGTACGGAATGGGTTATCCTTCCCATCAGTAAAATGGAATTCGCAAATAAAAAGATAAGTAACTGTTAGGATTGGAGTTTTTATATTCAAGAGGTAAATACTTTTCTTGTCTGTAGAAATTTTCATTCATTACATACAATTGGTTCGTACCATCTGGAAAATCACTGGTCGCTGAATCATAGTTTAATGACAGTCTTACCGATTATGATGCTGGTTAAATAACCGTATAGTATTTAAATCATTGTGAATATCAAATGAAACTGTAGAAATCTTCATATGGCAATCACGTTAGTTGGCTGTCCCCTCCAGACTATCTTAAGACTTCAAACAGTCATCCATATTTCATTGGACAGTGTATAACAAAGAGATGTAAGTACTGAAATCAGTCCAAAATGAAGTACGGTTATATTCATTTACTAATGAAATAAAAGTCCACTTAATAATCCAATCTGTTTTCCAAAAAACTGATCTTAATCAAAGGACATTTATAGGCTGGTCTGCCTCTTCATTATTTTGCAAGTCAAGTATTTTGATGTTAGATCTGCTTTTCATGCACTAGACGTCACAAACATGTTTACGTGAAATATAAAAAGTAAACGATAGAATCTCAGTAGCACAATTTTCGTGGATATTAATGTCAGTTTAAGCCTTCTATATTGTTTAAACAAACCTATCACATTCAAAAAAATTAGGTGATCATTCGGTAACAGCAGTTACTATTGTCTGGAAAGAAGTGGGCTATGATCAGTCTTTGGTATTTCAATATGTCACTTGATTCCAGTTATGTCATTTTAAGAGTTCTCAGAGGTTAATTATCCAATGGTAGTTCCTGAAGTGCGATTCGTATGGGTTAGCGTTATACTTATGTTGTCAGATAAGTGCATTTATTAGCTCAGTTTGGTTTTTAATGTCTTTCACTTCAACTAAAATATTCCATTTCTTATGATATACACAACCGGATTTTTAAAAATTTTTACTGGGTGAATTCCTCCAGAGTTTGCATTAATTTCTTCTCCACCGAAGTATTCTGACCTGATCAGTCCGTCATACATACGCAATATGGGACTAGGCACATATGTGCATCAGTTCAACTTACCAGAGAACAGCACAGTGTGATCAAATTGTTAAGATATGTCA
Source organism: Schistosoma turkestanicum (assembly GCA_944470395.2). NCBI lineage: Eukaryota > Metazoa > Platyhelminthes > Trematoda > Strigeidida > Schistosomatidae > Schistosoma > Schistosoma turkestanicum. The sequence goes on from OX103979.1 coordinate 24,258,341, forward strand.
GCGTAGTCGAAGTATTAGTAGAAAAAAATAGATATGAAAACAGTAAAAACGTATCAGTAAATTTGTAAGCTCAGATTCCAAGAAACAACAAAGTATGAATGCACTGAAGCCCCTACAAATGATCTTGGACTTTCAGTCAAAGTCCCTGGCCATTGGTCAAAATGACCACGTAGTCCCTAACCAAGTACTCTAAACTTATCTCAGTTCAACTGTCTATGACTTCATGGACTGGTATAAAATCTTGGTTTGGCTTTCATCCAGTCCACTCCTACGCCAAACAGCATCGTTTGTTGAGGTAGGCATAAAATGGGAATGGTTGGGTGTAGGTGATATTTATGCTAACAAATTCGGCTAGTGGGAGTACAGTACCCCATCAATCAACCATCATACACCTAACATAGCGACCATACTTGTTTTGTTGTCTGAAGCATACGAAAAACTGCGTTTTCACTATTGGGTTTTGGAGGTTGTCGAGTTCCATTAAAACCATGAGTCGATCTGTTGTGAATCCACTTTTATGAAGAGGACGAGATTGCTTATCAAACGAGTAGATTTTGGTTAGTAAACCGTAGCAAGAGCCTTACGAAGGATCTTTTCGCCTGACCTCTCGTCAAGAAAAGACCTTGATCGTCTCAAACTAACACACGTTGATGGCAGTGCCCTACCCGATGAACCGAGATATAATGCTAGACCCATCCAGCTCATTAGCAGGATCCCAAAGTCTCCTTCGGACCCCACGCTAGATACATCAGAGACCTCATTCTCGCTTCCTAGCCAACAGCACACGTCATCCGCACTATCTACGGACGAGACTCCGGCCTGAAATCCAGATCAGTAGACCACGCCGCCCTTGACTTCGAATGAGACTGCAGGCTGACGAGGTAGGCGTGAGACTACCGTCTCACTTTCTGGTCGCCGTGTACGCCTAACTGCACTTTTTCGCGACTAATCACCCAATCAACAACGGATACTGTATGGGACTTCATTCTCATACTACATGCCTGCTGCACCTTCCTCTTTTTCTTTGATTTTTTACCCTGAGCCCACGCCTATGACCACCGCCCTGCTGTTACCGGCTACTTCAGTCAATCTTGGCGAAAGCTGGCCTGATCACCGATTCTCTTGTCAGTGCACTCAGTCGATGTTTTGGTTACGACTACGTCTGGCATATACACGGTCCCGAACTTGGTCGTTATGTTTGTTCCTGGTTCCGTTGTACGTCTGAAGCGTTTTCTGGTCCGGACCGCTACGAATGCAATCTACAGGTTCTGTATACGAGCCACGCCAACTCGAGCGGCAAACATGGCACATTACTGCTGGTACCGTTCTCCGCGAAAGACCTTCGGTGACAACTCGAGCATCATGGATCGCTTCCTGTTCGTCAACCCCTCCGTCCTACTATCGCAGATTTCGCCGATCGGTCTCATGAGCGAAGCCCCTTCGTATCGAAAGTGTAAACCGTTTGCAGCAGGAGGCTGCTGTAGTGATGTACTTTTATGAAGAGAACGCGACTGGACCAACCGAAACATTCATTATTATAACCAGTTGTACCAGTGATTGTTCAGCTGTACTTCTTGTTTTTAACGCACATGACGCGCAAAACTTCTTTGATCTGCCAGCTCTGTAATTTCGCCCACTTTTCCGGTTTGATTTCGGTATTCTTTTGATAGCACGAAATCGCCAGCAAATATACTCTTTATCATGGATTTATTTATCTTCTCGGTGACAGGTTTGTAATTAGTATTTAGTGATGATCATTGTCAATCTCGACTCCGTCACCAATAAAGATCAATGGCATACCACTAATAGAAAACTTGAAGATGACTGTAGAATCTATTTTGAAGGCTTTGTTTTTGCAAAATCCATCCATGTATATATATTTGTGTTATGATCTGACTGACTCTTTCTGTTCGATATTTTGGTACTCTATTTGGCCCCATTTTGGGATTTTATCATTTGTATCTTGTTATTATTTCTATATCTTGTACTTATATTGAAATTTCTGTTTCCTTCTGAACTATATATGTGTTGTTTAAAATTGATACTTAATATGGCTACATCCATTTTTGGATTTGATACTCTAGCAGCAGCTCGTCCCAACTAACTGGAAGCACTTATTCTTCCTGTATCGGAACTTATTGTTGTGATTAGAAACTCGAAGGTGTAATATTGTGTTGGTAATTGTCTGTATTTCCCTTTTTGATTAAAAATAGAACCGTTCTTTCCGAGATTTGTCATTTTTGGATTTGGACTGGGCGATACGCGTGTGAACCTAGACCTTTTGGATTCAGAGCTCACTGGGAGAGTAATAAATATTTCTATGACAGTCATTTCGTCCAAGTATAAGACTTTTCAGTAGTGCGCATCCGCGACTTTGCGACCATGAATTGAGCCCAAGTTACTGGATCTCGCGCGAGAAAAATTAGCTCCAGACTACTGAGCCGGCCTCCGATGGTGTTTATTTTTAACTTTAATCAGTCCAACATATTGTGCAACCTCATATAGTTCATTCCTCCGTAGTGTCTCTCATCGGTTATGGTTGAACTACACTGTTCACGGCAACTCTTTCGAGCTCGGAGAATTCCCTCAAGAGGCATTTCGTTAGTAAAGTTAGTCATTATTACCTTTGAATGCCAACCCAGTAGTCCAGAAGTTAATTGTTCACTCTTCATTGCTGCTTGTTAGACGTCCAATTAATATCGAAGCTAATATTTTTCACAACCCCACCTAGAACACGTATGTTGTTACTGCCGATCCCAGGCCTACATAAATGAGTAGGGATAGAAATAAGGTTAGTAATCCCAAGACGTTGAAAATCACTGTAGAGAGAAAGAATATTTCAGACATGGTATTGATAAAACTTGCTGCTCTCTTACTACCACGAGATGTTAATGTTTTTTGATAAGCAGCTATATTACTCCATGGAAACAAATCTGATGATATTGGGTTCGATCTACTTACTGTAATTAGAATTTTAGTCAGGGCGTGAGGAGGGAATCATCAGCTCACTTTACAGTAACTTCATGGACTTGTGCCCTGTTTTGGTTCAGATTATGGTGATCAGAAAACTCTGCATTTTGTTAGTGTCTTCATCAAACAGAAATATGTCATCGCATATTATGAGTCAACAAACGAATCTCCTGGTAAAAATTAACTCCTGTAAAGTCAGATGATAGTCAATGACGCAGTTGAATGTAAATGGAGAAAGTGAGCAAATCTGACGAACACCACGTGAAGTGATCAGTTCCGATCACAGTTCACCATAACCTCTCATTTGGCAAGTGGTGTTCGAGAAAGGAGCTTCTATAAGGTTATTGTAATACTTCGCTACACATATCAATGACAGAGACTGTCGCAGAAACTCACGATCGACAGAGTCGAACTCGCCATTAAAGTGGGAAAATTCTACTGTTCTAGGACTTTGGAACGAAGACACGAACCGAGGTCCCGAAACACCAACAATAATAAACCTTCATTTACAGACCCTCAAGAAAGAACTTTCCACGGTGTGAGCAGCCGGGAAGTGACAACCACCCTCATACACGTAACAACACACGAGACCAAATTGGTCAAAATCAAAGTCAAATCGTTCCTACACCCACACATACCTCTCTTCTCTCCACAACTAACTCTACTCACATTCCTTTATCTGACTGCACCGCCAATGCAAACGATGCGAGTTCACGTAACGTCATTCCTGGTCTCTTGAAACCTCGTTCTAGACTACATGTTGGAGCATTTAATGTATGGACATTGTGTCAAATAGGGCAACAGGCATCATTAGCTAGGACTTTAGAATCTCGTACCATCGATGTATGCTGCGTCTCGGAAACGCGCATACAGGATCCTAGTAAAATTATTAATCTGATTTCACCTTGTCAAAATAAAGAAGCAGCTCGATTTACCCTTCGTGTATCCGGTAGCCCTGATGCTGCTTCCCGTGGTCTCGCTGGTGTAGGCATAGCGTTGAGGCAGAACTAGCTCTCCTAGACTGGATCCCAGTAGATAGTCGCTTGTGCGCTGTCCGACTGAACGAGACAGTAAGGACTCGGAAAGATAGGGACACCCGCGTTGCTTCTTCGTCGTATCAGCCTATGCCCCTACTGACTGCAGTTCAGACGAGGTGAAAGATGAATTCTACAGAAAGCTTTCGAACCTCCTCCAAAAAGCTAGGCGCTCTGATATAGTATTAATGGCTGGTGACTTCAATGCTCAAGTAGGTAGACTAAGTGAAAATGAAAGACACCTAGGTGGATGTTATGGTGTCGCGGCTCAGAGAACAGACAATGGTGACCGTCTGTTGCAAGCATGCTCAGACAACCGCCTGTTCTTAGCAAACACTAACTTTAGGCATAACGAAAAGCATCTGTTGACCTGGCGACCTCCAAAGTCGTCTCAACGTTGGACCCAACTAGATCACATTGCCATCAGCCACCGATGGACGGGTTCGATAGAAGACTGTCGCTCGTTCTGGGGCACATGTTTAGATTCAGATCATGCCCTAATGCGAGCGCGTATTTGTTTGAGGCTTACTGGGCAAAGGAAAGCCTCTCAGGGTTTTACTTGATGATAATAAGGCGAAAAATATATTTCAGGAACAACTAGAAAGACAGTTAGGCGACCATGCAAGTGATTCCCATCCGGAGTCAGGTTGGAATGATATCAAAAAGGCTGTGGAAACAGCACTGATATCTGCTAGTAAGGTTGACCATAAGGGAGGATGAAGCCCTGGATCTCAGTAGCATCCACCGATCTGATGGATGCCCGAAAACTCATCCCACCTGACTCTGAACATGAAGAACGAAGTCAGCTTAGGCGCAGGCTGATAAAAAGCCTGCGCAACGACCGTGAACAGTGGTGGGCGGCGAAAGCGATGGAAAAGGCAGCGGCGATCGGCAACAGTAGACAACTTTTCCGACTTAGCAAGGAAACTGGTATTAGGAATCCTAGTGTAAGTGAGACTATCTCGGAAAGGGATGGGACTATTATCCATTCTCAATCCAGGAGACTGGATCGATGGGCAGAACACTTAAGGGATCAGTTCAACTGGCCTCGAGCTACTCTTCGGTTGCCCACGATCTCCAGTCATCCTGAATGGCAAATCGATATAAGTCCCCTTAGTCTTTATGAAGTTGAGAAAGTGTTCGGAAATCTGAAGCAAGGGCGAGCTGCAGATCCTGATAGACTGACTCCTGAGATATTTAAGGATGGTGGTCGAGTCTTAGCAGCTAGGTTGACTGAGATCATAGGTAGAATCTGGGAACTGGACACAATCCCAACCGACTGGTCTCAATCACTGATTGTCCCAATCTATAAGAAAGGACAGGAGTCTTCTTGTGACAATCACAGAGGAATAAGTCTAATTAATGTAGTTTCTAAGTTGTTAGCCTCGATTATACTTAGACGCCTTACTAGTGCTCGTAAAGAGCAGACATGTCTGGTTTCCGACCTGGACGTGGTTGTATAAACCACATTTTCACACTACGACAGGTCCTGGAACACAGACACACATTTAGACGTCCGACAATAGTCGCATTCCTGGACCTAAAAGCGCCATTTGACTCAGTGGATCGTGAGGTTCTGTGGCAGTGTCTGTCATTGAAAGGTGTAACAAAGAAGTACATTAACCTCATACAAGCTCTCTACTCAAACACCACTGGTCGAGTGAGAGCTTATGGCGAACTGTCATCGGAATTCCTCACTTCAAGTGGTGTCCGTCAGGGATGTCCACCTTCTCCGTTCTTGTTTAATTTTATCATAGACATGCTCCTGGAAATAACCCTATCCTCGTTTGAATTTTCAGGAGTAGACCTTTGACCAGGTGGCTCGCTTATTGACTTAGAATATCCCGATGGCATATTCTTACTTGGTGAAGACGCTGACAAAATACAGATTGGGTTTCATCGGCACCTGAACTAGTTATAGGGAGTGAAGTAGTCGAGCGTGTAGACCGCTTCACTTATCTGGGGAGTCTCATCAGTGTTGATGGCCTGGTGACTGAAGGAATCTCAGCTCGGATACAGAAGGCTCGATTGGCTTTTGCCAACCTGCGTCACTTATGGTGCAGGCGAGATATCCGCTTGCTATCCAAAGGACGAGTGTACTGCGTAGCAGTTTGCTCTGTCCTAGTATACGGATGCCAAACATGGCCGTTAAGAGTAGAGGACATCCGTAGGTTACTAGTCTTCGATCATCGATGTTTAAGAAGCATTGCTCGTGTATCGTGGGACGACCGAGTAAGCAATCCTATCGTTAGGAAACCAGTTCTAGGTAAGGATGGCAAATCAGTTGATGAAGTATTGAAACTTCATCAGTTGACGTGGTTGGGACCTTGAACAACATGACTCAGAATCGTTTGCAATCGCGCAGGTGCATCTACTGTTTCTGTGCTTTTTAATTCTTACCTTGTGAATTCCTCATCACATCTATCTTTCTCCTTCTAAATTTATCTCACTGAATTATACTTTTCGAATCATATCTTCGCTCCCTAATCTTCCTTATTGCTGCTAATAATTCTACTATCGCTACCATTCTTGGATTTGAACTGACATTTACGTCTCTGTGCTGATGTTGTATGGCAATCTGAACTGATGTACTTGTGTACGAAGTTCTGCGCTGTATCCTTCTGTCTGTCTGTCTAGTCGAAGAATATCTTTACGACTTTGGGGATGGGTTGGGATATACTTAAGTTTGAGAAATGGGATATGTCCAATGTAACTTGATAATCATCCAACAGAGATACAGATTTTCTTTACCATCTCCAAACTCATTCATTATTAATTACTCTAAATTACGAAGCGTGATTCACCGACCATGTGTAATAAGAATCTGATGTTGATGTGAATTATCATTTGGTGTGGTAGGTTCGCATCATTAAACTGTCGTCCTAATGTTATCTACCACCACGAGAATTTTCGAAATGTAATTAACAATGACTATTCAGGTAGATAATCAATATAATTTGGAACTCATCCAGTTAGATATATCCATAGGCTAATAGCCGAAATAATTCAAAGTTAGCAATCATCTCCTAAAATACTAGTGAACCAACAGGAAACAATCTTCACAGGTTATTTTTCATACTACCGGTTTACGACTAAATTATATTTCTGATGTTCAGTAGATCAAACTCCAGTTAGCACAATGTAAGAAAGAATTTTTTCAAAGTGATATATTCGGTCAAGGACTTGGAAATCAGTAAGCTGGCTACACTGAAGAACTTTGTACGCACAAACCTCAGTTCAAGTTGCCACACCATATAAGAGCACACAGATAGAATTGTTGATTTTAATTCCATGGAACCAGAGGTCGTAGAGGCATGGCGGTAAAACAGCGGATTAGGGTTTGAAGATATTATTCAAAAAACATAATCCAATGAAATAAATTTTAAAACAGAAAGATAAAGTTGATAAGTAGTTCGGAAGATAAGAATTCGATGTAAAACAAAGAATGGATGGATCTGCAACATTGTAAACGGTTTTTCGCCAAGTCATTTGAAGTCTCCAACTATGCGTTGCTATCGTTTAACGGATCCCAATCAGGTAGTCTACACTTATCAACACGGCTCAGCCCACCTGACAGTAACTTCATGGATTTGTGCCCTGTTTTGGTTCAGATTATGGTGGTCAGAACACTCTGTATTTTGTTAGTGTCTTCATCAAATAGAATTATGTCATCTCGTATTGTAAGTCAACGAACGAATCTCCTGGTAAAGCTTTAACTCTTTAAATGTCAGATGATTGAATTGTCGTGTATAAAACCATGTCAATGACGAAGTTGAATAAGAATGGAGAAAGTGAGCAACCCTGACGAACACCACTTAAAGTGATCAGTTCCGATCACAAGTCACCAGTTAATCTTTTCTTCCTGCCACCCGTAGTTTTCTTCCATACAATTTCCCTCTATATAAAACCGGTTGCCACGACAGTCGGTTGTCATACGCATGTAACACGTCCTTCGCCCACCTAAATTGATGATTTTTCACTACTTTTATGAATTAGCTACCCTCATCTAATATAATTCCTAACAACAGGATTGGTTACTCAATTGTTTCAGGATAAACGAATAGTGCTAGTGACTAATTTGGTCGAATAATAATAGGTATATCGCGTCTTTTTCACCAACAGTATCATCAAATAACCTCAACCAATTCACGTTTTCTCTCATTGTCGTATATCTTTATCTTTGATTCGCTCACTCCTGTTTATCGGTCTTCTCTACTTTTTGCGTTAGCTTGATACTTCTGATCATCATCTGTCCTCCAAATTTCAACCAAATAACTTTCTGCTTGATGATGTTAAAGCTGTTGTTCCTAGGAACTCTTATTCTCCCACTTGAATTCATCCACTCAGGTAATGAGTTTATGTTTTGTGCCTTGACTTTTTAAGAGTTTCCTATAACGTGAGTAAAATATTTACTTTGAGGTATGATGTCACGATTAATGGGCTTACTAAAGAAATGTGTAAATATTCGAAAGTTTGGGGTGAATTTAAATACTTACGTCCGTTCATTCCACAAAGTATTCTGATAGGTTTTCACGGGTTTTAGTTCTAGAACCTTATTATCTTTCTAATTCGCGGAAATGGCCTCTCACAGCATGTACTGTCCAGGTCATAGATATTCCGAAATGATTTTGAACTTTGGAGAGGAGTTTTCGGACAAGATCAAAGGTGTAACCCGCAGAAAAATCTGGCCTGACATCAAAGATGGGCGGATTACAAATGACCTACTTTCAAAAATTCAAAATATAAAAACTTCCATAATAGAAATGTTGTTCACTACGCATTTAAGTTAGTTAAATCCTCTCTGTAGATATCTCAATTTAAAGAAATGTAGGATTCTTGTTGCCTTAAGATCTTATGTCTCACTCAAACTTCATTAAAATTACCCTCCGAACAAATCTTGAATTGGCAATATTAAAACACATTGTCGTCCAGTTCGATGGCAGAACGCTGCACTTGTTCTCCAAAAGTTTTATTCGACCTCATAATCCGGGATAGCCTGTGCTAGACTACTTCTGGCATCCCTTAGCTAGGTTGTTGCACTAACTGCTGGATGTCCAAACTATCGTTCAAATATACTCTGCATCCTTTATATTCCTTACTCCTAGCTTAACGTGGTGCAGGATATTTCACCATAATTACTTTTCATATTTCATTCGTTCGTTAAGTATACTTAGTCACCTCCACAAAGACCTCGCTGATCCATTGTAACTGAATTGGAAGGCCTGTTAAAGGGGTAGCTTTCACTTCGTTCACAACTATTTGAACCATTTTACAAGATTTACACTCCTGCCTGAATGAGTGCAGCACAAGAAGATAACACAAAGAACAACTCAATTCTAGCTTCACCGACCGATTAAATAATGTACCAATACGCCTCGAAACCTGTTTATTTTTATCATTATCACTACATTGTACACTATACTAACTTATTCTATCCCACTTATTATCTTTGTCTCCATTCCACTCATGCACTTTGTCATCTCAATACTTTCTACTCCATCAATTATGCGACTTACATATTTATCTCATTACTGAAGCAGTCTTCTCTTTAGCATTAGCTTTCTCTCTTCAATATTCCCGAAACTGAAATCAATTTATCTTTCACCTAGTAATGTGATAGCTGTCAGTATCCTGTAAGTTTACTGCCCTGAAACAAACGCATTCATTCAAATTATAGTCGGTGCCAACTCCGATAAAGAACTATCGAGTTTACTAAATAAGTGCAGTCTTGTGGCTCGACTACTATCCATTGAACAAAAGCTAAAACTTGGAGCCATACAAGAAGGACGAGAAGCAGTCGGAAAAAAATCATCTGGTTCATACTAAATGGTGAAAGGAATATTGGATTTATTGTATATTAGATGTACACTAGATTGGCATGTAAATACTGAATATTGAATGAACCTTGAAGAGACGCGTGGTTTCGTCTTTTTCTCGTGTCTCGAGTTGGGGCTTCAGTGATCACTGGTTGTTGTTTATTGCTGTTCTTGTTAAGTATTAGTAAGTACTATACATTTGCTGAGTGGTCAGCTCACCTCTTCTTTTGTTACTTTTTCCAGTTTTCCCCACTTACGCTACTCTGCAACTCCTAATATATAATATATCTCCTGACTGGACATAAATTGCTACGCTTGTGATGAGTAACAGTTGCAGTGAAGATTTTTCCGAGGGTGAGCAGAAGAAAAGCCGGAGTAAGGATTCGAAGACAAAGGTGGAGGACGAGTCAATGGAAGTAGATGAGTCTACGATCAAAAATGAGGTTTATATCCTGGGTCGTTCTCGTCCACTTGAGGACGATGAAGAGCTAGTCATGGATAAAAATGCCTATAGAATGTTTTTCGAATTAGAAGTAGAGTCGCCAAGTCTCAGTTTCGACATTTTAACAGACAACCTTGGCTTTGACCGCTGTGTTGAGATTAATGGTGAAGCTCACAGTGTTTGCCTTATTTCGGGGACAGAGGCACCAAAAAATCATCAGAACAAACTTGTAGTCATGCGTCTATGCAATATGGTGCCGTTTAAAAGAAAGGTTAGCTGCAATTAAAACTAAGATGAATACTATATCTCTTAGAACTTCATGTGGTTTCGTCCCATTGGTGATTTTAGTGTTCTTGAGGGAGATTAAGCATCTTAACTGCATTACCTAGTACTATGCTAACCTTTTTCCTGTGTACACCAGTTATGGTGGGGCTATGAAGTTTTTACTATGAACTAGGTGATCTTAACGAGGTAGTCAGTTTTCAAACACTTGGAAACGGGCTATCATGAAAGAATCTCAAGGTGAGAAATGTGTTATAGTTCCCATTGCCTCGAAGTCAGTGTTAATGATCTTGCTTGAAATTAAATTGTAACCAAATTTTCGATCCAAGTAAGATTGAGTACCGTAACGATCTCTACATTGCCGTTATAGTTTTTTCTCCAACCACTCAGTGGTCAACCTTATTCAGTTAAGCTTAACCCCAGTGCATACCCATCCTCCAGTGTGTTTTTAGAAGACCGGTTATTTAGTTTAGCCATCCAGCCTTCAGTCGCTGTCCTCCAGACAGTTTAAAGTCAGTTTGCTATTATTTTGGTTTGTATCTCATTACTTCAGAATCTGTTAGCTTGTTTAGAAGTCGTGCTGGAGTTTAAAGCTAGTTATCTGTAGTATTCTGCACTATCCTCTAACCATTAGCTTCTGGTTTCTTAAAAATTCTTGATTTCTAAAATATAGTTGATCAAGTATTTGAATAAAGGCCAACGAATATATGTTACTTTAAACTACCGTAGTCATTTTACCTTATATAACACTTGTCTCTCTGATACCCACAGGTTTCTACCGAAGACACGCACTCTGATTCAGATGATGAAAGTGATTCTGAAGAAGAAGACTTAGATGCGGAACCTGAGATTGAGGCTGTTACTATCGTACATCAAGGTACAGTCAATCGAGTCCGAGCCAAGCAACACAGGGGTCGATACCTTGCTGCATCCTGGTCAGAAAATGGATTGGTTAGCATTTTGAATTTTGATGTCTTTATTTAACATACTATTTGATAATGGTAATTCGGTAGATCTACAGTTAAATTTACGTAGGTTAAATCATTTAAAGCACGTATGTAACCGTTATTATACAGCTTGTGAATATAGCGCTGAGTAAATACTATAGTCGGTCGGCTAACTGAATACCTTTCATTTTGGTTAACTTCAATTATTGATAGTAGTCCATTTTGACACTGTGTTATCATCGGTCGTATAAAACACTTCCTTTGATTTGGTAGACTTTCAGCTTCAGTTTACTGAAGTGATGTTTACATTTTTGATCACCATCATTGGCATGAGTAACTTAGAGTTTCTAATCAGTCCAGCTGTGATTTTATATCAGACTGGACAAAATAATATAACTAATTTGTGTATTCGTATATAAACCACTTCCATTACATACAAGTCGGCTATACTACCCGATGAGTCAGTCAGATGCAACGTAAAACTTCATACGTAAGTACACCAGTTCATGTTGCCATACCACATCAGCACAGAGATATAATTATCAATTCAAATCCAATAGTAGAAGAGGAAGTAGAGCTATCAGAAGCAATGGAAGAGGTTATGATTAGAAAGTCAAAACAAGAGGTGTTGAAGCATCCAGAAGATTAGGATTTGAGGGAACAGTTGAACTGATCCCTAAAGTGTTCTGCCCATTGGTCCAGTCTCCTGGATTGAGAATGGATAATAGTCCCATCGTTTTCCGAGATAGTCTCACTTACACTAGGATTCCTAATACCAGTTTCCTTGCTAAGTCGGAAAAGTTGTCTACTGTTGCCGATCGCCGCTGCCTTTTCCATCGCTTTCGCCGCCCACCACTGTTCACGGTCGTTGCGCAGGCTTTTTATCAGCCTGCGCCTAAGCTGACTTCGTTCTTCATGTTCAGAGTCAGGTGGGATGAGTTTTCGGGCATCCATCAGATCGGTGGATGCTACTGAGATCCAGGGCTTCATCCTCCCTTATGGTCAACCTTACTAGCAGATATCAGTGCTGTTTCCACAGCCTTTTTGATATCATTCCAACCTGACTCCGGATGGGAATCACTTGCATGGTCGCCTAACTGTCTTTCTAGTTGTTCCTGAAATATATTTTTCGCCTTATTATCATCAAGTAAAACCCTGAGAGGCTTTCCTTTGCCCAGTAAGCCTCAAACAAATACGCGCTCGCATTAGGGCATGATCTGAATCTAAACATGTGCCCCAGAACGAGCGACAGTCTTCTATCGAACCCGTCCATCGGTGGCTGATGGCAATGTGATCTAGTTGGGTCCAACGTTGAGACGACTTTGGAGGTCGCCAGGTCAACAGATGCTTTTCGTTATGCCTAAAGTTAGTGTTTGCTAAGAACAGGCGGTTGTCTGAGCATGCTTGCAACAGACGGTCACCATTGTCTGTTCTCTGAGCCGCGACACCATAACATCCACCTAGGTGTCTTTCATTTTCACTTAGTCTACCTACTTGAGCATTGAAGTCACCAGCCATTAATACTATATCAGAGCGCCTAGCTTTTTGGAGGAGGTTCGAAAGCTTTCTGTAGAATTCATCTTTCACCTCGTCTGAACTGCAGTCAGTAGGGGCATAGGCTGATACGACGAAGAAGCAACGCGGGTGTCCCTATCTTTCCGAGTCCTTACTGTCTCGTTCAGTCGGACAGCGCACAAGCGACTATCTACTGGGATCCAGTCTAGGAGAGCTAGTTCTGCCTCAACGCTATGCCTACACCAGCGAGACCACGGGAAGCAGCATCAGGGCTACCGGATACACGAAGGGTAAATCGAGCTGCTTCTTTATTTTGACAAGGTGAAATCAGATTAATAATTTTACTAAGATCCTGTATGCGCGTTTCCGAGACGCAGCATACATCGATGGTACGAGATTCTAAAGTCGTAGCTAATGATGCCTGTTGCCCTATTTGACACAATGTCCATACATTAAATGCTCCAACATGTAGTCTAGAACGAGGTTTCAAGAGACCAGGAATGACGTTACGTGAACTCGCGTCGTTTGCATTGGCGGTGCAGCCAGATAAGGGAATGTGAGTAGAGTTAGTTGTGGAGAGAAGAGAGGTATGTGTGGGTGTAGGAAGGATTTGGTCTCACGTGCTGTTACAGGTATGAGGGTGGTTGTCACTTTCCGGCTGCCCACACCGTGGAAAGTTGTTTCTTGAGGATTCTGAAACGGAAGATAGATTTCCGTCTCCGTCGGTAAGGGTGCCCGCTACGGGCATTTGAGAGCGGACTTAATACTCAAAAATCCTTTCCAAAAAGGCTGTGCGTGACCGGCCTCAAGCAGTTGTCCGTTGGACTCTGCGGTCACACTCCCAGGTTTTCAAGATGAACACTCATCTATCTTCCGTTTCAGAAAGGATAAAAGTCATCTTGTGACAATCACAGGGGAATAAGTCTAACTAATATAGTTTCTAAATTGTTAGCGTCGATATTACTTAGACGTCTAACTAGAGCTCGTGAAGAGCAGACTCGAGAAAACCAGTTTGGTTTTCGACCTGGACGTGGTTGTATAGACCACATTTTCACACTACGACAGGTCCTGGAACACAGACACACATTTAGACGTCCGACAATAGTTGTGTTCCTTGACTTAAAAGCGGCATTTGACTCAGTGGATCGTGAGGTTCTGTGGCAGTGTCTGTCATTGAAAGGTGTAACAAAGAAGTACATTAACCTTATACAAGCACTCTACTCAAAAACTACTGGTCGAGTGAGAGCTTATGGCGAACTGTCATCTGAATTCTCTACATCAAGTGGTGTTTGTCAGGGCTGTCCACTTTCTCCATTCTTGTTTAACTTTGTCGTAGACATCCTCTCAGAGTTAACATTATGCTCGTCAGGTTTTTCAGGGGTTGACCTTCTGCTAGGAAATTCGCTTACTGATATGGAATATGCCGAAGACATAGTTTTATTCGGTGAAGTCGCTGACAAATCGCAGAGTCTTTTGACTACCATAAGCAACAATGCAAGCATGCTCACATGCGGTTCTCACCGTCAAAATGCAAAATGTTGCTTCAAGACTGGGTTTCATCGGCGTAATCGAGCGTGTTGATCGCTTCACTTATCTGGGGCAGTTCGCTTCGTTCTCTTATATGGCTGTGAAACATGGCCATTAAGAGTAGATGTTCGTAGGTTACTAGTCTTCGATCATAGGTGTCTTCGAAGCATTGCTCGTATACCGTGGGACAACCGAGTAAGCAATGCTGTCGTTAGGAAACGAGTACTAGGTAAGTATGGCATAGCAATAGATGAAGTGGTGAAACTTGATTAGTTGAGGTGCTTGGGATTTGTGTTACGAATGCCTAACCACCGACTGCCTCGAAGAGCCTTGTTTTGTGGTGTAGGAGTAGGTTGGAAGAAAGCTAGGGGCGGCCAGACCAAAACATGGCAGAAATCCATGAAGTCACTGACTAGTGGACTGAGTCATGTTGGTAGATGTAAACTACCTAGTTGGTGTCCGCGAGACGAAAGTCACCAATGGTTAGAGACCTTGAACGACATGGCTCAAAATCGTTTGCAATGGCGCCGGTGCATTTATTCTTTGTGTTCTCTCAAATCCTAATCTTCTGTATTTGTCAGCACCTCTACCTTTGTCTTTCTAACCTTATTTCACTTAATTATACTTGAATAATATCTTCGAACCCTAGTCTTCTTAATTATCATTAATTTCTCTACTATCTTTATCACTATGGGATTTGATTTGACATCTGCGTTTTTGTGCTAATGTGGTATGGCAACATGAACTTATGTACATTCGTACGTAGTTCTACGTTGCAACTGACTGACTGACTGCCTAAAGTGGTCAAAATACTGCATTTTGTCACCGTCTTCACCAAGTAAAACTATGTCATCGGCATATTATAGGTCAGCTGGTGAATCTTTTGGAGAAGGTTACCTCCTGAAAAGTCAGACTAATAAATGTTTTTACTAAGATCATGCCTGTGACAAAGGTAAATAAGAATATAGAAGGTGAACAGCCCGGTCGGACGCCAGTTGAGGTATTCTGTTCCGATGACAGTTCTCCATAAGCTCGGACTCATCCTGTAGTGTTTGAATGTGTGACAGACACTGCCACAGGATCTCACGATCGACAGAGTCGAATGCCGCTACATGTTCTAACACCTAACAACTTGTCAATATCTGGTCTTTACATCCACATCCAGATCTGGAACCAACCTGGTTTTCTCTAGTCTGCTCTTCACAAGCTCCAGTTAGGTGTCGAAGTATTATTAAGGTCAATATTTTCGACACTGTTAGTTAAACTGATACCTCTGTGGCTGTCACAAAAGGACTTTTTCCTTTCTTATGGAGTGGGACAATCAGTGATTGAGACCAGTCAGACGGGACTGTGTCCAGTTCCTGGATTCTACCTAAAGTCTCAGTCAGTCTAACTGCTAAAACTGGACCGCTGTCCTCAAAAATCTTATAGATTAATCCATCAGGACCTGCTTTTTTCCCTACACTTTAAATTGCCAATAACCTTTTTAACGAGACCAACGATCAGAAGACTTGATAGAATTTTTTATTCAGGATGACTGAAGATGGTGGGTAATCAAAGTGTGGCTGAAGGCCATTAAAACTGCTCTACCCGTTGATCCAACTGGACTGGGAATAAATACTAGGCTTGTCTTTTTTCAAAATAGTCTCACTAACAGTTGGATTCCTAATAACGGTTTCTTTGTCAAGTCTGAATAGTCGTCTACCAATACTGTCTTTTCCATCTGTCCTGCCCTCGCTACTTACTACTGCTCACTATCATCGCGTAGGCTTATTGTCAGCCTGCGTTAAACTGCCTCTGTTACTCCTTATGTTCAGAACCAGACGGGATGAGTTTTCGAGCATCTATCAGTTCAGTAGATGCTACTGAAATACTCTGCTCCTACCTAAACATTTGTTTAAACTTACTGGCATTTTCCACTGATGTTTCTACAGTTTTTTGGATATCGTTCCAAGATGCCTCAAGATGGACATCACTCACATGGTTGCCTAACTGTATTTCTAGTTGCTATCGAAATATACTTCCGTCATTTGTCGTTTAGATGAACTCTTAGTGGTTTCCTTGCGGTATCTTTCTTACGTCCAGCAAGCCGCAGACGGGAAGTGGTGAACGATGCTCGTTAACTGCAGAACCTTTGGAATAGGTTATGGGATTGACCTGGTAATAACTTCCAGTGCTTTGCATAGAAAGTGTCTAGGGCGCGTTCTCAAGCTTGTGAAAGACTTGGTTATTGAAACCCAAGTCTTTATATGTGCGAAATTGTTTATTTTGGCCTTTAATCTTCCCTGATAAACTTAACTTCATTTTAATATTTAGAATGGTGCAAATTATTCTTTTCATATCATATTATTATTTGATTTATTCACAGTTACCATCTTATGTTTGAACTTTCGTTTCATTAACCTCTTATTTTCACATAAAATGCCTTGACATGTGTACGTGTGACTAGATTTTCCAAAATATCTAGCTCGGGTACGTCGGTTTTCAAATGAACTCCATCTTCTCATAACACTATAGAAGTTTATAAGAAAGACCAATTATCCTAAAGAAAGGAGTTAAAATAATTGTGTGCCTGCGACTTCTATTTTGGTCAGTTCATTGTCTCGAAACTTAATGAAAATAATGCAGCTAGCCGCGAGCAAAAATGGGATATTTCAGTAAAAAACCTCGACAGTGTATCAACTGATTATTAGTTTGTTTTTTTCACAAACCCGTTTTTTTGTTGCTCTTTATATCAGGGTTATACCATGGATTTTAAACCTTCATGCTTTTTCGGGCTGCATAGTAATATTCACTATTATGCTACACCAGCATCTTTCTAAACGTCTGAACTAATATACAGACTTAGTAGTAATGTAAGTAGTTTTTGATAATGCGATTACATAAACCTACAAAAAATTGTGTTCGATTCTATTGTGTATTTCTATTATACATAATATTCATCTGGTATACTAGGTTGGTTGAAAAGATAATTATATGATGCAAAAAGTTTATTGTTCTGTACTCGTTACTGGCATTCATCTTACTTCATCTAGGTATTCATATGGGATTTGACCAGACCGCTTACAGCCGTAAATGATTCAGCTGTTATGGCCGATTATGTGCGTCATAGTGAATCTCCTTCACCTTTGTTCACATTTAATGGTCATAATTCAGAAGGTTTTGCTTTGGACTGGAGTACTCACACTAATTCTTCTGGACATTTAGCTACAGGAGATTGTAATGGTCGTATTTATCACTGGATACCTAGAGTAAGTAAAGTTTCTACTTGTTAAAATTATCAGTCGTTCCTTATCCATGCTTAACTTTGCTAGGATGTAGACAAGTCAAGATGAATAAAAGTATGTTTTTATTCAAATTAGTTTCACGAAACTGTAAATTGATGCACACTATTTCTGTACTTACTCATACTGTAAAACCTGTAATTTTGAAATTAGAACATATTATTATGACCTGATTGATCTTAATAGGCTAATGTGGAGATACAAGAAACATACAAAAGATAGGATTCTCTGAGTGAGTTCCCAGGAAGCACTGTAGCTGAGTGATCTCATATATTGACTGAAAACTTTATTTTAAATACTTTTTCGTCCTAGTATGGCAGTATGACTCATAGATTAGCGAAACGTGTGTATAACATTTGTGTTACTTAGCTTTTTATTTATTATAAACATAACGCTGTTTCTTTTGTACTGCGACGACATTTTCGGTTGTGTGTGCGAAGCGTTCTTGACAACAGTACTATTATCGTGGAACCCAACCTCCGGGTGTCTGACCGCACTATTAAGAGATGCATAAAATCGGGCAGTCGAAAACGCAAAATTATCTACAATATAACACTGTTATTACGAAAAATACAAACTCCAATTCGTCAAGTGCCTTCAGCGTATAACGCATTCGTGTACAGTCAAAGAAGAATGCTTGCTTAAATGAAAATGTAAACGTCATTCACGACAACATAGAACAGACTATGACAGGCAATAGCTTTGTCGCGATTACAAAGGCAGACAATCATCGAAAGTGGGAACAAAGTGCACTAGAATGGAAACCTACGATAAAATAAAAGTCCCATAATTACACTAGGATTGGCACTAACTGTTACGAGTGTCAAGAATATGCATTTAAAATTGTAAATGAATTGAAGTTCACAAGGTTTTGTAAATACTTGAAATATTACACAATAGCAGGTAGACCATACACTCGAAATATATTATAGTTGAAACTGGTTAGGGAATATTAGAAACGAGTATAATGTTTTATACAAAAGTGCATTAAAAAATAAAACAAAATTAGCACATAGCATCTGTCGGTTCATCGTGACACTTCGACTTGGTTTAGAGAGAAACTGTTTTAATTTTATTTTAAATTCTCATTAAGCGTGAGAACTTCATTCAAAAAAACTTCGAATTTTCTGGTTTCAATTGTCAACTGAGTTATCTCTTCTTACTTGATTTTTACTCTCTTTAAATATTTTCTTGTTGCTCTGTTGTAAGCGCCCATAGTCAGTCAGTCAGTTGCAACGTAGAACTTCGGACGTAAGTACATCAGTTCATGTCGCCATACCACATCAGCACAGAGATGTAATTGTCAATTCAAATCCAATAGTAGAAGAGTTAGTAAGGGTATTAGAAGTAATCGGAGAGGTTAGGATGAGAAGATATTATTCAAGAAGTATGCTTAAATGAGAAAAGTTTAGAAAGTCAAAACTAGAGGGGTTGAGGAACCCAGAAGATTAGGATTTGAGAGAACACAAAGAATAAATGCACCGGCGCCATTGCGAACGATTTTGAGCCATGTCATTCAAGGTCTCTAACCATCGATTATTATCATCTCGCGGACCCCAACCAGGTAGTCGACAATTACCGACATGGCTAAGTTCACTCGTCAATGACCTCATGGATATCTGCCATTTTTTGGTTTGACCGCCCCTAACTTTCTTCCAACCTATTCCTACACTACAAAATAAAGCTCGATGAGGCAGTCGCTGGTTATGCATACGCAGCACATGTCCCAACCACCTCAACTGATGAAGTTTCAGTACTTCATCTATTGATCTGCTATTCATACCTAGCACCTGATTCCTAATAATAACGTTGCTTACTCGGTTGTCCCACGGTATACGAGCAATGCTTCGAAGACACCTATGATCGAAAACCAGTAACCTACGAATATCTTCTACTCTCACTGGCCATGTTTCACAGCCATAAAGTAAGACGGAGCGAACGACCGCACAGTACACTCGTCCTTTAGTCAGCAAACGGATATCACTCCTTCGCTATAAGTGACGCAGGTTGGCAAAAGCCAATCGAGGCTTCTGTATCCTTGCTGAGATTTCGTCAGTCACCAGGCCATCGGCACTGATGAGACTCCCAAGATAAGTGAAGCGGTCTACACGTTCGACTACTTTACTCCCTATCACTAGTTCAGGTGCCACTGAAACCCAGTCTTGAAGCAACATTTTGCATTTTGACGGTGAGAACCGCATGTGAGCATGCTTGCATTGTTGCTTATGGTAGTCAAAAGACTCTGCGATTTGTCAGCGACTTCACCGAATAAAACTATGTCTTCGGCATATTCCATATCAGTAAGCGAATTTCCTAGCAGAAGGTCAACCCCTGAAAAACCTGACGAGCATAATGTTAACTCTGAGAGGATGTCTACGACAAAGTTAAACAAGAATGGAGAAAGTGGACAGCCCTGACAAACACCACTTGATGTAGAGAATTCAGATGACAGTTCGCCATAAGCTCTCACTCGACCAGTAGTTTTTGAGTAGAGTGCTTGTATAAGGTTAATGTACTTCTTTGTTACACCTTTCAATGACAGACACTGCCACAGAACCTCACGATCCACTGAGTCAAATGCCGCTTTTAAGTCAAGGAACACAACTATTGTCGGACGTCTAAATGTGTGTCTGTGTTCCAGGACCTGTCGTAGTGTGAAAATGTGGTCTATACAACCACGTCCAGGTCGAATCACTTGCATGGTCGCCTAACTGTCTTTCTAGTTGTTCCTGAAATATATTTTTCGCCTTATTATCATCAAGTAAAACCCTGAGAGGCTTTCTTACGGTGTCTTTCCTATGCCCAGTAAGCCTCAAACAAATACGCGCTCGCACTAGGGCATGATCTGAATCTAAACATGTGCCCCAGAACGAGCGACAGTCTTCTATCGAACCCGTCCATCGGTGGCTGATGGCAATGTGATCTAGTTGGGTCCAACGTTGAGACGACTTTGGAGGTCGCCAGGTCAACAGATGCTTTTCGTTATGCCTAAAGTTAGTGTTTGCTAAGAACAGGCGGTTGTCTGAGCATGCTTGCAACAGACGGTCACCATTGTCTGTTCTCTGAGCCGCGACACCATAACATCCACCTAGGTGTCTTTCATTTTCACTTAGTCTACCTACTTGAGCATTGAAGTCACCAGCCATTAATACTATATCAGAGCGCCTAGCTTTTTGGAGGAGGTTCGAAAGCTTTCTGTAGAATTCATCTTTCACCTCGTCTGAACTGCAGTCAGTAGGGGCATAGGCTGATACGACGAAGAAGCAACGCGGGTGTCCCTATCTTTCCGAGTCCTTACTGTCTCGTTCAGTCGGACAGCGCACAAGCGACTATCTACTGGGATCCAGTCTAGGAGAGCTAGTTCTGCCTCAACGCTATGCCTACACCAGCGAGACCACGGGAAGCAGCATCAGGGCTACCGGATACACGAAGGGTAAATCGAGCTGCTTCTTTATTTTGACAAGGTGAAATCAGATTAATAATTTTACTAAGATCCTGTATGCGCGTTTCCGAGACGCAGCATACATCGATGGTACGAGATTCTAAAGTCGTAGCTAATGATGCCTGTTGCCCTATTTGACACAATGTCCATACATTAAATGCTCCAACATGTAGTCTAGAACGAGGTTTCAAGAGACCAGGAATGACGTTACGTGAACTCGCGTCGTTTGCATTGGCGGTGCAGCCAGATAAGGGAATGTGAGTAGAGTTAGTCGTAGAGATAAGAGAGATATTAGTGAGTCTAAGAAGGATTTGATTTTGACCAATTTGGTCTCGTGTGCTGTTACGGGTATGAGGGTGGTTGTCACTTCCCGGCTGCTCACACCATGGAAGGTTGTTTCTTGAGGGACCTGAAAAGATAGATTAGTGTTGGTCTTAGAGACCTGGGAGCGTGACCACAGAGCCCAACGGACAACTGCTTGAGGCCGTTCACACACGGCCTTTTTTGAAACGTTTTTTGAGGATTAGCTCCGTTTTTAAAGGCCCTTATCGGTCAATCTTACCCAAGGAGACGGAAATCCGTGAGTTAGGGGTGGTGTGACATGTTTATGGCCGACCTTTTTTAACCCTTCCTTCCTTGTGAGAAGGCAGCATCGCTGCAGATGCTGGTTGTCCGAGGGAAATACCTTACTGCCGTCACACCCCTCTGCAGTCAGCAGTACGACTTCGCCCCCAGACCTTGGGTAGCTGCTTTTAGTCTCATTGTTCTCCAGTCGACCTGCCTGGCATTGTAGGACCTTCAGGAACATATGTTCCAGCCAGTATAGCTCGGTTGGTACATGACGATAGGCAAGCCCGACCACCACGTCAAGGTAGCAGCTACGGTCGGGTGTAAGCGCCCATACGAAACCACTAAATCTGTTCTTGGAATGGGAAATTGCCCAGCTGCCCAAACTAAAGCTGGTGGTTTTCTGAGTGGGGCCATTTTTCTAGCCTTTGAACCAAACTTTTAATACACATAGCAATAAAGAAACGTCAGGAGATGCATACTCGTGTATGTCAGTGATCAACAGTCGGTTAATACGCCTTTTGTTCCATGTGCCTGACCCACGTTCACTACTGGTTTGGAATGAGTATTTTCCGACTCCCCTAATAAATCCTATGTATTCACAACCTGATATAAGCACTGGGCATTCGCTTCTCGTTTTCTCAACTCCGTGAACAAAACTTCAGCCGCAAAAAAGTAGTGTGAAACTCCCCTAACAATGGCTTTACTTGCGTAGCCATTGGGTACCCTTTTGAGATGAAGAGTGCATTTTCCCTCATCTCTGCCATACCAACTCATTTATGGGCAATCTCCCAGTTAATATAAATGCATACAGTTTTTCGGGAAGGTTGTAACTTTGTGATATTAAAAGTTCTAAACATCAAGGTTCTAGACATTAAGACGTTTACATATCATTTTTATTACTTTGCAGCGATAGATGATCTTTTTATTTTTCAGTTAGTGGTCCGTATTCAAGATGATATTTTTGATCATTTTTCAACTTCATTACCATAAAAATTTTTCATTATCTCCAGTAGTGTGTTTCTGTTATATCAATGTTTTCAATTTTTTCAACTCAGACTTCTGACTGGGCTGTATCAAAAAGGGCTTATTTAGGCCATACAGATTCAGTTGAAGATATTCAGTGGTCTCCGACGGAACCAACTGTATTTATCTCTGTCTCTTCAGACCATAGTATACGTGTTTGGGATGTTCGTGCTCCAATATCGAGTGGAAGCATGCTTACAGTTTCAGAAGCCCATCCAGCAGACATAAACGTTGCCTCTTGGAATCGGTTGCAAGCTGTTAATTTACTGACAGGAGGAGACGATGGAACCTTAAGAGTATGGGACTTACGATTAATTCACAGTTGTTACTGCGGTGGAAAAGCGAATAATTCATCTGTACCTGCTTATACGCACTTATTCGATGTAAGTATCACTATTATAAACTTTTATTTTGCTCTAACCGGTCATGTATATGGTGGACATAAGCTGTTATAGTCTCGATCAATAATTAAACAACTTCTTAATCTCATTCACTTGGATTGAATTTTTGGTTTGTGAACATTCTTTTGTGTTTAAAATGATTTGTTTATAACATATGACTGTCACTTTTGCTTGTGAATTATCAAACCCAATCTAACGGTCACATGTAAAAGTATAAACGATAAAGCGATTTGTGAATTCCAGCAGATAGTAGGGTTTTAAATATTAACAAATGCTTCGGTCGGAGTCGAACTACGTTAGCTAATTTTAAATACTTCTTTTGATCTACAATATGAAAAATCCCAGTCAAAGAAACTGGAATCGGTATAACTTATTGACCACGTATTGTAGTTTTTTGTGAGAGCTAATTATACCACGTTATAAAACTATATGATGAGACTATAAACTCGCAGTACTCCGTCGTAATCAACTTGGCACCTGAAACGAATGTGCGCTAACTTCACTGTCTACACCACATTAACACGATCATACAAGATTCGCAAGATGAATTGCAAAAGGTCGAAATAATTTTAGTGACAGTGAAATCAGGCGTAGATATATATTGGGGATATTAATTCGAGGAAAAGTAATGAAAAGTTACGCCTAAAGAAATTCTGAATCTCCAGATTTAGAAAAAGATAGATGACTCGACGTATACCGCTTTTAGGTCCAGGAAAACACCTATTGTTGGACGCCTGCATGTGTCTATGTTCCAGGACCTGTCGTAGTGTGAATATGCGGTCTACTCAGTTACGTCCAGGTCTGAAACCAGCCTGGTTTTCTGGAGTCTGCTCCTGGGACAACCGAGTAAGCAATGCTGTCGTTAGGAAACGGGTCCTAGGTAAGGATTGCCTCGTCGAACTATGCTTTACAAAGTAGGAATAAGTTCGAAGAAAGTTAGTGGCAGCCAAACTAAAATATGGCACAAATCCATGAAATCACTGACAAGTGGATAGAGTCATGTTGATTGGTGTCGACTACGTAGTTTGGGTCCGCAAGATGATAGTTAGTAACCGATGTTTAGAGACCTTGATTGTGTTTGTCACAAGAAGACTTTTGTCCTTTTTTATGAACTGGGACAATCAGTAATTGAGACCAGTCAGACGGGACTACGTCCATTTCCTAGATTCTACCTAAGATCTCAGTCAGTCTAACTGCTAAAACTGGACCGCTGTCCTTAAAAATCTTATAGATTAATCCATCAGGACCTGCTTTTTTCCCTACACTTTAAATTGCCAATAACCTTTTTAATGAGACCAACGATCGGAAGACTTGATATAATTCTCTATTCATTTATTCTGAACACAGGAGATTGGATCGATGGGTAAAACACTTCAGGAATAAATTCAATTGACCTACAGCCACACTTCGGTTGCTCACGATCTCCAGTCATCCTGAACGGCGAATCGATGTTATTCCTCCAAGTCTTTATGAAGTTGAAGGTAGGTTAGCGTTGGTCTGAGAGACCTGGAAGCGTAACTGCAGAACCTAAGAGACAACTGCTTTAAGTCTCACTGTTTTGCATTCGACGTACAGGAACATATGTTCCAGCTAATATAGTTCGGTCGGGTCATCACGATAGGAAATCCCGACCACCACATCAGGGTAACAACTATTGTCGAGATATAACTTGCAACACTGATTGAAATGCAAGTGCCTGTATCAATGAGCCCAAATAATGTGAACTATGTAGATGGCAACATTGTTCATACTTTGGCTTTGAAAAGTACGGATTCCATTCTCAACCAATAAATCGTTTATTCTGACCCGTTCCGTCTGAACAGTACTCATAATCTATCCGCGAAATGTCACGTTTCTCTTCGTATTACGCAAACTGAGACCACCTACCATTACGTTTGCTGTGCATAATCACTAAATTATTTTCCTTGTGAAATCTGTTTTCATTGTTGTTATCATTATTATAGTACGATGCGGTATCTCTATTTGTTTTACAGTACCACAAGAAACCAATCACTTCGGTAGAATGGCATCCAAATGACGCTGGAGTGTTTGTGGCAACATGTGAAGATGATCAAGCTACATTTTGGGACATTAATTTAGAACAACCTGAACAAGATGTAAAACAGTCAACTGACCCAAGTTCAAATGAAGAAGAGGATTTAGGCATACCAGTTCAAATGTTATTTGTTCATGGTGGTCAAACCGAGTTAAAAGAAGCCCACTGGCATCCGCAGATACCAGGACTAACATTTACTACAGCATTGAATGGTTATAATGTTTTCCGCACTTGTAATATTTAAAACCCTCATTATTACCATACACTGTAAATACGACCTGTCTTTCTCTCCGACGAAATAATCTAATGCTACTGTGAACTGGTGTGTTCAAGGTTGATATCGAATTTCCTCAAAACCCAACATGTTTTTCTCACTGATTGATATAGATATTTAGCGTGGTCAACGTGTTCTGTTTCGTCATATATTCTTAGTCTCAAACAACATACAACCTGATTGTGCATTGGCATATAGCTTCTCAGAAATCACTACAAATATGTTACATGCTTATGAAGTGAAAAGTGATTGCATTCGAATGATCTAACCAGTAAAATTTGTTACTTATTTGGTGTGTTTAAATGTATCTTATCGTAACGTGTAATGTGTCTGGCAGTAAAATGTAAATACACTGTACCTTTAAGACATAGAAAAACAAATGAAACTTCGCACAGTTGTTAGTAAACAATCTACTTTATGCCTTGTAAATGTGAATGATTTCGTACGAGTTATTAGAATCGTTGGATATCTGTTGACAAATATTCCACCTTCATACGGTTAGTACACTATTAGGATCATAGTTTTTAGTTTCGTTTGTTACCTATCTTCACAGTACTGGGTATAATCTGTTGCTTAACGAAATTGGCTTATTAGAAATGTCCTCACACAAATATAGAGATTAGTTTGCGAGTTACACATATATATTCTGAATTCTAGGGGCACGTTAAGTGGAGGTTTCATCCTGTATATAGGCCTACAACAACCAGTAGCAAAGTTACTGAAAGCGGTGCTATGATTGTTGTGATGGTTGATAAAGATTAACAGCAGACCCCATGTATAGAGGGGTAGTGGGATGCGTGTTAGGTTGTAGCTTTTCGGCGCGGGTGCATTATTGGTTGTAGAAACTACTGTGTGAGGTCTTACTCTTTGAATAATGATAGTGACAATTTGTTTGCTACATGTAGGGGTGCTGTTGTGTAGTGCCAATGCTAGCAAGAGATTCCATAACTCAAATGAAATTATTTGTAATTGTGGAAATCGGAGTAAATAAAGTAGCAACTAGTTAATTGTTCAGTCATGTCGAGTCGAGAATAGTCGTGTAAAGTGAATTGGTGGTGTGCCATCACTCTACAAGTTGAGGTTACGTCTCTAAAGATGGCTAGAATATGGGCCCGACGAAGAAACTGTGATGAATGCTTTGAGCTGTAGAACCAAATAACTATTTAACATAATTTTCGAATCTAGCAGTGGAATCTGAGGTGGATGTTTAATCTCAACCATGGCCCGTCCGAATGACGGGCGCCTTAGGTCCCAGATCCAAAGATATAATGTAACTGGCGTATATCGAGACATACCCTTTGTTGGTACTACGTTAACAAATCAAACCCTCGCAATAATCACTACAATTTTTGTTCATTTTCTTGATGTTTTTAATTTGTACACGTGCATACGGATTGATTGTAGTACTAGTGCCTAGAACAACAGCAATACGACATGTTGAGAAAAATTAACAGGCATATTTCCTCAAACCGTTCAAAAGAAGAACAAAGTTGAGTAAATAAAAGCAAAAGAATAGTAATGAAATTGCTAATCACAGATGAAATGAGAGAAAGATCGTCTCAAGTTTCAATACATTTTAGTTAAGGAATTCGACAAAACTGTCTATGTAGAGTAAATATATAAAAATCGGGATATATGTATCGATTATACCAAGCCCTTACTTGCACAAAATTTAGGATACAACACAGAACCTGCATAAAACGGAAATAAACTGCTGAGTACAGTAAAGGTAGCGCAACACATTGTCAAGCGTAGGAAATATGTAGGTGGGTACATTAGATTGTCCCAACAGGAATGACTGATTATATATCCTTCATTTCAGTTTTATTAGATAAATGTGAACTTTTATGAAAAAAAGGAATGGATAGATAATTTGATAAAAAGAAGCTATAATTTTGAGCCTTATTTAAATTGAATAGTCAAAATACGGGATAACGTGCTGAATTGTATAAAATATAATGTATTGACAATTTATGCAACAAAGAGAGAGGATAACAATAATAGGAGAAACACAAAGATCACATCAATTTTCGCCAAGACTGTAATAATGATTAGGAATCATTAGAAGCTTATCCTTCGGCTACTTTATATCATTGAGTATGGTAGCATCGGATCATTTATGTTGCTGATGTAGCATCAGATAAAAGTAACCCGATTTTCAAATCATCCATATTCGGTAAAACAACTAAATGCTATTAAGCAACAGAAAAATAGCATGGGATGTGAATATGTAGCACACAATATAACTTCAATGAATGGAAATTCGTATTAAAGTTAAAAATTTATTTAGGTAGTTACAAAGATACACTTTTTCATTATATTTACACAACGCTTGGGATACAATATGATTGATTTAACTGAGTTCAATGCATGGTTGAAACTGCGTTCATTCTAATAGTACGTTTTATGTAAAATGTATGAAAATTAACATTTTGTCTACTTTAAAAATCTCATTACTTTCAATCAATCCGATGGTTGATAAGAGCTGAGTGTGACTACAAGTGAATCCTTAGAATCCGTACTGACGCATCTTTGTAAGAGGGGTCCTATGGTGATATTAGTTCTACAGAATCAATCAGTGGTGTACTTATCTTGAATAATGTCTACTGTATGTTTTAGATACGCCTTTTTCAATATTCTGTTCTACAATTAGTTTAGTAGATTATCCAAGTAGGAAGGCCAAAAAGCATACACACCTTTTGGTATGCCACTGACAATCAGACGAGTGGGCTGAGTATTTCGTCAGCACGTTTAAAACAGTTACTAAAAGCTGGAATGTAAGTACTGAAGTATTATCACGATTATTCAGGGGTCGATATCACATAAAATATTGGCCAAACAACCTACGGCTAATGCGATCGATTCACCATACTATTCTTCCTACACTCAACGGAATTCGAACGACAGGAGACTTCACATTCAACATAAATGTTTCGGTGTTTGTTTGGAATTGCAAATCAGAATAGGATACACGAATATTTGATTGTGTATAGCAAGTACTGAATATAATAATTTGATACTAGAAAAAATAACTCTTCAATAAAGAAATACGCCCGAATAAATTCATCACCTGGAATTCAAGAATCATTTTTTTTTCGATCCATTCCAATATACGTGACATCGTAACAACTTTTTCTCCAACTCGAGGACGTGCTTTAAGTCGAAGATTAGGCACAGGACGAAAACCATACCATAGACGATCACTTGGCGGTGGAGGAATATTGACTAAAAGCGTACCACTTAGCATTTGTATCTAGGCATTGACAAATCAAAAAGCTGTATTGTAAAGAATAGTTACCGGGATTAAATCGCACAAAAAACTACTGGTATTTCATCAAAAACGTCTCTGAAAATTTAAGTTAGGACGGACTAAGTGATCCTAAAATTAAACAGAGTTCATGGTAAAGATAAGTCTTCTATGATGCCCTGGTCCCAGATCTGATCAAGATACGTTCTTAACCCCCCCCCCCAAAAAAAAGACTGTCAGCGAGAAGGCAAGAGTAGAATCCAGTCTATTTGTCAACGGAATATTATCTATAAATACCCGTCTATATATTCCAGATCCTTAGAGCTATTTCCCGATCAACGATTTATTTTCTGATGAACATCAAATGGTCTACTCGTTTAGCTACATACAACCACTTCACTGTATCAAAATTCAAGAAAAACTGCGAGGGTTTATACCAAAACACCTTGATCTTTCCAGGAGTACGAAAACTGGATGGTAGATTTTCCAGCCGTATTACCGCATATTGTAGAAATCAATGCTTGAAGATTTACATTGATAAAGTTAAAACTCGATATTACAACCTCTTAGTTTATTTTTCTGGTTGTTATTGAATTTTTGAGGATGCTCTCTTATGACGTATAGAAACTTGACTAGGGGCAGGTTACATTGTTTTCTGTAATCTTGTACTTGTCAGTCGACAGTAAAAAGTTGATCAAAGGACAAATTCAAAAACGACTTCTTAAAATCGTTCACACAGTCATTTACGTCAGGTTTCTTGCTCAGAGTAAGAAAATGACATACCTCAACTTGTAATACAATCGGTGTGTTTGACAAACGTTCCATACCACGTTGAACTAGTTTTGTATCAACAGCTCTTTGAAAGTATGACGATTTGGTGATACGATCAACAATGCGTATAATCCTTCGACGAGATGGTAAAGCAGGCTGTAGATTTACTGAACTGAAATACATAAATAATTTGTTTAAAGCAAATAAATAAATCTGTTAAATCAAAGTCATACTACTGACTGGAACAATACTGAAACATTAAAACCGAGAAATTCGTAAAATAAAACGATTTTTTTTCAACCTATTGTATCACCAGAATTTCAATATAAAACATTATAAGTTGTTGTTAGGACGTTTTATTATAGTGAAAATTAAGGAATACACAAACTTGAAATGCTTGTTTCAATTTTGGCAAAATCGTCCATATTGTTTGGTCACAGAAATGAAGAGGAAAATTTACTGTGCTTTCTGAATCATGAATCGGTAAATTTACCTTCTAATTCGGGTAACCAAGTTATAAATAGAAGTCACTTGAGGAGGGTTATCATTAAGAACTAGCAACAAATGACATAACTTTGCAAGCAACTAAGGATCAAACAGATAATCAGTCAAGGCTTTAAAGTTTCCAGGAGATAATTAGCTGATTGATGTACTCAAAATCCGAACTCTGAGCAGCAGGTTTGGGAACTCCACTCCAATGACCTAAGTTTGACTAACTTTTAAATATTAAGTATGACTTAAAGCTGTACTTGGTTAGAGTTGGGATATTCATGAACGCCGAAGCTGGTGGTGAGTATATGGATAGGAGGAGGGTTAGGAAAGAGGAAAATACAGCGTAACGAAATGTTTGATCAAATTAGGATACATACGAACTATTTAATTCATCTATATGAAATCTCACAATATAATAAAATTCATTGTTAATGCTTATTTAGATTTATAAAATTCAGTTGAATCTATAGTGACCGGTGTATAAAACATATAGTCCTTGCGAGTTTCGAAAAAACCAAATGTTGGGTTAACAACCTTAAATTGGTCGTTAAGAAAAATCAACATAACATTGATACTGTTACTTATAGAAGAAATAGTTGTTCACATGTGATGAAAACAAAACACTGAAGGTCAAACTAGGGACGATAGAGATATTTAAAAAATTACCACAATAAATTTAAAACAAACAAATCTAATTTGGCTGCATCTACATCACAACAAATGATTGTGAATGAAAACTAAAACTACCGTCTAAGCTTAACTATTAGTACTGAAAAACTACATGAAATGGTGGCTTCGTGGTTAAAGTTTTTAATCAGAATACTATTCTGTTGGGTAGATCTTGCAAAAACAGTATAGCTCAAAGCTGAACATGTAAACAAATTACTTTGAACAGAGGTGCGCGATCATACACAGAAGAAAGGTTAAAATAGAAGGCAGAATTTAGTATTTCGCAATACTAATTTAGAATGGTTTCAAAAATGTGTAACTAATTTAGAAGATAAACAAAACACCGGCTACATTGTACTTAGTCATTAAATTCAGTCACTTATACGCAAATTAGAACCTGACATACTAAATTTAATCTATATGAAACGTTTAAAGAAATATTTTTATTAGCAATATCATTTCTTAAGGAGTTATAACGACATCTCAACGGAACTAATGAGCGATAATTACCACTACGGTTACCGCTGAGATGATAGAGATTTGTAGCTTAGGAAGAGAATCTTTGAAGTGTTTTGTGATTAAAAGTCAAGTACATGCGGCTACAACAAAAAACTTCAGGATTCAACCATCGAGCTCAGAGAATATGATGAAAATTTCAGGTATTTAATCCCGAAAAGGATTCAAAAGTTCCCTTGTCATATGATGCTGAAGCTGGCTGCACTATTTTAAATTGACCAGATAAATAAATAATCGTTGCAGTTGAACAAACGTTTGTTTTACAGCCGTACTAGGGTAGTTAACCTTTAAGTTACTGATCTCAGTTTTGCCGTTCAACAATTTAAAAATGTAAACTTAATGTTATTAAGTGAATGAAATACTTAAAACTTTTTGTATGATAAAAGTAACCTTTTCATGAGAGAGGTAAGTTCGAATGACAAAAGAAATCCCTATTTCAGGTAGTCTTCAAAACAACACAAAGATCCAGAACTTTGTAATAGCAACCTTTAAACAAATACTGTTGAGCTATGGAGAAAGTAATCTATATGTATTAATAACCATATTATGCCAACAATTACTAAACACTGTTATTTGTAGTAAACAGGACACACATGCAAACTAATAAAATAAACGCTAATCATACAATTAAATGTTTGATATTCAATTATTGGCTATCAACAACTGCATACACAGGTGAACCGCTTGATAAATGAAATTCTTTTTAACTACTAACAAGTTTACCTTTGAAAAAATTAATCATTTCAAAAATTTACTAACTGCTTAATTTTCAAGTTATTTTTAAAAGGGATGGACAGCTTCGAAAAGAAAATTTTCTTTAAATAGGTGTTTTTTCTTACTTATTTTAGCTATCGTTCACATTTAGTCATAAATACATTTACAATAGCATGCATGACAGGCGTATGTAAAGAACCATTGGGTATTTTATCACTTTTATTTTCGTAATCTTTGACTAATTACTGGTTTTCTGATAATCCGTATTTACTCAGAGTAATATTCTGTACTCAAATGTTACTACTATTTTCGCTTAGTTTAATGTTCAATGCTTTTCGTCGAGTAGTTTAGATTTAATAATCCTTCCTATAAGGAAATAATCAATTTTCCCAATCCAGACAATTTAGTAATCTCAGTATCAATCTCTGCCATATTCAGAGTTTCGAAATCACATCATATGATCCACTGCAACATAAGTCTTCTACATTTATTTGCCACATTCTACAAACCGCTGAGTGTAAAACACCATTTTATTGACAGACATTTCTACTGCGATATAGAAGGCCCAAGTTGGCAAATACCTAATGTGATATAACTGTAACTGTACAAATTTTTCTCTAAGAACTGATCTATCAGAAATGATAAGTAGAACGAGCAGCCTTCATAAACAACACATGAGATATCCATTGTGGATGACAGTTTGTTCACGGACGTGCTAGGGAAAAGGAAATTTAACAGATTTATTGAAGACTTTACAGCGCGAAAATAACTATCTACTGTCATATAAATTTCAGAGTGCCTGAACTATTTATAAACATAGTAAAAAAACTTGTAACGGCGACACCGCAGCAGGTCGCTGACGAGTTTTCAGTTAGATAAACGAAGGATTTTACCTGCTCACTACATCAGCTAGATGAGGTTAATTGATTGAGCGTATTTAGTGAGTGTGTGTAGGTTAAACTAGTGAAGCTTATTATCTAAACTGAGACATGTTCCGAATCTTAGAGGCCTCCAACAATTGGTTTAAGGCCACGTTTTAGGAGACTAAGGACAACATTTCATATTTTCGACTAGTGTAGATTTAACATGATAAGTAATATATATTGTCGACAAGAAAAGAGGGAAGCGAGAATGAAGTTTGATAGTGAGTCAGATGAATCCCATTCCTGTTGAACGCATCCAAGCGGGTGATATTTATCAGTTTTCCACATCACATAAAGATCTAAAAATAAAAATGGATTAGCATAAAAAGTCTTATGAGCCGGAATAATGACCTACAAACGAGCAGTATTTGTTGTGCTAGTTTGGTGCTTAACAGACCTTTATCACCAAAACAGAAAATCCATGAAGGAATAGCAAGTGTCATCCCCATAGATAAAACCTTCATCGAACCAGCTTGTTTCCGCAAACCATTATATAACAAAAACCGTTCGCATTCATTATAAATTTCTCACCAATGACACTAAAATGTTTACGTAAATTATTTAACATTGATAAAATTTATAGTTTTCTTGAAAAAAATGATAATGAGTAAAACAAATATAAACCAAGAGTTAAAAATACACTGAAGAAATCAGAAAGGAAAGAGCACCCTAAATGATGAACGATATATTATTCCTCCTTATGACAACAACATATATTCTTCAGGTGGTGTTATTCACCATTCTGGATTGTTTAATCAGAGACACACACACACACAAACACGCCTAGCTAAACAAAAACGCAATGATATGTTGATGAAGATGTAATTAAATATTTATGTGTAATTTAATGATGGAACTAAATAATGCGCAGAAATGAAAACAAAATGGTGAACAAGTAAGGTATGATTATGTATTTGTGTTTAAGCAGGGGAAGAGGGTTAATTCACAAACAATTAGATTATCACTAATTTAGTTGTCCATCTAAAGATTGACACATACCGGTTTGATGAAACTGAAGAAAGACGATTAAATGACCTAGACAATATTTACGTAGATATATATGGAATCAATTAAACAAAATTAGCTCTGTACTGACGTGACCTGACAAATAGAAAAGTTGACTAAAACGAAAGCAAATATATCAAAAATCTACACATTTTTAGTTTTAAATAAAACAATAGGAAATCACTTATAAAAGCATGTATTTACAACTCAATTCTTCAAACACCGACTGTACAACAGAAATCCATTATGATTTGTTTTATTTACAATCTAAGTTTCTAAAATTTAGTCATTGTTAGATGCGAAATTCACTATATGACAGCAAAGTCGATAGATCGTTCAACATATTCAACTTTTATTTGTATTAGCTTAGATGTTTTTAAATTTTAAATGATCAATATTCTGTTTACTCAGAACAAAGTTGTAATTAATTAAAAGACATTTCTTGTGTAAATCTTATTGTAAACAAAAATCTCTCCATATGAAGCTGCGTACGACCTGACGAGAAAACTGATGAACAAAATTGTAATAAACAGAATTAGAAATCTGAATGTCTACAATTATTATGTTTTAGTCAAAAGAATTATTGTTGATTAACTCCAAGCGACTGGTAGAGAACTATTTTACCGTTAGCTACTCTAAACTGTATTTTATTAATGTAATTCTGAATTATGAACAAGTTAATAGATGCAAAAAGCCGCGAAGTCGGTTTATATATATATTATTTCATTCTCTTCTTTTGTATTATCACCAACCAGTTTCAACTATAATATATTTCGAGTGTATGGTGTGTATGGTCTACCTGCTATTGTGTAATATTTCAAGTATTTACAAAAACTTGTGAACTTCAATTCATTTACAATTTTAAATGCATATTCTTGACACTCGTAACAGTTAGTGCTAATCCTAGTGTAATTATGGGACTTTTATTTTATCGTAGGTTTCCATTCTAGTGTACTTTGTTCCCACTTTCGATGATTGTCTGCCTTTGTAATCGCGACAAAGCTATTGCCTGTCATAGTCTGTCCTATGTTGTTGTGAATGACGTTTACATTTTCATTTAAGCAAGCATTCTTCTTTGACTGTACACGAATGCGTTATATGCTGAAGGCACTTGACGAATTGGAGTTTGTATTTTTCGTAATAACAGTGTTATATTGTAGATAATTTTGCGTTTTCGACTGCCCGATTTTATGCATCTCTTAATAGTGCGGTCAGACACCCAGAGTTTAAGTGAGGTCGTCGATGAGTAGTATTGATATATCTTATACCGGGAGGAAACAGATGTTTAGTGGATCATATTCTCAGTGATAGCAAAAATAGATTCAGTTTATGATGTAAACAATGAAATTCAACAAGCCCTAGAATATCCTATCATAAGAAGCATATATAAGCAGTTAAAACAGCATATAAAGATATAACTTTCAGTAGAAGAGACTTTGTCCAGTACGTATTTTAAAAAGTTAATACGGATTTAATTTCACAATGATGCAATAATTTACTCCAAGCAAAACAACAACCAATTGTAACAACCCTTTACCTGTTATCTTCAGGGTTACAACGTTCACTATCACCAGATTTCACTCCACCCACGATTAATCCAGTAGATGATAAATTACGTCCAAGTCGTAAACTATTTATCGGACTGGAATTTTGGCTAACGTTGCTTGTTTCATCTAATTCCGAGTCAGTTGTTGAATCAGCACTGTCTTCTTCATCAGACATGTAAGCAGCCATCTTTGTTATCGAACGAGAATTAACTTTCGGCATAGATTCGTTCGACAGTGAAGTTTGAGTATAATTATCTAAGAAAGAGTTGAAGAAAAGAGAAGGGTTTGATTTAATTATATTTTTAGCTTTTGTAAAATATTTTAAAGAACATAGAGATGTAAGAGTAGTTTAAACTACATATAAAGAAATCTTGAATGATAACAATTGCAGCTGTTGATTATCATCGACGCTTTGGCTGAATTCATATCTAACCTTATAATTATTTTTTAGCGACCTTGTCACGTAAGAACTCCGCCAGTAGAACCTTAGGGGCTACTGCAGGTCCCAAGCCCAGATAAAGGAGGGGGTTGGCGACCTCATTCCGTCGAAAACTAACTTGCCGAAAAAACGCTAACCAGAAAAAATAATTCAAACCATTTTAATTCTGCCATGGGAGTTCGAAGAAGAATTATGACGTCGCGTGATGAAAGCCGAGTTCCCTCAGGAGTCACGGGGCCGATGCCTCTTCTGACAACCACAGCAACCATTCTTTTATCTACATGGAACGTTCGTACATTGTACGCGACCAGATGACCATTTCAAGTTGCTGCAGAAATGAAAAGATACAACCTCGAGGTGCTCGGCATCAGTGAAACGCTTAGGACACAGGTTGGACAACTGAGATTAGCTTCAGGGGAACTGCTGATATACTCTGGTCATGAACAGGAAAATGCTTCACATACACAAGGAGTTGCACTGATGCTGTCCAAACATGCACAAAAGGCACTGATAGGATGGGAATCTCATGGACCCAGGATCATAAAGCATCCTTCAAAACAAAGAAAGAAGACAATACAATGAACGTCATCCAATGCTGTGCACCTACCAATGACTACAATGACGACGATAAAGACCAATTCTACGAAAAGCTGCAGTCAATAGTCGACAGACGCTCACCAAAGGATTTGACCATTCTGATGGGAGACCTCTTGCAAAAATTGAAGAAAGGAGGAACAAGAGGGCAGCAATCGATGTCAGCCGAACAAGAGCAGAGAAAGTTAAGGCACAAGCTGCACACACAGAAGTAAACAGGGAAGTGAAGAACAGCATCAGAGCTGACAAATGAAAATAAGTG
>OX103979.1:24295380-24328594 GCA_944470395.2 Schistosoma turkestanicum
TTACGGTCAGAAGAGGAAAACGGAAAGCAAATAGAGCAAAAGCAAGAAAGATTTAGAGCACCGACAGGAAGTAAAGGAAGCAACAGCAGAAATGGAGGAAGGCTGGAGCGTTGGAAGTCAGGACTCAAAGATGGTGTGCAAATGGAGTGTTCAATGTAATGTTATCGTTTTTAATTGACTAAGAGTGTAAATTTGCCAAATACAATCTATTGAGCCTGCCTCAGTCTTCTCACTCACTTGGAACCCTCAAGGTGAAAGGAAAAGAGGAAGGCCAAGGAACACATTACGCCAAGAAATAAAGAAAGATATGAGAAGAATGGACAAAAATTGGACAGAGTTGGTTGCAGAAAACTGGTGGGCAGCCTATGCTCTATTGGGGGGTAACAGGCGTAAGTAAGTAAGTAAGGTGTCACGTAAGAGATTGAATCACTTCAAAAATATTAAGTTACACATCGACTGCTAATTGAGATGAATACTGGGATGCTACACACAAATAATCAGTAAACAAGCAAATAGTATTTAGCTGTGCTGTCACTATTTTATTTGTCAATTTCTTTTTATTTACTATAAAAAGAAAGTTCTGGTTTTAACTCATAGGGGAGATTACCATCATTATTATTCCTAGCGGTCATAGAACGCATAGCTGACACAATCAAAGAAAATGATAAGTTGTTTGAAAGAGAAACATATTTTATATATACACATTTGTTATTGAGAGGAGGGGAACTGGAAGAAAAAATTTTCATTACAGAGTAAATATTTCACAAAAGCTCTCAGCTGTTATCTCTACCAATAACACAAATTCTATACAATAAAACAAGTCAGTCAATCATATGCAACGTAGAACCTGGTATACATAGGCTTCAGCGCAAGTCGTCACATCATATTAGCATAATGAGATGAATTATTTAGACAAATCCCAGAATAGTAGAATTAATAACAGATTTAGAAGCAAAAGGAAATATGGCTGCAAACAGTATAATTCGAGAAAGAATGAGTTCATGCTATTAAAAAATAGAAAATTTTGAAACCTAAGATTTAAGGAATGACAAAGAGCGAACACCAACAGTGGGAAAGAACAGACCAGATTCCAGTGGAGGAAATTAGGAATAAGTAGTGGAAGTGGGTAGGACACACACTGCGAAAAGCACCAAACTGCATCACAAGACGAGCCCTCTCTTGGGACCCCCAACGTTAAAGGAAAAGCGGAAGGCCAAGGAACACATAACGCCGAGTAATGGAGACAGACATGAGGAAAATGAACAAAAATTGGACAGAACTGGGAGACTCAGCATAGAGTAGGTTGGAGAATACTGGTCGGCGGCCTATGCTCCATTGGGGGTAACAGGCGTAAACAAGTGAAGAGTGAACACACCTAAGCTATCGCTACTGATTCTGAATCATAACACTGAAAAATCTTGAACCATGTGTTACAATAATTAGGTCGATCCGAACCACATTTGAACCTATCAATCGGGTTCAGCCCGTTCTTCATTGGCACCATGGACTGGTGCTACTTCTTGATTTGACTTCTAGGTTTCTTCCAACCTACACTTACACCAGCGAGCATCAATCGTTGTCGTTTGGTTTAAGTTCTGCATATGCAATCAATTCTATCAATGAAAACTAAGTACCTTATCAGAATATTTGGTTATATTACCTTAAACTCCTCAAACTGAAAAAAAATCATCGAAAAAAGCAAACAGTTGGAAACAGTACCTAAGCAATATTCTAATCAATAATTTTCAATGTAATTAGGATAATTAATCATAACAACTTCAGACTTATGATTAAGACAACTGGTAACATTAACTAGTAGTTTATGCTAATGAAACCTATATTTAATTGTTGGGGTCAGCATAAGGCAAAATGAGTTTATGACTATAATTCGTTCGTCCGTTTAAAACTTTAACTGTGAGGAAGCATAACATGCAAAGCAATGAGGTTTCAATGGAACCATGAATAAAAAACTCATATGCAGTAGGAAGAACTTGAAAATATTTCAACAAGATAAATCAATTCACGCTATATAAATATACACGATGTAGAAGGCAAGTTTCTATCTATACGACGTAGAGTACTGGAGTGAGTAGTGTTAAACTAATCAAAACTAATCGATGACACTAGTCTTAACAGAGTGGATGACAGAATAGTCAGAAGAGCATTTCTGTGTATTAATATTGTTCATTGTATGCAAAGAAAGTAGCATTCGTCAAATGACTGATCCTTATCAGTTACATTAGTAAACTAGAATAAAATGTAGAATTTGAGAAATTCATATTTCAAAAGAAAAGTGATACGCAAAAACGAAAATATAAGAAAAAATAGAATTTAACAGCGGTTTAACTTTCGAGACTAAATAGGTAGATTGCAAAATGTAACATTGCTGTGGACAACAGGGTACCCCAACCATACGCTTAAGACAAAGACACCGTATTAATATTATATGATAAGGTTAAATATTATGAGGTATGAAATGTCCCTTCTGAAAAAATGACTTTTATTGGAAAAAAACAAATCTCTTATATAAAAATATGATGAATAAGTAAACCAGAAGACCTGACGGATAATTAGCATCTTTTTCTTCCCGCAGTTTCTGATTCCATCGCATTAAATTAACCTGGAATTATATAAAACAAACAAACAAACAAAAATATGTAATCAGTTAATATAACATTCCACAGTGAATAATATACGAAGATACATATAAATTCACATTCAATCAGTTTTATCAAACAGATTATACATACTTAAACATTAAGAAGCAGTACGATTCATTTAGAAATTCGGATGAATGATTGACATTCCACTTCTGGTGTGACTGCTAGCAATAGTATCTGGTTGTATGCATCAAAATAAATGGTGAGCAATTTGAATTTACGAATTCGATTCTTAAAAAATGAAGTAACCACCTTCAGCCGACCATCATACAAACATTTGGAGGCTGTTCTTCTATACCAAGCCTTTATGCATGTGATAGGTTTGTTTTGTGATGTGAATAGTATAATAGAGATCGTAAGAAAGTAAATGTTCATCTCTGTCGGATAGGGTCGATCAACTTAAAGGTAATTGCTAAAATTAGACGTAATCTACAACAACCAATGATATTGCGCGCTGCATCGCACGACTCATCGAGTGGAAGACCACTACAATCCTGATGAAAATTATTCAATAGAAAAGGACTTCAAGAGAAACGGATGGCGCATCCAATTAATTTCTTGAAAACAATCTACATTATAGCCATTGAACCAAATACAAAATTACGAAATAAGTAAGTAACTTATTAACTGACGACCTAGAAATGCGAAACAGGAATAGATAATAATACTACTACTAATGCTAATAGTAATAATAATAATAAGATTTAACAGGAAATTAACAAGAACCATACTTAAAATGTCATAACATTACAGTTTATATGCCACAGTAGGATATGTAAATTTTTTTTTAAATGCTTGTTGAAAGCATTCACAACTATACACATGTACGTGCACAAGATTCAATACTTACATGTGATAACACAAACGATCTTGGAAATAGTTCAGATAATACAGAAAAAGAAAACATCCCAAAAACACATCATATTCTCATTTATATAAATCTAGATATTTTTTGTTTATCCTACCGTCAACTGTATATTATTGTCATTTATGTTAAGAAAGAAAGATATCATCAAACAATTTCTTAGAAAAGACAAAGAAAATTATTATCAACTCAAGGCATATATATATATATATCATTCAAATTATGTTATCATTATTACATTGTAAATGTAGTTCACATCGGAAGTGTCGTTTACTTGTGACGGTTGAATTACTGTTCAACCTCATATACCGATGTAAAAAGACATTAACTTACAAGATTTGATGAGACATAGGTAAGTCCTAATGCAACCAGGACACAGGTCTTTTATTCAGCATTAAATCAAGTTGATAAGTTTCGATAAATTTAATTTACCATGGTTAAGTAATTAAGGTGTTCGATTCTCAAACCAACAAACTCGTTGATAGAGTCAAGTTTCATTTACTTTAGCCTGGAAAAGAATTTAGGACTAACAGAATTTACACAGATAGGTTTAACTGAAAGTCTAAACTTTGTATATGATTTTATAAAAATGAGTTTCCCAACATTAATTTTTATTAATCTCGACTTTTAGAATTCAAAAAACTAAATAAAAATTTCAAAGTAAATAGCTAGAGCTGTGGAATGCATTATCTTGTAAAGAAGAGTCATTTTTGAAACTTTGATGAGAAAACGATAATGAGTTATGTAATCCCTTATCTAGCAGCCTACAATTCTCTAAGATAAATCAGAAGTACACTGAATGATTACTGCATATTGATCAAAGGAGTAGCACGGCATATCCACTGTCGAAAATCGTGAAACAATGAACATGTGTTCCCTCCTCATAGGGGGTCCACAGCAACGCTGACGGTAATCTTCTTCAGTGTCCCCTGGTTTTTAATAGTGGTCCAACTGAGATGAATTCTGTGGTGGGATTTCGTTCTCAGAACTGGACGCTTCGGTTGT
The DNA here is from genome assembly GCA_944470395.2 of Schistosoma turkestanicum. Lineage (NCBI taxonomy): Eukaryota > Metazoa > Platyhelminthes > Trematoda > Strigeidida > Schistosomatidae > Schistosoma > Schistosoma turkestanicum. The sequence goes on from OX103979.1 coordinate 24,299,911, forward strand.
GGAGCTGTCATTGTTCTTCTGAACAACATCATCAGCACAAACTTCAGGTACAAAATGAAGTATTCGGAACTCTCCACGTATTACCCTTAGATTATGCTGTTTACCTCGATCTTAGTTGGTGGTTGTTATCGACCTTAAACCTGTAGTTGTCTGTATCTTTATTTTGATTGTACTCCTTTTCGATCTGTTTCTTGATCCTATGTTTTTCTGATTTTTTAGACTGATTGATAAATCGGATCAATATCGATGTTTGTTGTTTGCTGATTGACTTGAGTGCCAAGCTTCTAAACAATTATCAGTGTCCTTTGAACTCCCTCAATCCGGTATTTCAACATTGTTCCAAGCGAATGAATGTTTATAATTGATCGTATGTATCGAAATAAGGGAAGAAATATCATGGGGCTTGACTACTGATTGGTGTTCACGTAGACGAAACTGAAGAGGAGGTTTACTTTGTCCTATGTAGTGTTTTTCACAGTCTGAGCAGTTTGTTTTGTAGATGATATTTGGTTTTTCTTCTTTTATCGTTTTGTCTTTTGGTTTACACACGATTGATTGAAATGATTCTGTTGGTTTTTGTGCTACACCTATCTCAAGTCAGTCAGTCAGTCAGATGCAACGTAGAAATTCGTACGTAAGTACATCAGTTCATGTCGCCATACCACATCAGCACAGAGATGTAATTGTCAATTCAAATCCAATAGTAGAAGAGGTAGTAAGGGTATTAGAAGTAATCGGAGAGGTTAGGATGAGAAGATATTATTCAAGAAGTATGCTTAAATGAGAAAAGTTTAGAAAGTCAAAACTAGAGGGGTTGAAGAACCCAGAAGATTAGGATTTGAGAGAACGCAAAGAATAAATGCACCGGCGCCATTGCGAACGATTTTGAGCCATGTCATTCAAGGTTTCTAACCATCGATTATTATCATCTCGCGGACCCCAACCAGGTAGTCGACAATTACCGACATGGCTAAGTCCACTCGTCAATGACTTCATGAATTTCTGCCATGTTTTGGTTTGGCCGCCCCTAACTTTCTTCCAACCTACTCCTACACTACAAAATAAAGCTCGACGAGGCAGTCGGTGGTTAGGAATACGCAACACATGTCCCAACCACCTCAACTGATGAAGGACGGAGCGAACGACCGCACAGTACACTCGTCCTTTAGTCAGCAAACGGATATCACGCCTTCGCTATAAGTGACGCAGGTTGGCAAAAGCCAATCGAGCCTTCTGTATCCGAGCTGAGATCTCGTCAGTCACCAGGCCATCGGCACTGATGAGACTCACAAGATAAGTGAAGCGGTCTACACGTTCGACTACTTCACTCCCTATCACTAGTTCAGGTGCCGATGAAACCCAATCTTGAAGCAACATTTTGCATTTCGAGGGGGAAAACCGCATCCCGAACATGCTTGCATTGTTGCTTAGGTAGTCAGAAGACTGCATTTTGTCAGCGTCTTCACCAACTAAGAATATGACATCGGCAAACTGAAAATTAAGACGAGGATAAGGTTATTTCTAGGAGCATGTCTACGATAAAATTAAACAAGAATGGAGAAAGTGGACATCCCTGACGGACACCACTTAAAGTAGAGAATTCCGATGACAGTAAGCTCTTACTCGATCTGTAGTGTTCTAGTAAAGAGCTTGTATAAGGTTATTGTACTTCTTTGTTACACCTTTCAATGACAGGCACTGCCACAGAACCTCACGATCCACAGAGTTAAATGCCACCTTTAGTTCCAGGAACACAACTATTGTCGGACGCCTACATGTGTGTCTGTGTTCCAGGACCTGTCGTAGTGTGAAAATGTGGTCTATACAACCACGTCCAGGTCGAAAACCAAACTGGTTTTCTCGAGTCTGCTCTTCACGAGCTCTAGTTAGACGTCTAAGTAATATCGAGGCTAACAATTTAGAAACTATATTAGTTAGACTTATTCCCCTGTGATTGTCACAAGAAGACTTATGTCCTTTCTTATAGATTGGGACAATCAGTGATTGAGACCACTCGTGTGGGATTACGTCCAGTTCCCAGATTCTACCTACGATCTCGGTCAATCTAACTGCTAAAACTGGACCATCATAGTTAAGTATCTCAGGGGTCAGTCTATCAGGACCTGCTGCTCTACTTCATTTTAGATTGCCTATAGCTTTCTCAACTTCATGTAGACTGGGAGGACTTACGTCGATTTGCCATTCAGGATGACTGGAGATCGTGGGTAACCGAAGAGTGGCTCGAGGCCAGTTGAACTGATCCCTAAAGTGTTCTGCCCATCGATCCAGTCTCCTGGATTGAGAATAAATAATAGTCCCATCCTTTTCCGAGATAGTCTCACACCTATCCCAAGTGGTTTCATTAGACGTGCTGTACTTTCTGATATATGTCTTTTATGTATGATAGGATGATCCGTTTGTTGTTTCCTGTACTTGACTTCGCTTCTGTTGATTGTTTCAGTTTTTTTAACGAAGTTGCGTGGATAGCCGTTCTTTTGGAAGATAGTCATCAGATATTTTTCTTCGTGTTTTTGTGCTTCATGTGTGCTGCAGTCTTTTCGCTCTCGTGAACAAAGTGTGTTGTTGCTATTGTAATTGAGAATTAGATCTGTGTAGGTTGGTGTACGAAATACTTGAGTCTCCAGTTTTCTGGCGTCAGTTCTGGTGATTCGCACATCTAGGAATGAAAGTTTGTTGTTTGACTCGTATTCCATTGTGAATTTAATGTCACCAAAGAAGTTGTTGATCCGATTGTAGGTGTGTTCTGGCTCGTTCATTTTATTGATGACGAGCCTGGGGATGTTAGATCCACAGAACTCGCTTGATAAATCTTTATTTTGGATTTATCTCATAGGCCGATCAGTTGACTTCGAGATCACATTTTCCACCAGGAAAATCCTTGGCTGTGATTGGTTACTGTGTCAGTTTAGTGTGCTAAATTGTGACTCTTCCAAGGACGTCTCTATGGAGTAAAAATAAACGCGATTTATGTGCTTGATTGCATTTTGCTTGCTGGATGTTTGTAGAATATACTTTCTACGCTACATTAAGGCTTTTCATTAGTCGGCAGATCAGGGTAGCCTACCTGGACGCTGATTGATTGTCTCGTTCGTATTTATTGACTAAGATGAACCCGTAATAGTTTCAAGCATACCTAGTGACGAACCTAACAGATGACGAATCTGTCATCTACATAACGAACACACATTTTTGGCTTGATTTCTGGTAAGATCGGTGCTTCTAGTCTCTGCATCACGGCTTCTGCTATAAGTCCTGATATTAGTGATCCCATTTGTGTTTATTTCATTAGTTCGTATATTTTGTTGTTGAACTGCGAATACGTCGTTAAGCATAAACCAATGAGTTCCAGCACACTTTGACTCTGAAGTCTCGTATACTTTGGGAGGGCATGATATCCGTTTTCTTCATGTTAGTCAAGGTGTCTGTACACATTTCTTAGAAGAACTAAAAAGGAAACAGTATGAAGGGAATTTATTTTAAATGACATAATTCTGGTGCTTAAACAGTGAACCGGTAAATTGGTGTGGAGTATGAGTTTCTTAACTCCGAACGTCGATTAGGAAATAACACACCGAAAGTTACTTTATTTCTTTTAAATTACTCACACTTGTTTCCAAAGCAAATGAGAATCCGCCAGCATAACCGACATCTACTTCAATCCACAGACCATTTGCATCGAGGTAAGGACATCCGACACGTCTAAGTACAGGTATTTCTGAGCCCAAGTCAATATCAACGACAGTGAGTTCATTGATGAAATTCGGAAGCTGTGATATTGTTGGACAGAGATAAAATAAAATAATTATAACATTTCGTGATATATTATGTAGGATGCCTAAAAAATTCCTAAATATTAACAAAAATTATTAATTTATGATAAAATATTATTCTAGCTAATAATTGAATGAACATATCTTTGTTATACATAAAAACAGAAAGATTTAAATCTAATTGTATGTCCTCAGGGAATTAGAAGTAAGGAAGTTTATTAATAACCTGAGTTGTCTCATTCTTAGAAATAAATAAAACTAGTATGATAACATTAACACACGAATTGGAAAAGGTTGGAATAAATTGTTTTGTCATATATCGCATTGCTTCGTAATTTTTTGTAATCTACATTAAGATTTCTAATAATAATTACTTAGGACACAACTACAGAAAAAGGTTACCAGTAAACTTTTGTTCTTACTATTAAATAATGTCATATAGAAAAACTAAGATAATACGATCGCTGATTTGTGATTTCTAGCAACTAATAATTAACAATTGTGCACTAATCCCAACTTCACCAATAAAAACATGTCGAAAGGAAAAAAGTTGATACAACTTACATGTATTTTTTTCAACTTCGCTTGAATTTTATTTTTTATCTTTTCTAACCAATAAGGTTCACGAAGAAAATCCCATAGTAAACGACCAATCAGGGCATTAAGCCATATCATATTTGTGTCACAATTAATTTGATTAACATTCAATTTCAAAGCTTGTGCACTTCGTACAAGCCAATTGGCTGGCATAAATTTAGCCATATACCGAACATAAGAGACATAGACTGGTTCACGATTCCCTGACATTGAGGCTCCATAATTTGAAAGATTTGCACTCGACATATAGTTACTACTAGTATTGGTGTTACTGCTTAAGCCAGTGGGAGGAACATTACTAACATTACCACTACTAATTGTAGTTACAGCAACATCAATGTTAGAAACAGTGGCAGTTGAATCAGGGCATGTTACCGGATTCGATGATGTATTTCCATCGGGTTGACTATCATCGTCACTTAACGTGGTGTCATTATGATTAACGTTATTACTAGCAGTTGTGGAAGTACCGCTTAAATAATCCGCCACGCCAATGTTATGAATATTATTATTATTATTACAACTATTACTGTTATTATTGGCATCCAAAGCCAAGAGATAATGTTGTACTGCCTATAAAAAAAAAGAAATATAAGATAAAAATAACAGTCAGCTAGAATTCAGTTCGTCCACAACATACAACGAAGTTCAATAATTTTGTAAAAAGAACAACAAAAATCCATAAGAATGATGAGAATGAATCGGCAAGTGTTATCATGTGAGGAACAAAAGCTAAACATAGTGTTTATTAAACTGAATAAGTATCATCAAAACAATCATACAGAACATATTCAATAACTTTCTTATATTATAAATAATAACAGTTTATCATTTCGTCTTTTCATTTAAAATGGTAGACAGAAATAATTCAAACAATTGGTCAGTTCAATCGTTTATAGTTTATACATTGGTTGTTGTTGAACTTACAACAATAATAACTACTGATTATTATATTCAATTCAGAATAAATTGTTGTCCGTTTGAATAAAACTTCAACAAAGCACAGTTATTTGATTAACAAACAAAAATGTTTAAGTATGTCTTCTTGCTTTTTTCAATAAAATATGTGAATAAACATGTTTCGTATCGAGATACACTGATAAAATAACGTATAAAACACAAATGAAAAATTAACAATTAAGACATTATGAGAAGAATGATTAATATAGTTAAATTGATGGTAGCACGAAAAGAAAATAAGCTTGTTTGTCAAAAATTTTCGAAACAGTAGAATGAGTATAATAATAATAATAATAATATTTAACAAATTTAATCACTCAACAGTTTGTATGGAGTTGTGTAGAGTAAATTAAATATATACAATTATAAATGAATGTAAAAAAGAAAATGCTTCTTTAGATAAGATTGTTTAATACCTTGACTGATGCACAAAATCGTGCTAATAATTACAAAATAGTAACGAACTGTTGATGAATTCTGTCAGTAGAACCAAATGCTCTAATTAAGACGATTGTGATCGGATTAATTTTTTAGTGCCATTTTTCATTAGCATCAAAGAGAATAATTCCAAACCTTTGATACAATATTCAGGATAAACAGTAACCATGATAGACCCTTACCAACTTATACCTATACTATGGATGTGTCATATAAGAATAATAACAAGTATTTTAAAGTAGACCACAGAGTGATCAATGATGCAATTCTGAGTTATGGAGGTAGATATCCGAAGACTAACCTGTTCCAATTTACCTCAATTCGTAATATAACATAATTCCACCACGTAGTCGCATTTAAGAATAGGTTAGTTTCGTACACTCTTTGCTTATGATTGAGAAATTTTACATTTTTCAAGAACAGTTGCCTAGCATAGATTTGACATTTATTTCATAGAGTCTCACACACGTGATCTGAGTGTTTGACGAGAATTATTGAAATATCACAAAGTGCAGCACATAAATGTAATATCAAAATCTAAACTAACTTTTTTCACGGTATTTATGCACCATTCGATCAGTGAGATTAATGAGAAAATTATCATTCCATACTATACCCAAAAAGGTTTCTTACCAATTGAGGTGTCCATATAAGAGGTGTGCCCAACGAGGCAGCTTTCAATCTACGATACCATGTTTCTTTTTCACGACATGTTCTTCCGAATAAATAAAGATTTTTCACATTTGATTTGCCTGATGTTTGCAATACACCGGTACTAGTATCATCAGGAAACTCCATAACCCCAGCTGATGGATTAGGCACATCCACTGGCAGATCACAGGTTTCATTCACTACTGGATTGGAGCTGGTAGATAATACGATGTTTGGAAAACTTGTTGATAATGGTAGTGAATCAAGTCTTTCAATTTTGCGCTGTGAGAAAAACAGAATAAATAATGTTTCATCAAAGTAGACAAATCACAATCAATCGAGACACAGGTGAAACTGTGTGATTTAAAGTTAACAAGCATACGTTGTTTTCATTACAAGGTAGGTAATTCGGAAAGGGAATATTTCGATGCCAATATCGAAAACAACATAATTTCCAATGTTTTTTTTTCGTTTAAAAATGTTATGGAGAACGTTGTCCAATGCTTACAGGTTTATAATGGTGGTCTAACAATGATTTAATCATGAATTCAATGTACAATTTTCATCATGGAAAAAAAATGAAAGAATGTGGCTTGTAGGCTTACCAGTACATGACAATTCATAATCACAGAGTAATCGAAATTTAATCCCAGAACTTACTAACCCTACGCAAAAACAAAATAATCTAGAAATCAATATTTATAGACACAAATTAGAAGTTTGAAAATAACGAGAACACATGTTAATGAACCTCCTAGCTTCACATTTACTGCACACGGTATTCTAGAAAATGGTCAATTTCAACTAGAAACGTATGGTGATTTTGTGAGTAGCTGAGGTTTCGTCAGTGCAACTACAACTCATACGAACATCGTTCTGCTCCTCTTTGTCTTTGACGCCGTTGATCGAAAAGCCCTGTTGTCGTATGTCATTAAAGGATGTATTTAAGAAAGATATCAACTAACCGAAGACTTTACTCTATCATTTAAGGAGACATCATATGACGAGAAACTATCAACTAAATTGTCTAATTGAAATGCTGTTAATGAGAGCTGTCCACCAATTTAATTCTATTGTAAACACGGCTATAGGAATAACAGCACGTTTTTCTAGTAGTTCGGGTTATGTTCCACTATCTGGATACCCGTTGATCAGTATTGAGTAATCAGAACACATAGTTCTGTTTGATTCGGATGGACGTCATTATCGTAGATACTGATTGTGGATTTAGCTACCATCCTGATGTGGTGATCAGGCTTGCCTATCGTGATGACCAGACCGAACTATATTGGCTGGAACATATATTTCTGTAGGTTCTACCAACCAGCATCTGCAGCGATGCTGCCTTCTTACAAGGAAGGAAGAGGTTAGAAAAAGTCGAATCTAAACATGTCACACCTCACCTTACCTCACGGATTTCCGTCTGCGGTAGTAAGGCCAGTTGAAGAGTGGAGGTAACACTTTACAAACTTCCCATAAAGAAGCCGTGCATGACCGTATGGTGTCGTGGCTCAAAGAACAGATAAAGGATACCGCCCTTTGCAACTATGCTCAGATACAACTTCCAATAAAAAGGGCGTGCGTGACCGGACTCAAGAAGTATCTATCAGGCTCTTCAGTCACGTTCCTATGTTGTTAAGAATGACGCCAATCCAACTTCCTCTACAGTTTCCTGAAGAAATAGCCGTCCACGGTGTGGGCACTGGGGAGTAATGTTCACCCTCATACTCGTAACACCACACGTGTCCTAACATGCTACAATCAAATCCTTCCTATACCTCATAATAACTCTCTTATCTCCACGACCGACCATTCTCCCGTTCCTTTGCCACCTCGCGCCTGTGATGCAAACATTTTGGTTTCACAAAACATATTTCTTAGTCACCCGAAAACCCATTATAAGCTACAAGTTGAGGTACTTAATGTTCGAACCTTGTGTCGGATAAGGTAACAAGCTTCCTTAGCTAAGACTCTGGAATCTCGTGCCATAGAAGTATGCTGCGTCCCCGAGACGCGCATAAAGGGTCCAAGTAGCGTCATTCACTTGACCTCACGATGTCAGAATTAAGAACCATTTCGATTCACGCTGTGTATCTGGCAGCCTCACTGCTGCTTGCCGTGGCCATACTGGTGTAGGTATAGCATTGAGTCGCAGGGCAGAACTAGCTCTCTTAGACAGGATCCCAGTAGATAGTCAAGAAAACCAGGCTAGATTCAGACCTGGAGGTGGATATATAGACCACATATTCACACTACGTCAGGTCCTACAACAAAGACACACGTGCAGACGCCCCGCAACAGTAGTATTTCTCGACCTTAAAGCGGCATTCGACACTGTAGATCGTGAGGTTCTCTGGCAGTGTCTGTCATTAAAATGTGTACCAAAGAAGTACATTAACCTTATACAGGCTCTCTACTCGAACACAACTGGTGGAGTTAGGGCTTATAACGAACTGTTGTCGAAATTCTCTACTTCAAGTTGTGCCCGTCAGGGATGTCAGCTCTCTTTATTTTTGTTTAACTTTGTTGTAGACATGCTTTTAGTGTGAAAATTACCACCGTCTGACTCTTCAGGATTGGACGTACTACCAGGAGACTTGCCGGCTGACTTCAAGTTTGCCGATGACATAGTTCTATTCGGTGAAGACGTTAAAAAAGCGCAGTCTTCTGACCACCCTAAGCAACAATACAAGTATGTTCGGGATGCGGTATTTCCCCTCAAAATGCAAAATGTTGCTTGAAGACTGGCTTGCGACGGAACCTGAACTAGGGATAGGGAGTGAAGAAGTCGAACGTGTAGACCGCTTCACGTATCTGGGGAGTCTCATCAGTGCCGATGGCCTGGTGACTGACGAAATCTCAGCACGGATACAGAAGGCTCGATTGGCTTTTGCCAACCTGCGTCACTTATGGAGCAGGCGAGATATCCACTTGTTAACCAGTTCGCCCAGTCCTACTATACGGATGCGAAACATGGCCGTTAAGAGTAGAGGACATTCATAGGTTACTAGTCTTCGAAGCATTGCTCGTGTATCGTGGGACAACCGAGTAAGCAATACTGTCGTTAGGAAACGAGTGCTAGGTAAGGATGGAAGATCATTAGATGAAGTATTGAAACTTCATCAGTTGATGTGGTTGGGATATTTGTTACGAATGCCCAACTACCGACTGCCTCGTCGAGATATGTTTTGCGGTGTAGGAGTAGGTTGGACAAAAGCTAGAGGCGGCCAAACCAAAACATGGCACGAATCCATGAAGTCACTGACTAGTGGACTGAGTCATGTTGGTAGGTGTCGATTACCTGCTTGGGTCCGCGAGATGATAGTTGGTAATCGATGTTTAGAGACCTTGAATGACATGACTCGAAACGTTTCGGAATGGCACAAGTACATCCACTCTGTTGCCCCTCTCAAATCATAATCTTCTGAATCCCTCATTACCTCTATCTTCTTCTTTCTATAGTTATCTCACTGAATTATACTTCTTGAATGGTATCTTGGAATTCAAATCTTCTCCATAACGGCTAATGCTTCTATTATCTCTACCACTATGGGATTTGAACTGACCTTTTTGTCTCAGTGCTAATGTGGTATGACAACATGAACTGATGTACGTACGTACAAATCTCTACGTTATAACTAACTGACCGACTTGAGAGACATGGTTGAGAAATGTTTGTAAAGGAACAGGCGTGATCAACTTTCTTTAAGAAGCTTAGTTCTGAAATCTCATACTTTATTCTTCCCATAACTTGTTATTTATAGTAATACTAATACTATTAACACTCCAACTACTTTGGTATTTACCTTGAAATGATTTTATCTTGTTGTGTGAATAGGGTATGGCACATATGTGGACGGTTTTACGTCTGCTACGATCAATTAACAGAGGTCGACTTATGCTCAGCAGCTTTATTGTTTCACGTACAAACAAATTTTTAATGAAATCAGTATTTAAATGCACAAAGGACGGTTTATGATAAAAAATTATTGATTGATAAACACAATCATCATTTTAAGAATTACCTTAAATCTACCTTCGGTGTGAACAGTGATACAAATAGGATATTTTCTACTCCATAAACGTTTACCGACTAACCCATTTGGAAGAAGTGTAACAGTTGCATTAGATAAGTCATAAATATGCTGTTGTTTGAATCGTATAGTTGTAGTTGATAAAATTTCATCATTCCATAAAGACCGACGAGTAATATTATGTTCTGGGCGTTGTAGGCGTAATTGAGTACCATCAAGCGTGAGGAAGACGGAAAATGTTTTGCCAATATGATGAGTTTCAGGATCATAATGAAGAATCTACAGGAAGGAAAGAACAATACACAGATATTCGTTAGTATGAAAGGAAACAGAAACAAGTAAATAGCAAGCAAATACTTTGTGTATGTCTTAATCAAATGATCGAAATTTAAACTCAAAGCAATAAGGTATAGTATGGAAATAGTACTATTATATATTGATTAAAATATGAAGGATAAAGATCAATAAATTAATCGAATTCTTTTATTAAATCATATACACTTTTATGGTTCACTTTTAACGGCATTATTCTGAATAAAACATTAATTAGTTTGTTGTTATCATAGTAGTCAAGAATTTACTGTCAGTACCTCCGGATCCATCATAGAACCTTCCGAAGAAGCTCCTCCAAGTAAGTGACTCAAACCCATTGCACAATTACAATTTTTAAATAATGTTTTAAGCAGCTGATGAGAACCAAAAGAAATAAGGTGGATTTATCCTAACCTGCTCAACATGTTTTTGTTCTGTTCAAGATGATAAGTGGAACTATGTGTATGAAATGAATACCATTGATAAGGTTATTATTTCAGTTATTAAATCGCGAGCTTTATATTCCACCTATATTCCCCTAGTCCTCACACTGAAATGAATTGCAAAGTATAAAACATGGACAGGTGATTAAACTGAGTTAGCTTTTGGTCAAATAACTTTGAACAATAGGCAACAGCAAGATAGTTTGAAGTGTAAAATGTAAGGAGGAGACCACGCCTAAATAGGTGTAACTTAAATCTACAGTTTCTCCCTAAACTTATGGTTTACCTTACTAACAGATATCAACGCTGTTGTTTCCACAGATTTCGGATATCGTACTAAGCTGTCTCAGGGTAGGAATCATTTACATGGTCGCCTAGCTGTTTTTCTAGTTGTTCCTAAAATATATTCTTAGACTCGTTTTCATCATTAAGTTGAGCCCTAACAGGTTTCCCTGCAGTGTTTTTCCTACGACCAGTAAGACTCAGACAAATACCCGATCGTACTAGAGCATGATCTGAATCTAGACATGTCGTCCAGAATTAGCCACAGCCTTAAATGGAACCTCTCCATCAGTGGTTGATAGCGACGTGGGCTAGTTGGGTCTATCCTTTGGTCACCATGTCAAAACATGATTTTCCTCGTGCTTGAAGTTAGTAATTGTTAGAAATAGGCGTTCATCTGTGCGTAGTTGCAACAGACGGTATCCCTTATCCGTTCTTTGAGCCACGACACCATACGGTCATGCACGGCTTCTTTATGGGAAGTTTGTAAATTGTTACCTCCACTCTTCAACAGGCCTTACTACCGCAGACGGAAATCCGTGAGGTAAGGTGAGGTGTGACATGTTTAGATTCGACTTTTTCTAACCTCTTCCTTCCTTGTAAGAAGGCAGCATCGCTCCAGATGCTGGTTGGCCGAAGGAAACACCTTACTGTTATCACACCCCTCCTCTACAGTCGGCAGTACGAATTCGCTCTCACACCTTGAGTAGATGCTTTTAGTCTCACCGTTCTGCAATCGACCTGAGTGGCATGGTAGAACCTACAGAAATATACGTTCAAGACAATATAGTTCGGTTAGGTCATCACGATAGGCAAGCCTGATCACCACGTCAGGATGATAGCTACGGTCGGGAGAGACTGATCAGTTGTAGCCCCGAATATAAATATTGGGATGTAACAACCCTTACTATCAAGGTTACCGAAAATTGATCATGATAAAATTAACAATATCCGTTTGCAGTAGGAAAATATTTTTCTTTTTATCAATGATAGTTTTCTGTGAAATAAAACTATTGATTTATCATCACGTTGAAATAAGTGGTCTATTGGAATTTATCTTAAATGTCACATATACCCTGACAAGTAGTTTTGTTATCGTTGTTGCTCGTAGCTCTATCTTAAATTGATATCAACATACTGATCACGTCTAGCTATACATAAATATATAATTAAGATTTCGAAAATAATTAAGAGACATTTCTCTGAAATGTACTATTTAGTTAGTGATACTTAAAGTGGAATGTGCTGGTAGATCAACAGGGTATTTATGAAACCTACATTTTTCCGCTGATAAATACAATATGTTTTTTGAGTTTCAAACTGACTGTAAATTAAAGAACTACAAAATTGATTATGATCTAATCAGAATGAAACAGCCTACCTCGTTTAACCACCCTTTGTACACAGGTCGTCCATTATTGTCATATTTAAAACCTAAACTATTTCCCAATGGACCTGAGATAGTTGATTTGTTAACATCCTCTTCAATCATATTTGGTACAGTAAAATTTGGCAAATTTCTTAACTGCACACATTTATTAGTATTGTTTGTGTTATTAATTAAAGGTAAAGTTGGCATAGCTGGTGAATAGATAGGCCACCATTGTGCAGCTTGATAGCATCCTTCTTGTTCTTGTCGATAATGCACAGAACAGCATAAGTGATCTAATGGCAATCCTGATATTGGACAGAGAATTTGATTAGGATATGTTGTTCGACTATGTAAATAATTATACACTGTGATAAATGTATATGTTAATATACAACCAACAGTTAAACCCCATAGAAAACCAGTAAAAAGCCAATAAATCAAAAGCACTGTCAGTGAACAAAATGTGTAACACATCCATGGATGAGATCTGTTAAGCAAAGTAAAATAAAAACAAGGTAAGAAGAAGTAAAAATTTTAACTATCCACATAAATATATATAAACATGTGTAATGTAAGTCGCGTAAAATTGCAGGAATCATCTTGAATTTAATCAATGACAAAGAGCACATATGGACGAAATAGGCATCGAATGGTAATGAGATGAATGGTATTTTTAACTATGCGAATAACTCAACAAACAATAAGGCATCGAATGTCGGATTCTAAACCAGTCCTCCACGAACTTAACTACCAATCTCTTCATTATTTATCAATGATGAAATGAGTATGTCGAATATCCACCGTCCCAGATGTTTATAAAAACCACAAATATATCACTTATAGATGACCATCAGTATAAGTTGAGATACTACATCAGCACAAAGAGATGAAATTATCAAAAATTATCAAAAATAACCGAAGTAGAAGTAATAACGATAACAAGAAGGATTAGTTGGAGAGAATATTATTCAAAAGAAGAAAAACTATAAAAATAAAAAGTATGAAATACTTTTGAAACCCCAAATCTAGGTGTAAACAAAGAGTGACCGTATATACATTATGGCGATTGACTGTGAGTGAAATCATCTAGAGTTGCCAATGAGGGGTCAACGTAATAACGTAGACCGCAACCGGATGATCTAAACCATTACTATAACCAACACAATGGTCTCCTTTGAGGTAAATTGTAAAATATTTGATACAAAGTTGAAAGCTCGCAGTTAAAAAAACGGAAAGGGAAACAGCTGGTCATTAATAATGCAAAAGTAACTTTAAAACACTTTTTATTGACAAGGAAAAATGTAGATAGTGGAAGAAAAGTGGAAATAACAAGAAGGAATTATAAAAAATAAAGATGTGAGAATAATAATGATGATTATAATATGACAACAGTTAATAAACTGTACCGATATTATAACTAGGCTTATGACAAATATAGTAAAAAAAAATCAGATGATCGGTGCTCATTTTTCATACAGAGGCTTCTATCTTACTATAGTTAACAATCCTTTATCTAAAACTTTATTGTTGATGAAAGTACACACAGTTTAATTGTACTTTGCCTCAAATTGATATTTCATTTAAATTGCGATAATGTTAGATACTATCTACAACAAAACTGTCTGAATAACGAGTATAGTTATGTAGACAATTACTCAAATTAAAATTAAGAAAAAACATTCAAAAATCTTTTACTGTGGTTGACGTAACGAGGGTTGTCCTTTATCAAAATGAAACAACCAGCACAGATAAGAGTGAGCATTTCTCACGGTTAAATATAAATTAAATTCATTATGATACATCACTTTTTAAGGAAGCGTTTAAATGATATTTATTTTAGTCATTCCAGTTTTAACAATTTGAATCAAATTATCTGACATAAACTAATCATAAGTAAAAATACACATTCCCCAAGTGCCATGGTAAGGTCAGAAATGAGGAGAGTTCGCTCTCCTCCTCGAAATGCTCATATAGCCGTGTGTATGTGACCGCCGTCAGGTAAGTCACTGTCTGCTTGCGCCTGGGGTGTTGTTCACGAGATCGAGAGGACTAAAAGCGAGTGTTCGGCAGTTTAACCGGGTTGGTGAGTATGGAGGATCCACCTAAAGGAGTTGTAAAATCTTTAGTCCTAATGAATGATGAACATGAACTCAAGGAACCTGACGGAGTGAAAGATGTGTGAACCTACTGTCGGTCACCAGCTACTATGAGACTGCATCTTCTTACGTTCCTCCAATGACTAGTGGATTAGGCTTTTGGGTTGAAAGTTCAAGGTGCGGCTCCCTAAGAAAGCCATCTACTTCGGTTTCGGCATCCGGGCTGTAACCCAGCCTACTAATAAATTTAAAAATATTTGTGGTGCATAAATGTTTAAGTGACCATTTTTACCAGTATTTATGTGTTGAAATATAATTAATAAACATTTCCATAAGTTAGCAGAAATCATATATATAGTTTGCTAAGGTGGTTTTGTGAAGATTGTGAACAATCATGATAAATCAACTGAAGTTCAAAATACGAACACGTTAATTTAGAAGCAATTGCGGTAAGATATTGTGTATTTAAAGAGAATTAGTGCGGAATCCAAACCTACGGCGAAACACGGTCAATGTTCTTCAGTTTTCAGTGGTTCTCTACCTGATGTCAGTTCACGACATATATTACTTCTTGAATGATAGAAATTTGAACCAGAATCAACGTTTGAAAAAATGGTAACTTAAAATTCTTAAAACTCTCATCCGGCATAACATGTAGAGATAGATAGTGGTTGGCAGTGGAATCCAGGAGGCGCTTTTCATCCTATACGGAACTCGTCAGCTGGATGTACCTTCCTCCCAGAGCTGATTTTCATTTCAAAACTCGAACTCAGTACCGTTCGTTTCCATCTCTGATTATAATGCTTGTGACATAATGGCTACATCGAGGCTATCCGCACAGGATGCACATACACCGAGTGAAACTGATCAGTTGCGGTCCTACCTGTCAATGAGAAGATTCAAATTACCAATGCAAATGAAATATCATTCGACGTATTAGTGATTACAAATTTGATGTAACATCACATCCTAGCAAGGTGGGTATGTAGTGATTACAATAGGCGTGAACATACTTATAAAGTCGATTGTTTAAATTCACTCATACTCTTTATTTCTGAGTGTTGTTGCCAAAGTTATCAACAGTATGTAATTCATGTCAAGATTAAAATACCTGCATGATCTCAGAGTATAATAAGAAATCTCAAACTACAGTCAGTAAGATATATCTGACAGTTCAAGCTTAGTGATTAATCTCTTTCATTTTGCTTACAACCGATTTAAACAACAAAACCTAAAGCTAATTATATCGTAATATTAGTAGATATGTAACTTATGTGAAGGATTTATTTGACAATATTATTTCATAAACTTACTTTTTAATCACTGATAAACGATGTGATTTTGATCTGAACACCTTTGAACCACTAGTATCTGGTATGATGTTAGTAGTAATATTATTAGGAGTAGTAGTAACATGACGTTGTCTAATTTGGGGATTATCTAATACAGCAGGTGGCGTTACCGGATGAGGAGGAGGAGGAGGAGGAGAAATGGTTGTGGGATTTTTAGTATTTGGCACAGAAATAGGTATACAAACTGGTTCAGCAACTTTGTTAGGGATTTGATATTTGTTATCAGTTGTAAGTGTAGATATTGGTGATGGTAAATTAATTTTCATTTTTGATGATGACGATGACCATGGTGGTGTAGGATCGGAAACATTTCTCGTTTTCTAAATACATATTTAGAAATGTGAATACAAATTACTAAAAACAGGTTCTATGAATTAGAAAAAGTTTTCAGTGATAACGAAATGATAAATGATGATTAAAAAGCAATATGGGCACTGGAAAAATTATTAAGTCGGAATGCGAACGAAAATAAAGTAATTCATTTAACAAAGGTAATAAAGGATTACTGGTGATTTTATTCACATACACACATCGTTGAAACATTTCCTTACGTATTGTATCAGCAGTAGATTTCTTAATCATATTGATAAATTCATTAAACCAAGTACATTAAAGGTTGTACAACCCTCGACTCACGTTAAAATACTTCAAGTCAGTGAAATATTTACCAACTTACCAACAAGAACAGTAATAGCACACGACTACTCAAAGAAGGCGAAGCAAAATTTGACTGTATTATCCACTATTAGTAACAGGAAGTTGCAAAAAGTTTCCATCATTTGACCTAGTAACTTATATTGCGTTCACATAATGACAAAAAAATACCATCGTGCAACTGACAATTATGAGAAGTTTGAGTAGTGCATTCGAAGACCAAGTGAGTGACGAGACTCAAAGTATTAGACCATGAAATCATGAAATAGGGCTTTGATAATCGAGATTAATGTCAGGGCCTGCGTATTTGGCTACAGTAAAAAGTATAAACCTAATTTTTTTCAACAGACGAAACATAAACATGGATTTATTACTAACCTTTACTTGATATTAAAAATAACGACGTGAGAAAGTGATTAAAAATTGTTGCAACAACATACTTCTATAGTTGCTTACATCAATAGCAAAATTCACTGGTGGTTTAATTGAATTAGTAGAAACAGCAACATGAGTATCATGTTGATTACCCATGACCAAGTTGACTGGTTTAATGGATGTATTTAACGACACAGTGTTGGTTTTAGACGGATTAATCGAAACAGTAGATGATGTTGGTGCCGTTGTACAATCTGCAGATGAATGAGATAAAACACCTGAATGTAAGTGAACATCCGAATCTTCATCTAACGATACAGTTTTCATTAAATGATTATCTAAATTTGATTTTAGTGAATGAACGACATGGCCAGTGATAGGTGATATATCCTTTGAACTGAAATGAAAAAAAGGCAATAAAAATGAATGATCCAGGAAGTGTTACTATTTTGTTACTGCAATGGACAAAAAATATTATAGTTCAAATCCATGTATTTGCGTTTGAGGTTCTCACTTTGAAGTACACGCAAAACTTTTTACTGTATATTGAAAAGAAATGGCTATCATCCATGTATTAATGTAGTTCTTCATTAGTACCTACTTTTAATCCATTTGATGCCTATTTTAAAGAAATCAGATATTGTTAGTAACGTTACAGCAGGGAAATGTGAGAAACTATTAAATTCACGAATAGAAATAGTGGATTTTGGTTAATTCTGAAGTATTAGACTAAATCAGTTAGTAAAATTTAGTTATAGTGGATACAGCATCTTGAGATGAAAGTTTGCCAGTACTATATCAATGACGTTAACATGAGGATAAAAGAAAAAACTACCTACTGTTTGAACCATTTCGAATTGAATGAAAAGACCACCTAATGACTAGTATAGATAGAAATCGAACCAGCCACATTTTCTATTGCAAGTATATTGAGACGCCATCCATTAATCAAAAAACGTTCAAAAAACCTTAATTATGACGATACAAATATAAAACAAATTACAATTTCAATAATAACCATCGTTACAATCAAAATAAAAGAGCTGATCTGCAGTAAAAACAGTATAATAAATAAGCCTAATGAGATCTTAACAATAGCACAATTCTAGTACGAAATCAGGATAGATGATCTTGTCTTAAAGGGGTATTTCGAACGTTTATTGCAGTAAATATCAGCTTAACCTACTATACTAATTAACTTGTATACTTCTACGGGAAGGGTAAAACTCTATTACGTGCATATACCAGGTTACCTGCTCTTTTTACACGTAAATCAATCATCAATATTGCTTCATTGATACATTCGGAAATAACCACAAGCATGACTCATCAAAAGGCAATACAGGTTAACCATAACATTTATTCAACAACATGCAGTAGATTCAGGACATTCAGTTTTAAGTTAATTTTTGGCATCATCTACAAGTCCAGTCAAAGATCCTGAGAGATAAACTTCTAAACCTAATTTTCCTTCTAGTTGTTTTAGACATTCGTTATCAAGTTAAACATATATTGGTCGCATAATCTCTAATCGCTATGTGAAAGTATTGTGTGCTGGCATGATCTCCACTTTACTGCTTCTTTTGGACATTTTGTTATTAGACAAAAGATTAACTACAGTGAGAGTCTATACAATAACTATGCTAAATCATAACGATAAATAAAATAACCACCCTGTTTTAAAGGAATGAAGTAGAATAACGATGAGAGTAAATAGGTCACGAGGAACGATCCGTAGTTCTATACTGTAGACTCCATACTTATTGGATTCAGCTAACAGTAAGTTTGGGGGAATCGCATTTCAGTTTGACGAATAAGATAAACTTAATACCACGAAAATATTTATCAACAAGAGTTTGTATAACTGCACTAAACGTTTTATTCTCTATATTCAGTTTCGACTTCAATATCCGAAGTAATCTAAAACAATATCTTTAACAATTCAAAATGTTATGACCTTTAAGATTGACATTAGTCAAGGTGCATGATTATTCTACATATTGTCAAGTCGAAAGCTCTCACTTGTGTAAAGAGCACACATTGTGTGGCCGATATAAACATAGTCACACGAGCAAATACACTGGCAGACGCATTGACACCGATGAAAACGGGAGTTTATCTTTCATACACCAACGAACCGCACATCTATCAGTTTATTTGTTCGTTTAAGAAGTTATACTGGTCCCTCTAAACTTGCATCCCTATGTAAAAGATAATGCGAACCCCGCCTATAAAAGGATTTTAAAAGTATTTCAAATATATACGCAAGCACAAAACTCTAATTTATACTTGGTATAACTCCTAAATTATAAAGTCTAGTCTGGACGATGAAATCCTAAATCATTAAAAAAATAAATATTAACTCCGCAGTTAATTTCAAGTCATATATTTTTTGAATTCTAATACTTTATATCCGCAAAATATAACTTTATAAAATCCATAGCAAGTAAATTTTAGAAATTGATAAGCAATCTTTTTGAGCTAATATATTTTACAAACACAGGTCGTATAATAAAAAAATTTGACAGGGATATTTGTTCATTGAAAACATTATAATTTTCAGGCAAACTATTATCAAGTTTCAAAAATTAATTACCCTACCCAGCTGTGTAATGCTAGTTAGCGAATCCTTTATTATGTATCGCTGGGGAATTTACTACAAATGAAATCCAGAAATATTTTACTGTGATGTAACTACTTCATTTAACACAGCTAACTAGTATGACCAGTATGAGTGACACTAAATAATCGAGTAAACGAAAAGTGAAAGTTGACAAAACAATTCATGCAAAGTAGTGCAGCATCAGAACTTGAATTCTCTACTCATTGGAAAATTATCTGACCAACGATGTAGAAATGCCGAATACAGATTTAAAAAACAAATTACCAAGACATTTACACTATTTTCACAGGAAACTTACAATAATAATGAATGAAAACATAACCTTAAGCAATGGAGAGTAAAACAGTCTGAATACGTATTGGTTCCTTTACAAGATTTTGTATCAGTATAGAGAAAGAAAATCACGAGGGGATGAAAACAAGACAAACTACTATATACGAAATTGGAACGTGAGGCATAATATATATTTTAAATAATAAAGGTGAGATAGTAGGACAAAAGTATGGGACAACGCTAGTTTAATTGCGCCAGTGAGATCAATTTTGGAGAACTTCAAAAGCCCCATAGAATAATTCTACACTTCACCACACATCTCAGTCGTCACAGACACCAGCTCGGAACTCAAAGTATCTTCATGAATTGATCCAATCTACTGGAATGAGAATAAATAATAAACACATCCTTTTCCGAAATAGTTTGACAAACAGTCAGATTCCTAATACCGTTTCCTTAATAAGTCGGTACAGTAGTCGACTGTTACCTATAGACGCTGCCTTTTCCGTCTTGCTTGCTTTCGCTACACAGCACCGTTCGCGATCATTGTATAGGCCTTTCATCGGCCTGCGCTTAAGCTGACTTCGATTTCGTCATGTTCACAGCCAGGTGGGATGAGTTTCCGAACATCTATCACTTCGGCAGGTGTTACTTAAATCCACTGATTCTCCCTAAACTTATGGTTTACCTTACTAACAGATATCAACGCTGTTGTTTCCACAGATTTCGGATATCGTACTAAGCTGTCTCAGGGTAGGAATCATTTACATGGTCGCCTAGCTGTTTTTCTAGTTGTTCCTAAAATATATTCTTAGACTCGTTTTCATCATTAAGTTGAGCCCTAACAGGTTTCCCTGCAGTGTTTTTCCTACGACCAGTAAGACTCAGACAAATACCCGATCGTACTAGAGCATGATCTGAATCTAGACATGTCGTCCAGAATTAGCCACAGCCTTAAATGGAACCTCTCCATCAGTGGTTGATAGCGACGTGGGCTAGTTGGGTCTATCCTTTGGTCACCATGTCAAAACATGATTTTCCTCGTGCTTGAAGTTAGTAATTGTTAGAAATAGGCGTTCATCTGTGCGTAGTTGCAACAGACGGTATCCCTTATCCGTTCTTTGAGCCACGACACCATACGGTCATGCACGGCTTCTTTATGGGAAGTTTGTAAATTGTTACCTCCACTCTTCAACAGGCCTTACTACCGCAGACGGAAATCCGTGAGGTAAGGTGAGGTGTGACATGTTTAGATTCGACTTTTTCTAACCTCTTCCTTCCTTGTAAGAAGGCAGCATCGCTCCAGATGCTGGTTGGCCGAAGGAAACACCTTACTGTTATCACACCCCTCCTCTACAGTCGGCAGTACGAATTCGCTCTCACACCTTGAGTAGATGCTTTTAGTCTCACCGTTCTGCAATCGACCTGAGTGGCATGGTAGAACCTACAGAAATATACGTTCAAGACAATATAGTTCGGTTAGGTCATCACGATAGGCAAGCCTGATCACCACGTCAGGATGATAGCTACGGTCGGGAGAGACTGATCAGTTGTAGCCCCGAATATAAATATTGGGATGTAACAACCCTTACTATCAAGGTTACCGAAAATTGATCATGATAAAATTAACAATATCCGTTTGCAGTAGGAAAATATTTTTCTTTTTATCAATGATAGTTTTCTGTGAAATAAAACTATTGATTTATCATCACGTTGAAATAAGTGGTTAACTGCTCATAAAATCCCCGAAAATCACCATACATCGACTATGCTCTAGAATTCCGTGTTCAGTTAAATGTGAAGCTGTGAGGTTTATGAACATGTCGAAAGTTTTATCCAAATTCCTAGCTTCTTTGGTTTAGTTATGACAATCTTGTGCATAGTAATAATTAACTTGAAGGATTGTTGATATTTGGTAGCAATAACTTGTGAAGAATTTTGAGGGTCAACAGCAGTTGTTTGGACATAGTCAAGATAAAAATACAACACATATTTACAAGTTCAAACTCCAAGTTGATTGCAATTCTCACACTAACCATTTCATATGAAGATTAATGAAAGGTCAATTAAATAAAAGTTGAAATAAACATAAGGTGATAACTGTAAATAAAGGAGCTTATAAATCATGCGTAATTTCCTGACGCTGATTCTGCCAGGTTTAGGAGGAGGTAGTCATTTAGGGCGAATAGAAGATTAGGATGAGCATCCTAGCATCATTATAACTGCCTGGATCAGTTAAACAAAAGAAAACAACTTAGTATCTTGAAACATTTGGAGCGGTTCAAAACAGCAATAACTGACAATCTTGCTATTATTGTCTACTATAACCTTTTTCATTACTTAAACACGACCAATATTACTATATTATAGTTACGCATAAACGTAAACATGTCATTTTTAGAATATTCTCTTTCTGTTACCTCAACTCTGCAAACAACAACCCGGCCGCGAGGAAGCAGTGAGTAGGACTTCGTTGACAGTGGCTACAAACGCGTAGCCGTGCGACATTCCAAGAAGGGTATCAGACTCTCTCTACCTTCAGTCATAATAGGGATTTTGGGGCCGTTTTACGTTGAGTAACAATTTTGTATGAAAATTTAAATTCTTGAAGTAAGCTATATTTCAAACGGTTATCTATATATTCTTTGAAACAGCAGTAAACTCAGAGTCCAAATAGTAACCTTACAGTGGAAGCTTGAGCTTCTCCACTGATGGACCATAACCCAGACTTAAATAAACAAAATGTTCCATCAAAAATACAAGCTTAATTAACAATCAGTTATGACCATTTTTTTCGTATACCCTTAATATGCGGTGTGAACACCCTACCATAAATGTGATTTTAAATAGTTTAAAAATGAAATAAGCTGACATTTACCATCAAAAATAAATCTGTAAATTACAAGAAAGCATCATCAACACACACTACGATTTAAAACTAATTTCATAGATTTTTCAGTGATAAGTAATTTTAATAAATGACGGGCAATAAAACGACCAGAAAACTAACCTAAAAGTATCTAAACAACAGTTCAATATCGTTTCCTAGTAGATATTAATCAAAACATAAATCTCATCATAATTTCATTACAACTTACCATGAAAATAGGTTGAATAATTATTTACTACTTGTCGGAATTATCAATAGATGCTTGATGCTTGTAGCACGATGATTAATGCACTAAGTCTCGTATAAAAATTCATTTCATTCTTGTGATTATCTATGCACAAAATAGTTTTGAATTTAAACTATAACCAAATGGTTTTTGTATACATCTATGTTATAATCTAAGTGGTGTAATCCATAATTCTTCTTGTTTGTCTATATTAACGTGTTATTATCATAATAATGAGGATGGATAAAGACACAGCCGATGATAATGACGATGATGACAGCACTAACAATAAGGAGGATAAAAATCCATGAACATACAGGTTGACATGCACAGTGTAAAACTGATTTTTACGTGATATATATACATATATATATAAATATCACGTATATATATATATATATATATATATATATATATATATTGAACCGATGAGAATGACCTCATAAACTTATCCAAAGCGATTGCCAACAATGAAATAATATTATTAAACATAAATTTGATCGTGTGTATATGCATATGTATACGTATGCACATACACAAGCAAACACTCCACCCTGTCGTAACTAGTCAATCATCAACATTTGGATAAATACACAAAGATAACTCTACACACGTGCACAAATAATAGAAAGGTGAATAGCAACTACCCAATTATCAACTAACACTCAGAAAAAGTATGGAAAGAGACAGCAGTGACAAAACTATCTTAACGATACTAGGTATAAAAACACACTGTGCTAATCATGTGATTAGTTTATAACAAAAACTAAGACTTGTGATTTGCTGCGTTAACTCATAAATGCGCCGTTAAATAACATATATAGTAGTGAGGTATCAGTCACAACAATCAGTAACGCGCTTTGATAAAACACTGAAAATTGGTTTCAAACGCTAAAAATTGAACATGCCAGTTTAATGATTTGGAAAGAGCTGAAATGCTAGACAAATTCAGCCCATATGTTCTTCTTTCTACTTTTTTTTGTGTGTGCGGTCATGGATAAGCACATCTGAGACATCCCATGCTAGGACGAAACGGGTCAAGTGCTTTCAGGTTTTCAGTGGTAGTCTGAATTAATTCAGCTAATTATCTCAATTCTATTCTACATCAGTTGTAGCAAAATGGATATATCAAAGCATTCCGCATAGGGTGCGGATATGGCAGCAAATACTGGGCAAAACTGTGCACAGTATCAATGGAATGATTCAAAATCTTACTTAGAAAGGCACAAACATAATACTCGTGGTTATATTTACTTCGTAACTCAGTGGATAACATGTTAATTATGCAGATGAGTTAAAAAAAAATATGATCTCATCCAAATCGCTTACACATGAATCTTACAACTACCATTAAGTTCGTTCAGCGAGATTATCATTAATAATACGGACAACAGAAAGAAGTACAAGGATCATACATGTACTGAATTTAAAATAGAAAAAATGTTAATAAAACCATGTGAAACACTTCAGGCGAACGATTTCTGTGCATTATTGACTATGTTGTTTTTAAAATCGATAGTTTAAATAAAACTCAAAAATATTAATCAATTAATCAATACATGACTTAATTAAATAATCTCAAATTATATTCACTTCACCAAACTACAATATATTAGGTTGCATAGTCAAATTTAAAAATAAATTGTGGCAGAAAACTACAATCATACACGCTTACATAATTTGCCTTTCAATGCTTAGTTGACTTTTTATGTTCAGTTGGTATCAAGTCGATTATACGGCTTGCAGAGAAACCTGGATGGATCCAGGTGTTTCGTTTGGAAGTTAGTTTGTCTATAAATATGTTCACTACTTTAAAGCCTTTTCTATGGCTGTATAATTGGATTTTAGCTATTTATCAACTCATTTCTGTGAAATCTAATGATGTCATCTCTCATCAGATATTTATGTAGAGTTCGACATACGTTCCGGTAGTCCTTAATGTCTAAGTTGCTGTTATGGGAGACAGTATGTTTATCCACGTTGATTTATTCAGATGATCTCGCTTTGGTTGAGACTGCTGTGTGTTCACTTAACTGGATGGACATTTTGTGGAGCTTGCTTTCTTGTGCGCATCTTCGGGCGTTCCATAGACCAACATTTAGTATTTTTGATTTTTTATTCTTTTTTCTCGTCATTTTGACCGGGAGTTTTTTGAAGAGAAAATATTTGGAGTAACTTTCCTCTCCACGTACACCCATCATCACTCGTGAAAACTGTCCATTGATTTCTTGGATGCTTCGTAATCGTTGGTGGGTACCGACAGAGTGGAAGGTTGGCCCGACCTCCAACCGATTCGCTCTTTGTGTTAGTTCATGGGACTGAGTCCCACTATTTAGGGAGCACTATGTGGAAGTACAAGTTGGTCTTTACCCTGGGAGGGGCAAGAGACTGAATAAGGGCCCAAAGGGCTTGAAACACGTGGTTACGTAATTATTAAATGCTGATAATAAATAAAAATAAAATGAGTTAGCTCCTTTAGTTAAAATAAGGTAACTAATCTAGAAGACGGTCGAAATAAAAAGACGCTATGACGCAATTAATTGAAAAGAAAAGCTGAACAAAATATTATGTAACGAAGGGATATTTATCATCAAGGCAAAGAAACACTAGCAACCATCTCTTTTTGAACACATAACTCATGTTCTTTTGCATGACGTATAAATTTACAACATTTTATTTAGTCTGTCACCCTTCATAGTTAAACGGAATTGGTAAAGCTGGTAGGCTCTTTTAAAGAAGAGGCATATATGAAAGCATGACACAACTAGTGGGGAGCAATAGCTGTTATTGCAGGTTTCTTGATTTTCGGTCTTATTTCCTGTTCAGTCATGGCCGATGATTGGTGTACCACATTGCAGTGACCGATTATTCCTTTGTTTGTTGATAGTTTCTTTGTACATCCACTGAATGGGTGATGGTGTAATTTGTCTGTTACATTTGGATTTTTTTGGGTTTCTTGTTTATGGGTGTCATTAGCTGGTATAGACCGCAGATGTTAGAGATGGCATATTTAAAAGTGCCATCTTAGCCATCTAATAGTCTCTTATGTTTCGTCGCAGCCGTCAAGTGAGCATTTGTAGGTTTCTGCATCAGATTTTGCTGATTGGTCGTTTCGCATATATCTGTTCATTTATTTGATGATAAGCATATAGACGATTGAAGCTTGCATTTGTGGACAAGTTGACGTTTTCCAACCATTTGTAGTCTGAATTCTTCGGAGTTGTTAATTTTGATGCCAATCGGATTATTGATCCAGTTAGGTGGGATCTTGCCATTAAGGTATGCAATGTCTTGATTAGGTTGCCTGGAACACTTTTTAGTGTAGGCTTTTCTGTTGTGATCTGGTTGTTGTATGCAACTCCGTAAAAACCTCACCATAAGGTTATTTTGCCTTTTGTATGCGTCACTCCATAGGTTGAGCCTATTTTGTAACATTTTCGTCGCAAAATTAGATAGCGCTATTATATTATGAAGTTGGTCAACAGCAACTTATTTCTTGTTGTTCAGACCAAGACTCACATTGCGGTATTGCCGACCATTCTGAGTTTTTTCTAGTGTTTTTCCTGAGGACTATAGATCTAAGCTCATTGATTCAAATGTAGATCATTAGAGAATTCACTATTCCAATTTTTGTGAGCTCTGACTTCTGCTGAGCGCAGTAGTGAGCTTATTTTGATTAATGTTACTCTGGCTTCCTTTACATTTCCACTGAATGTATTGTCTGGTGAGCAATCATTTCTGGTTCAGCTTATTAAAATTGTTTACACCCTTGCTATACCATACTGATGTGTGACCATAGCAACTTCTGACTAAACCCCTTCATGTAGGTAATTTAAACCTAATTTGCAATTATGATTTTAACTATTACAGGTTGTAAGCAGCTGACGAGAACTGAACGAAATTAAACGAATTCATACAATTCGGATCAAGTCTTTGTTCTTGCTGTTTGTATATATTTTATGAAACGATCAGCTTTCCGAAGTTTGTTTGATTTAAAACCCCACTTTGTAAATAATAAAGGAATATGATTTAAATACAAAAAGGTAATGACAATTTAATATTTTAGGAATTAATGAACAAACAGATGATGAGACCATATGATCAGAAAACATAATCAACCATTATGTGAAATAAATATTGGAAACTGTTTACAGTTGGTGTTGATCATACTTAGTAAATTATATTTCAATAACTGTTTCCCCATTGTATAGGTTTACATGACATACAGTTTCTTTTCCCTATTATATACCCTTTTTAGTATTCGCTAGACATAGCCAACAGTTAATTATAAATGAAACATACAAATATAAAAGACATGCAAACAAAGTAAATAATAAATTTTAAACAGTTTATTACAAGACCGCCTTTTAACTAAGAGTGAATGTGTAAGTCATTAATCATTTAATGGTGACTGATTCATGATTTCCGTAATAACCAGTAAATTTAACAAGAATGATTCAGCCAAAACAAGCTTTAACATAAGAAATATTGATGATAAACAATTTTTTCCGTGAAAAATATCTAATGCGACAGATTAAAATAACCACAACTGTGTTATATTAAACTTTTGAGCCATAAAAAATTCCTTCAACCACTGAAGCATTCAGTCAGTCAGTTACAACGTAGAGATTCGTACGTACGTACATCAGTTCATGTTGTCATACCACATTAGCACTGAGACAAAAAGGTCAGTTCAAATCCCATAGTGGTAGAGATAATAGAAGCATTAGCCGTTATGGAGAAGATTTGAATTCCAAGATACCATTCAAGAAGTATAATTCAGTGAGATAACTATAGAAAGAAGAAGATAGAGGTAATGAGGGATTCAGAAGATTATGATTTGAGAGGGGCAACAAAGTGGATGTACTTGTGCCATTCCGAAACGTTTCGAGTCATGTCATTCAAGGTCTCTAAACATCGATTACCAACTATCATCTCGCGGACCCAAGCAGGTAATCGACACCTACCAACATGACTCAGTCCACTAGTCAGTGACTTCATGGATTCGTGCCATGTTTTGGTTTGGTCACCTCTAGCTTTTGTCCAACCTACTCCTACACCGCAAAACATATCTCGACGAGGCAGTCGGTAGTTGGGCATTCGTAACACATATCCCAACCACATCAACTGATGAAGTTTCAATACTTCATCTATTGATCTTCCATCCTTACCTAGCACTCGTTTCCTAACGACAGTATTGCTTACTCGGTTGTCCCACGATACACGAGCAATGCTTATAAGACACATAAAATCGAATACTAATGACCTACGAATATCCTCAACTTTTACCGGCCACGTTTCGATTCTATATAGTA
>OX103979.1:24329093-24345065 GCA_944470395.2 Schistosoma turkestanicum
TGTACAGATTTAGTTAATACCCAATTATCAGTTAATGTTTTAATGTCACGATGCATTTCAAAAATGGTGTGAGGAAAGTATGCAAGGTTTGTAACTATTCTATGTTGATCGATTCCGGATTCGCTCATGTCAGTCTCTAAACTAATGATAGGGAATGAAATAGTTAAATGTGTCGAGTGTTCCACTTATGTTGAAAGCCTCGTCAGTCGTGATGCTCTGGTGTCTGATGAAATCTCGGCACTAGGCGAATGGCGTATGACAACCTGAACTGATGTACATACGTACCAGGTTCTATGTTTTGATTGACTGACCATAAATAATCCTTATAAAGTACATTTACTCGAAACGTTTTTTAGGAAAATAGTTTGCAGAAGTTATTTGGAAAGTTACAAATATCACTTGTAGCATTATCAAACAAGAAGTTCCTAAATATTGATAAAGTTCCATGAGTTTATAGATAAACCTTGATGATTTATATGAACAAGTCAAGAATTTAGATTCTAAACTTCCTTCAATTGCTACTAGCCACAATATATATCTGTTGTAATATGCCTGCTGCAAAAAATAATACACATAAAATAGTTTTATGTTTTGGCATGTTGAATAATTTGTAAGTAGTAGGTGATTTCTGTTTGTTTGGTTGATTACCTAGGTTTGTAAAATAAAATTAATATTTATTTAATTGTGTTGCTGCATAACTGTTTTTTCACACACATATATGCAAGTTAGAGTATGTTGTTTTAAGCCTTTCAGCTTTTTTATTCGAAACATAATTCACCCATCGTCATAGGTTATTTTGACGGAAATCAAATAACTGGCCATGTTTCACTTCTATTTCTTACTGTGTTAATATGAACACTGAAGTGTGTTGCAAAGTGATGCATACTATGAATTATTAAATGAACAGTATTGATTTTAAACAATTTAAAATGTAACACTATTTGCAACATATGGTAAATAGTAATTTTGTGTTCGTTCATTAATAACTAACTGATTTGTTATAAATGAAAATGGCTGGTGTTGACCATGATAATGTTGGTAATAAAGGAAAACAATGATTCCATTTTTGAAAATAATTATAATTGGTATGAATAGTAAATAGTTACATTTCCCTCCATTCTCTCTCTCTCTCTCTCTCTCTCTCTCTATATATATATATATATATATATATATATATATATATATGTAATATGAAAGTAAATTGAATTTGTACAATAAAATGAAGCATAAATAATGCAAAAAACATCGAACATTGAAAGTGCAAGAATCCCAATACAAGTTATGTATCGAATTATTTTTTCCCAATACGGTATTATGATACATACATTGTTCAGTTAAGTCAAGAATTATAATGGACTTGTGCTGTAAATACCAGTCGAGTACCGTTCCGTAGGTATCAGTAAATCATTATGATTCATTATTCACCTCGGATTCTGATGGTCACAGAAATATATGTGACGTATTTCGGGATAGAGTTTAGAACTATGGGAATTTAAATCCTGATTAATATCCACCATTTGTGAACAAGGCTAAAATTTTCATGATAGCAGTCGTTAGGATCTAAATTAATAATTTTACTCAACATAGTTACCGTTGTCAATATGTTTCAATGGTGGGATTTATTTACAACATTATTCTGAAACACTTTTAAGTCTACACTCATGAAACAGTTTGTATTAATCACTATTATATCGTCTCACTTTTAGTACTGATCGAATTCAATTGATGGTTGCAGTATGACTTGAGAGATTAGTTGGGGCCCAAATAACTTAGTAGTTTGACCCCAGTTACTAAGTTAAGTAATGCAGGCTCTAACCCCACCAATAGATTCAGTTATCTGAGGAGTGAGAATAAATCTTGGTTATGATTTTCAACTGGTAAAAAAATTGAGTTTATGATTTCCTGTTGACTACCTTTAATCGTGTTTGTAAAACAACTGAAAAACATTACGCAGTTATTTCATGAAGTTATTATGTCAGTACTCTTGGCGGATGTTTGTAGGAGAATGGTGTTGATTTGAATAGTGTAATAATCAAACTTCCGAAGTAGATTTATAAAAATACTTTATTATTGGTTAGTAGGCACTGATATTTCATGGTGAACACGATATTTGGATTAAAAATATCTCATCAAATCATCTCAGTAACCAGCAGTATTTTTATTTAAGTGGATCGTTATATTTATTTGCATAAGAAGCAAATCTCTCGGATGAATTTCAGTGTTAAACATACTGTACATGGAACTACTAAGAAATTCATACAATGCAACTAAATATCCGATGCCAAAGATGAACCACCAAACGTTTCAAACTACGTTTTATGCTACTTATAATTTTACCAGTAGTTAAAATCTATTTACATTAGTAACATGAGTAAACTTACATGGTTCGAGTTTCCTACGAAGCTTGAGCTTCTGCCTCCCCTTAGGATAACTGGGTTATTTGCTTCCTTACTCATACTGGTTTTCATGATCTGAGTATGATTTAGGTTCTCTGAGTTTGAAGCAAACTTGGGCTTGTGCTGTTGTGAACTGATAGATGAGGTAGGTACTGTAACTCCACCACTTAATTCACCATGTATGTTATTGATAATTTTAGTATTCGTTAGATTAGAATTGGGATTTGTCTTCATTGTTAAGGTAGACGTAGATTTTAGCTAAATAAAAGAAAAAATTCATCGATATCTGGATTAAATTTAGGCACTATGCGATGTGATCAAAGCTGATATTTATCAATATTGCCTGTCTCTTACTTGACTGAAAAGAGTTTCAGCAAACTTTAAAGTTGTATACGATGCTCCAGGGTTTCTTTGTTCATGACCAGTATTTATATTCGGTAAAAATTGAACACAGTCTGTAATCGAGTCCAAGTTATTCATAAGGAACAGATTTTGGTTACATATTATTACTCTTTATGTTATCTTAAGAGGTGAAACTTCTATGTTGATCTTACTTTACAGTAATCGTTGTTCTAGCAAAATAAAACGACATACATCATATTATTGGGTGAAGTAAGTAACAATGCTGTTTTCTAAGTCATCGAATTACATTTATATCAAACTTTCATTTCCGAATTATCAAGCTAATACCTTGCTGGCAATTTCGGAATGAATAATCTCAGAGTCGAGTGTAGCTATATATCGTTTCCTTTATGAATATTTGCATCGTCGATGAGCTTACTGAACAAAAAGACTGTTCAACGAAACTTGCTCATTTTGTTCTAAAATAAAACACCTGTGCAAAATATTTGATATGAAATAATAACAGTCAAAGCATCCGTTTAATTAAAACAGTAATTATCGGGCTAATTTTCGAGAAAGCTATTGTTCCGAGATTCATATTCAACAATCCACATCTGTGAGTGAATATGAGAGTGGTCCTATATTGAAAAACTACCTTTTTTATAATTAGTTTCATTTCCGTTAAACGTGTATAAAAATAATCATAAAATTTTAAAGTTTTATTAACTGTCAGAATCGCAAAGCAAATCACTTAAGAAAACAATTTGAACTGAAAAATAAACGAACCAGTGAACTTTCAGCTTCTTTGTTTTCATTCAGTTCTACTGAGCGAAGCATTTTTCGTATTTTATGTTGAGCTTTCTTTTCCATTATAATCTACAGAAAGTAAAATTGTGTTTGAAAAATAAAATTTTTCTACAAATATGTAGTAGAAACTGTATGCTTTTATTATTGTTGCTCTGATTACTGAATTTTGTGATGGACAATTTACCGAAAACATTTAATCGTTCACACTGACTGAATTCACTTACTTGTTAACGAAGGAAGAAACCTAGGGGCGGCCAAATCAAAATATGGCACAAATCCATGAAGTCACTGACAACTGGATTGATTGATGTTAATTTGATGTTGACTACCTGGTTGAGATTCGCGAGATAATACTTAGTAATCGATGGTTAGAGACCTTGAACGACATTGCTCAAAATCGTTTGCAATGGTGCAGGTGAATGCATTCTTTTTGTTCTCTCTCATTTTAATATTCTCGATTCCTCATCATTTTTATCTTTTTCTTTTTAAGTTTATTTCACTAGATTCTACTTCTTGAACAATATCGTTGAACACTAAAATTTCCAATTACTGCTAATATCTTTACTACCTCTACTACTATGGGATTTGAAGTAAGAATTGCATCTCTGTGCTAATGCAGTATGACAACTTGAACTGATGTGCATACGTACGAAGTTCTACGTTGTTGTTGATTGACTGACTGACTGACTGGTCTAACCTTCAAGTACTACAGTAACAGCAGATCTAGCAGGAAACATCCTACTTTGCATATAAAAACTAGTGCTGATAATGGTTGTTATTATATTTATTTTCACAAACAGGCCAAACGCTTTTTCGTGATAATGCCATTTCGAAAGGAGGCAGATAACACAGAAATTTCATGCTGACTACTATATATAGAAGTATTTAAAGCACCGAGTTTGAAATAATTAACTCAAAATTTCAATTTAAACAACCTATAAATTTTTCCATATTTCAAGGATATTATTGAACTTTTACGCACTTTTAACAACTACTGATTTTGTGACATCTGCAGGCAGTAATTTCAACGCGAAACAGTTACTTATAGGTATTGATAAATATTGTAAAACATTATACAACTTTTTGATTCAATGAATCCAAAACTTTATGTTAGTGGCTGTTACACAAAAAGAAGATGAAGAATTATTCATTATTCGAATTACCTCATATAATTTTTGACGATAATCTGATACGCTTAATTGTTTGTCATCTCTTAGAATCGGAGTGACTGGATGTTTCAGTGTAATTTCAGATGCAGGATCACGAAAGCTGTTTGATGAGAGAGAGAGAGAGAGAGAAACAAATAAATACAGTTATCAAATGAACGTAGAATCATTTGACATATCTATTTACGTTTGACAATCTTTATTACCGGAAAAACACTTAAAATTAGGTACTATTAAACAGTTGCTTTATTCTCGTTGGTTCTCATTAGATTCGTATTTAATCTTTTTTAAACGAAATATACTTTTTAAAACCTATAACTGCTTCATTTTAATAAATGGATGAATTACTACAAGAATAATAGATAGCCTGAAACATTAGGAGGGTATGTTATCAAGCTGTCATATGTGAAAATTCTAAAACTATTAAAAAAAGCATATTTTTAAAGCATAATCCAGATGAACTAGTCAAGAGGATTAATCAATATCTGACTGACACTTACTCCTCCACGTAACTATGATTCAGTGCCTGTTCAACAGTGAAGCGTTTTTCTGGATTCAACTGAATCATATTTTCAAGTAAATTTAAAGCTTGTTTTTCTGTATCATTCGAAAATAACGTTCGTAAGGGACGATATGGCCTAGAAATCGGAAAAAAGAATGAATTATCCTGAACAAATATTAATGACCAATCTACATATTATTATTATTATTATTACTCTTATTATTATTATTCAATGGTTGGTTTAAAACTAATTGTTATAGATTTAAAAAAATTAATGAAAGTTTACTTTACAGGATATAACTGTCTATTTGCACTCTGTAATTCAGTCGTACACATGTGTCCATAAACTCTCCTGTGATCGGGTAGCAAGATCATTAGACCGTTGAACTAGATATCTCACAAACTAACGAATGTAACTCTGTTAACCTGTAACGTCAAATAACTTTATATTGCAACGCTCATTCAAAAGTATCATGAATGATATCTTCATCACGATTCACTGCTTAAGTTACTTCATCCATGACTCCTAGTCATGACTAAAAACATCTACACTTAAACCATCTTGAAATAAATATCACAAAACCATTTCTTACTGTGCTGGTCCATTCATTCATCATAATTAACTCGTTTTTACCACCAGAAGACGAAAAACCTAGTAATCATTGCAAATTAAAAATAACTTAGCATTACTAATTTGCCTTAAGCTGCTCGTGAGTGCGTTTGACTTTTACTATTTATCCCTCGTCCTTAAGTCTCATTTTCATGTAGTACGGATGTCTTAGTTTCATTATTTTACAGTTCTGACAATATTTACCAAATTCACAGGGTGAACTGAATTATCAAAAACCAGATTTTGTAAGGACAATTCAAGAGCATTATCGTCAAGATGCAGTGGCAAATAGCTAAAGACAAACGGTTAATACCTGATAAAAAAAAAAGTTTCAACACCTAATTAAACAACATTACTGGGAAATACCTTTTACCAATCATTTTTCTAACAAATGACAAATAATTTGAAACATTTGAATGGGATGAAGTTGGTAACCTTCTCGGAATAGAACAACAGTTAACTTGTGTAATTTTTGCAGCAGATTTGTTCATCGTTGTTAAGTGAATTTAAGTTACTTTTGAGAACAACACATTTTTGTTGATAATAACAATTTAGTGCTCACTATTATAAGTGTTTAACAGTAGCCTAATATAGAACTACATTTGTAGAAAGAACTGTCTTTAAAAGCAAGTCTTTTAGTTGTATTTGGTGACCAAATATTTATCCGAATAACATTATATAGTAATTTACTGGAAAATTTCGGTTAAATGAAATAAAAAGAGAACAAGACTAGATTACAGTGATAATTTGTATAACAAAAATATCTTATTCAAACTTAGTGACAATATGACAATATTAGCTTACTTATGTAAAGCTTTATCCAATACTGATCTACCGTAGTCTGAATGCAGGCTTTCAATGTCTGTAACGCAAAAGAGTAAAGATTACTTACTTAACATATCACAAAGAAGCAAACACCGATTACAATAATCATAATGGTAAGATATTAGAAAAGAATATAAGTCAACCACATAGAATATAGTTGAAAAAAGTGTTAGGACTACTTCTCCCATTCTCTGATAATATCAATACAATTGGTCAGAAAATGTTTCATGTCAGGCTATTTGACGTGATAAACTGGGTATTCAGCTACTATGAAATAAAGCTCAATATTTCACTCAGTAATCTGAGGAAGAGATTGAATTCTAGTTACCAGTAAAACGTGGAATATACTTTACATTTTTTTGAAAGTGTTCTGTCTAGAGTAGCTGCATGATTTTAAATGTTGCTTTTCTCAAATTCTACCATTTATTTAGTTAGATAGAGTAGGGTTACTCGTAATTTCACTGAGATACTTCTCTTACATCATTTCGATATTATTATATCAGAAAATTAAATTTCAGTTTGAGTTTTAGCTGGAAAATTAGTGAGTGAACCAAGCTTGCAAGATTAAGGAAAAAAGTAACGTGCTTTCTCGTTCCTACTGTTGGAAATTGAAAGAAGTACACTTAGGCAGGCAAACACATATATTCCCTTAGCCATTTACCTCTAGAGCGTAAAATAAGCCTGATAAAGACTCATATTTTCTAGAATTTGTACTATATGTTTCCAGGATATTATTGAAGAGGAACTAAACGCCTTGCATAATACCATTAGGTAGTATCGATACCTAGCGAAATTTATCGGTAAATATCTGGGCAAGTTAAAATAGGAGAAGTATAAACAGCAGATTAGAAATCTCCGCTCATATACATATAGTTTAAATGTAATGCAGCCAGTGAAATAGTAATCTAGATATTATTTAGAGAAATCCATGGATCGTTCAATATCGGAAAATTGCAACTAATACCTTCACTAAACATTTGATCTGATTTTCGATTTCATTATTATTTCTCTCACTCATGTACTCTGACCGATCTTACAATTCAATATTGAATATTGGTCATTTCAATATCAGTTTCATTTTATTTAACAAATAATCCCTAATTTATGTGCTAGAATTCTAAACAATGTACATGCTTTAAACATGGCCATGTTTGGAAATATAACCCCTGAATATTGTAAAGAATATTCTCCGTTCATGTATCAGTATTTAAGTGTGAATAAAATAACATCCTTATTATGAAATCTTGTTTAATCCCAGGACAGTCATTGGTTCTTAGGAATTTAGTACGGTGAATTTTTGTGCGTCTAGCGGAATAGCAGAGAATTCCTTCGAATGAATGCTATGCCATGTAAAACTTTATTTTAAATTTATATAAACCTTCTAAAATTCTAGTTTAAGACTCTGATATTGAATGACTAACCTTGTATAGTCGGTCTTTCCATAAATGAAACAATTCTCTCAATCTGGTTGATTGTCGATGTACCAGGAAATAATGCTTTGCCAAGTAACATTTCACCTAATATGCACCCTAAGCTCCACATATCTACATATTTTGTATAACGATTTGAAGCCAGGAGAATTTCCGGCGCCCGATACCATCTTGTAGCTACATATCCGGTCAATTCGGGATTTTCGTAATCATCATCTCCATCTATAAATGATTCGGCAGATGTTGTACGGCTTTCGGTAATATTTGCCAGTGAACGTGTCAAGCCAAAATCACATAGTTTTACCAAACAGTCCGAATTTAGCAGAACATTAGATGGCTATAATTGTAAAAGGAGAATATATATAATGAGCAGTATTGATCAAAGGATCGACTGAGATTGGTAGGATAGATTCGAGATTGAAAGCAAATCTTATCGTATCTCATCGCTTCATTTTTAGATGTCTATTGTTACGTAAAACAAAAAAGAAAATATCTGGATTAGCTTACAAAAAGGATTCAGGAAAATTGCACCAGAAAACAAGAAGTAGTTAAGAATGGAATATTATGATATATAAAGTGTATAGGTAGATACAGAACAGATTCACCTATGTCACCAGCTTCTTCGTTCATCAGTCACCCCTGCTGGATGATATGAAACTGAATACTACTATTCATAGTTTTTTTTTTAAATTGGTTACACTTCATAATTTTCCTTTAGAATAGTCGAACTTATGAACAACTAAGCGTAAAAGTTTGAATAATGTGATAGCTGAAATTCAAATGCAAACAGATTTCTGTAACTTAATCAAACCCCAATAATCCAAAAATTTAAACTTTACCTTACTCTGATGAACAAACTTGTATTTTATGATTTTGTATAGAATTTGAAAATCTTTAAAATAATTTAACTACAAGACAAATTACAACTTATATGCAAAACTGTTAACATTTTAATGGAAATGAGCAGATATTTCATGATAAGAATCAGTACATAGAAGGTCAAGTGTTGGATGGTAGAAAAAAGCGTTAAATAATAAGTCATTCCGTTTCATAAACTGATTTTATTAAATAATATTCATTGGATTGAGTTTATACAGCATATTTAGCAGCGACATTTACAAAAGAGTAGCAGTGGGTACTTTCTTGATGATAATTTAATATTCACTTGTAGTTTTCTGAACAAGATTGACTTATAAAAAAAGGAACCATTTTCGACAACTTGCAAAATTTTTCGATTATTCTACGTACGTTTATTTTACCGATTTCATGAAATATCTAGGTAGAAGTGTGTTCTAATTGCTAATTTTTCTTCTCATTTCATTTTGACAGGCCTCACAATGTATGTAGCTGAAGCCGTGTAAGAAAAATCATACTTATTAAATAAACCAATTCCTACTTTTACTTTCTTTAGTGGTTAAAAAGTATATCATCCAGCCAGAATTCATTCTAACGCTACAGACGATAAACAATATACTTGAAGTTTAGCTAGCATAGCTCTTGATTCTTATTTTATTTGTAGAACAGATAACCTGTCCGTTATCCTATTCATTCTGCACTGAATACTGAAAAGCTTTCAGCCACTCACAATGTACCAAAAGTAACTCTTATGTTCTTCCTTTCAAACTAACAAGTAACCTAAGTAAAAGTGAAACCTCAAGAACAACAAAAGGCGGGTGAAGATACTGATTACCAGCATATGTGAAATTGGTAGCATGAGGCTAGAGAAACGAGTGAAAAGTCGAAATCAA
The DNA here is from genome assembly GCA_944470395.2 of Schistosoma turkestanicum. Classification (NCBI taxonomy): domain Eukaryota; kingdom Metazoa; phylum Platyhelminthes; class Trematoda; order Strigeidida; family Schistosomatidae; genus Schistosoma; species Schistosoma turkestanicum. The sequence goes on from OX103979.1 coordinate 24,338,920, forward strand.
GTGTTTAGAGTAACATAATGTTTGCGTTTCAGGGTGGATAAATTTATATTATTATTATATTATTTATATTATTAGGCTCTGAATAGCGTCGCTTCTACCACAAACGCATACTTCACTTATCTCACGAATTTCATTCAGAAGCCTGACTAACAGTAACGACATGAATCCGTTCAGTTACTTGTAATTATCCCTCTAAATCTACTCTTACGCTATCCAGTCAACAACTACTGTATTAATATTTTTCCCAATCCATTGTTTGAGCGTTTAAATTTATGATTATAACCAACAAGCTACTAGTTTATATATCGCACTTTATGTTATGATCAAATCCTATGTATTCAGACTACTTTGTAGATTATTTTACAAATTTCTTCTCAGCGAAAACTAGTTTTCTTTCTTCAAATTTGTAAAAGCATGAAGAAGCGAATGTCAACAACCCAACAATTCCATGTAAGTGTCAAACACCTCGCAAAATATATTCTTATCATTAATTAATGAATACGAATATCCCTACACATCAACAACATTATTACCTAGTGAAAGCATTGAAATGCTTGTAGGATACGTGAATAACTAATTTTTAATATATGGAGAATATGCCGTTGCATGTGATATGCATTTTGAAGAATTAGGTCACAAAAATGAATGTCAGATGATTAAAGTTAGACGAAATAAAAATTGACAAAGAATGCTAAGTAAAATGAACGGCCAGAAGAAAATGAGTAAATAGCGTTGGACTAGCGATATTTCTGACTCGTAAAAAAGGTTTAAGTCGATATGATTGGCCTGTGAAATAATTAACCCCGTTATTTCTTATATCTTACATATCTAAATATAAAGCCAACACTTCATTTGGCCTAATAAAACAGTTTTCAAAGTCAGGCTGATCTTAGATTTTGATCTGTTTTTGGATTCAAAATCCCGTGCAGTTACCTCTAACTTGAAGAAACACTACAGATCAAAGTAACCGTAAATTCGCCTGTAGCCCCTCCAAGGCTACTGCCGGTCACAATCCTGGATAAAGGGTACGGGGTTGGCGACCTCACCCCGTAGAAAACTAACTCGCTAATAAACCCTAACCAGAAGAAAATAACTCAAACCATTTAAAGTGTTTCCTCGCAGTTACAAGGTCTTCATTTAGAAGAGTTAGGACGTCTCATGATGAAAGCCGAGTACGTTCAGAGTCACGAGGTCGATGCCCCTTCTGACAACCAGAGCCCTTTCACGATGCAGGCAACCGGATAGTGGCAACCACTCTTACACCCGCAAAAGCACTTTAGACCAAATCGGTCACAGTTAAATCTTTTCTTCACCTCCAAATAACTCTCTTATGTCCTCGACCAACCCTTCTCACGTTCTTTTTTCACCTCGAACCGCTGATGCAAACGTTTCGAGCTGACGAAACGTCATACGTGATCCCCTGAAAAGCCTCTCCAAACTACGTATTGGAACTTTTTTTGTTCGAACCTTGCGTCAAATAGGGCAACAGGCTTCATTAGCAAGGACTCTGGAATCCCATGTCTTAGGTGTGTCTTGCGGCTCTGAAATGCGCATTCAGCATCCTATTAAAATTAATTTTATTTCACCTTGTCCTGATGGAGAATCAACTCCACTTACGCTTCGTGTATCTGAAAGCCCCGCTTCTGCTTCCACTGGACTCGCTGGTGTAGGTATATTATTAGGTCGTAGGGCAGAACTATATCTCATAGACTGGATCCCGATGGACAGTCGTTTATGAGCTGTCCGACTAAACGGAACAGTAAGGACTCGTAAAGATGGGGACAGTCTCCGTTTTCCCTTTGCTGTCTCTGCCTACACTCCCACTGACTGCAGCTCAGAAGAGGTAAAAGATGGGTTTTAAAGAAACCTCTCTCACCTTCTTCATCAAGTTAAGGTCTGTGATATAGTAATAGTGGCTGGTGAGTTTAATCCGCAAGTAGGTAGACTGAGCGTGATGGAACAAAACCTGCGTGGATCTTATGGAATCGTGGCTGAAAGAGTAGATAGTGGCGACCATTTGTTGCAGTTACTCTAAGATAATCGCCTATTTCTAGCAAACATTAACTTCAAGCACAAGGATAAACATCTCTTGATATTGCGCCCCAAAAGTCGTCCCAAAGTTGAACCCAACTATATTACACCTCCCCTAGCCACCGATGGAGGGGTTCGACAAAGCGCTATCGCTCGTTTTGGGTCACATGTTTAGTACGAGGGCGAATTTCCTTGTGGCTTACTGGACGTAGGAAAGACACCTCAAGGAACCTCTTAGGGTTCTACTTAATGATAAAAAGCTAAGAATATATTTCCGGAGCAATTAGAACAACAGCTAGGCGGCCATGTAAGCGATTCCCATCCGAAGACGGCTTGAAATAATACTCAAGAAGCTGTGTAAACAGAAGTGATATCTGCTAGTAAGGTAAACCATACGGTTAAGAAGAAGCTATGGAACTCAGCAGCATCCACCGAACTGACAGATGTTCGGGAACTAATCTCATCTGGCTCTGAACATGATAAAGAGCGAAGTCAGCTTAGGCGCAGGCTGATAAAGCCTGCGCGATGATCTCGAACAGTGGTGGGTAGAGAAAGTGAGAGCGACGGAAAAGGCTGCAGTGATAGGCAATCGCAGACAACTGTTCCAACTTATCAAGGAAACCAGTTTTAGGAATCGTACTGTTTCGAAAGAGGATATTCTTATTATTCATTCTCAATCCAGGAGATTGAATCGATGAGCAGAACACTCCATGGATAAGTTCAACTGACCTTCAGCGACACCACGATCTCCAGTCAACCTACATAGCAAATCGATGTAAGCACTGAGAATCTTTATGAATTTGAGAAATTCAAAACGAGTAAGATCAGTGGCTCCTGATAGTCTAACTCCTGAGATTCTTAAAGTAAGTGGTCCAGTTTCATCAGTTAGATCGGCTAAGATCTTAGGTTGAATTCGCGAACTGAGCGTAATCCCATTTGACTGGTCTCGATCCTTGCTTGTCCCAACTTATAAGAAAGCACAAATGTCCTCTTGTGACAATCACAGATAAATCAGTTTAACTGATATAGTGCCCAAAATATTAGCCTAGATAATACTTAGACACCCAACTAGTAATCGTGAAGAGTCGACTAGAGAAATCCAGTCTGTTTTCAGACCTGGGTGTGGCTGTATAGACCACATACTCACACAAAGATATATCTAGAAAATAGACACACATTTCGACGTCCGACAATAGTTGTCTTCCTGGACGTTAAAGTGGCGTATGAATCTGTCGATAGTAAGGTTCGATGACAGTATCTGTCAATGAAAGGTACACCAGGGAGGTGGTAAATCAACCCTATATAAGCTCTCTAATCGAACACTACAGATCGAGTTAGAGCTTATGGAGAACTGTCATCGTAATCGATTACTTCAAGTTGTGTCCGACAGGGATGTTCGCTCTCTCCATTCTTGATTAATTTTGTCATAGACCTGCTTCTATATATAGCATTATGTTCGTCTGAATTTCAAGTAGTGGAACTTCTACCAGGAGATTCACTGGTTGACTTAGACTATGTCGCTGACATAGTTCTACTTGGTGAAGACGCTGAGAAAATGCAGAGTCTTCTGACTACCCTAAGCAACAATGCAAGCATGTTCGGGATGCGAAATTTTGCATCAAGATTGGGTTGCATCGGCACCTGAATTAGTGATATGGAGTGAGGCGGTTGAGCATGTTGACCGCTTCACTTATCTCGGTAGTCTCATCAGTGTTGATGGCCTGGTGTGTGACGAAATCTCACCTCGGATACAGAAGGCTCCATTAGCTTTTGCCTACTTGCATCATTTATGGCGTAGGCGATATACCCGCTTACTATCCAAAGGATAAGTGTACTGCGCAGCATTTCTTTCTGTCCTACAATATGGATGCGAACCGTGGTCGGTAAGAGTTGAGGACATTCGTGAGTTATTGGTATTCGATTACAGATGTATTCGAAGCATTGCTCGTGTATCGTGGGATAACCGACTGAGCCATGCTATAGTTAGAAATCGAGTACAAGGTAAGGATGGTAGATCAATAGATGAAGTAGTGAAACTTCATCAGTTGATATGGTTGGGACATGTGTTGCGTATGCCTAACCACCTGCAGCCACGTCGGGATATGTTTTGTGGTTTAGGAGTAGGTTGGAAGAAATCTAGAGACAGCCAAACCAGAACATGGCAGAAATACATGAAGTCACTGACAACTGAACTGAATCATGTTGATAGGTATGTATTACCTGGTTGGAGTCCGTGAGGTGATAGTAAGTGATAATTAGAGACCTTGAAAGACATGGCTCAAAATCTTTTGCAACCGTGCAGGTGCATTCATTCATTTTTTTCTCTCGAATTTCGATCTTCTCAATGACCTTTCACTGTATCTTTTTCTTTTTAAGTCTATTTTACTAGATTATTCCTCCTGAATATTTTCGAACCCTTATTTTCTCCGAATACTGCTAATACTTCTGCTACATCTATCACTATGGGATTTTAATTAACTATTGCGTCTCTACGCTCATATGGTCCCGCAACTTGAACTGATGTACATATGTGCTAAAGTTCTAATTTGTAACTGGCTGACTGACTGACGTAACTGTATACTGAAATAAATAGTTATGGAATCGAAAAGTTCCAGCCATAAAAAATGTTAAAAGTGGTCACCCAGAATCTCGTGTCGGTAATGGCTTACCATCATCTATTTGCTTCTATTTTGTATTGCATGGAAGGATAAGAAATCTGAGAGTACTTTGCGATAATATTCGCAAGAAGCGAAATACTAAGATATAAAACTGTTTCCATTGATGTTGATGTGTTAGGTTCTCTCAAATATTTTTCTACGTTTCATTTTATTATTCTTTTCTCTTTCTACAATACCTTAAATTGGAGAGGCTGAAAACAATCCATTATTATATCGGACATAATTTTTGATTTATGATTATTACATAGTAATATAAACATAGCTAATCAACTCTCTATATGTATGCGAACTTTTAGCAACCAAGATCAATCATTTTGGGATCAAGTTCTTACACTCAATAATATCTGAAATTATTCTATTCAAGCAATTTTCAAAAATGCAAGGACGTAATAATAAATTGATATGATTAAATAATTTCTAGTTTGTAACATAAACAGGTGAGAAGTTACTACTCCCTAGGCAGTTAGGATTAGTGGACAGTCAATGGTTGAGCAGACAAAACGCCTTATCTGATTATCGCACATTTTTCAACCTTTTCAGTTCTTTTGTTTCTAAGTGAATGTTTTGCACATTTCTAGGCCGATGAAAGGCGATAGCAACCACGCTTGCTGTGATAAAGCTATTATTGTGTTTGAAAAATATGTAATAAAACGACTTAAGAGTTCTTCTGTATTCTTTGAATAACCAAGTTTGATCAAACGTAGCACGCTTACAACCCCTTGCTTTAAGTTAAATGACCTCTGAAAAGAATGAAAGATCTATTTTTAAACCACATGATTAATGTACCTGACTTAGCAACCATACATATTGACGAGTAACTTTGGAGATTGTAGTGAAGTACATTTTTTGGTAAGGTGATTATCGAACAACTTAGCTGGTCCGAGAGCTTTTGTATGTGTGCTTTATTTTCATTAATTGAGAGGCAAAAAATTCAAGCAAATCGACTCAAGGTATGAACAAGAAATAGGAAATTTTACTTAATCGTCTAAACTTTCTTCTGAACTATCTTTAGGTGTAACAAAGTACAACCGTAGAAATCAACCACCAGTGATCAATCAGGTAAACACTTTTTAATGACAACAAATAGTCTTGGTTTCAATTCTTTGATAGAAACTGATAGTGACGCTTTTAAACACTGGAAAGATGTATAACAAATCTAATTCTATTCAGTTACTTTAAACACAGGGCAGAGACTACACTTAATAAATACTCTCAAGAAAATAAATGACATAACCCGCAGTATTTGGGCGTTTCTCCTTCTGAGACATACCTTATGATCCGTTGTTGAGTGTGAAGACAGTTAAGAGTTGTCCTATTTTGTTGACGCAAAATAAGATATCATGGGAACCAACTGAAGGCATAATACTGATTAGAAGATGAAAGTATATTTCATGTTCAAACTGAATTGCAATTAGATTAAAAGTCAGTTACAGCCAG